>OX393577.1:27282102-27724102 GCA_947652605.1 Elmis aenea | reverse complement strand
CTCCAACATTTCATATTAATGCTTATTTGAAAAACGATCCATTGAAAACTCGGAAATCACTTATTTGTTAGCACTACAGAAAAATTTATGTATTATTTGACAGTTGTTAGAAATAGTCGTTGCAATTGTTTAATCACGACACCAAAGCCTACTGTGGTGAAACCTTAATTTTGCAAATTTTCATATTTTCCCCAAGTTAAACATACCGATGTCTTACATGGTTGAAAAGCATTTTTTATGGAGATTTCAAAAATGCAAAAATCCAATATGGCGTCCATAAGAAAAACAAAAGTTGGCTATGGCCGCGCGAAACATAGTAGGCCTAGAATATTTTTAATGTCATTTTTGAAATCCTTATTGGTTACTTCCCCGATCCTGAAAATTTGGCGCAAAAATCTTTTCAAACAAAGGTAATATGGAGGTTTTAAGAAAATGCACATTTTTCGTTTTCATGGTGGTACTACGTAACAGTATGAATTATTGAAAATGTAAAAGTGGATTATTGTTACGCATGTAATTGCGCAACTTTTTCCCCATTTAACCGATTTTGTATTTCTAACGGTTTCCGAGATCCCCATGTACTTCATTTTAAACTGGACACCCTGTATATATGAACCATGGAAAGTTTGTAAAATACTAAAACTGTAATTTATCATTGTGAATGGTTCTGATATGTACCAGTCAGTTTTATAGGTCTACCTAGTGTTAAATAGTACAGTTTACGCTGCAAGTAGCGCCTGAAGTATTTTACGCAACACAACAAGAGAATTTGGTTTTGTAAGACTACTGGTGGTACTTATATATACCTACCACACTATAACCCTAGTGGTACATACATGTACCACCTCCTCCAAGAGAATCTGTTTCCAGTGGTTCTTCAAACAGATACACTGTTTTAGTCCTACACGGTTTTGTTTTTCTAGTGAAGTGTACTAGTGATGTTTTAGACGGATTTACCGTTAGACCCTCGCCTGTGCACCACCTTTCGACAATTCGTAAAGCGTCTTGCATCATGTCTGACACTACGTCTCCGAACTTGCCGGTTGTTAGTATGGCTATATCATTGGCATAGCAACCGCAAAGTGACCTGCTTTTTCCAGTCTCCACAGGAGTTCGTCTGCCACTAAGCACCACAAAAGTGGAGATAGAATCCCCCCTGTGGGCACCCTCGGACAGCCCTAACTCCTGCAGTCTGTCCAAATACAGAGGCATAAATGTTTCTGTGTTTAAACATTTCGGAAATCCATTTACAAATTGTAGAATGTATTCCTCTGCTTTCCACTGCATTTGGTATTGTTCTCGGGGAGGCATTATCAAACGCCCCCTCGATATCTAGAATAACTCCAAGTGTAATCTCTTTGTTCTTTATACCACTCTCGATCTTGCTAGCTATTTCTTGTATGGCTAGCTTGCAAGATTTTCCTGACTGATAGGCATATTGGTGTCGATTAAGGGGTGAGTCCCCAAGAACCTCGCCCCTTATGTGCCTTTCTATGAGTCTCTCCAATAGTTTTAGAAGGAAGGATGTCAGACTTATTGGTCTGAACGCTTTGAGCTGGGCGTATGACTCTCGTCCCTGCTTTGGAATAAAAACCACCTTTACGTCTCTCCAAGCTCTAGGTACGTATGCGAGGGCTAAGCTAGCCCTAAGCATCGTACAAAGGTTGGTCAGCAAGTCTAGCCCTTGCTGTAATAACACAGGTATAATTCCATCTTACCCTGGTGATTTGAATGGGAGAAATTTGTTGACTGCCCATCTTACTTTTGTTTGGTTTATTACCTTTTTGGCTATTTGTCAGCCCCTTATGGTGATAGGTTTTCTTGTTACTGTTCTCTTAATTTTAAATTCGTAGAAAAAAATAGTATTTACGACTCGATATAAAATCAGTTTTTTTCGTTCGTATTAGGTTTGCTCACTCGCCGCTTAGCGGCTCGTGAATAAATCTCACCTCACGAAAAAACTGGACTTTCATCCCTTGTTGTAAAATATATTATTTCCCGCGTAAACGACCGATGTCAAATTGGTCAATAGCAAGTAGCGTAGTCGTTTAAAACTAGAAATGTTAAATTATTTTTATTATTGTTACAAAACGAATTAAAATTTTAACAAAATTTACTCTTAAAAATTTCAGGTTAAAGACATTGTACAAATAACATTATTTTATCTTTACGTTATGACATTAATTTTAAAAGTGACTAGACGTTGAAAGAAGCTTCAAATTTTGTTTTAGAAGAATTTCAGTCTAAAAAACAGACCTTATTTCGCTTGTAATGTTTCTACAAAATCCAGAAAATTTAAAACAGACGACCCAATCTTATAAATATAGCCAGTTGTTTTCAAAATCTACCATTTCCTCCTTTGCTAAATATGCAAAAGATTTGGTAAACCAGTATTTTTTTGGTGATACAGAATGGGAATCGGAACCTAGTGGTTTAGTAGAAGTAAATGATGAAACTTTCCCAGTCAATCTTCATTAAGACTCTTTTTAGCAAATGCAATAATTTTACTTATTTTAAAAATCATCATGACGTATAACATTTTCTTCCTGTTTTAAATAATGAAATAATAAATGTTTTTGTTGTATTATAATATTTTTAATATAAAATAGAATTTCCCGGTTCCCGGGAAATCCCAGGATTTTACGAAATTTCAATCCCGACTCTGGGGATTGAAAAAACCGTCGGGAACAGTACCCACTAACTGTCACCCGATGACAGCGCACACCGTGTTTGCTGCATTTTAAGCAGTTTATGGTGATAGGTTTTCTTGTTACTGTTCTCTTAATTTTAAATTCGTAAAAAAATATCATTTACGACTCGAGATAAAATCAGTTTTTTTCGTTCGTATTAGGTTTGCTCACTCGCCGCTTAGCGGCTCGTGAATAAATCTCACCTTACGAAAACAACTGGACTTTCATCCCTTGTTGTAAAATATACTATTTCCCGCGTAAACGACCGATGTCAAATTGGTCAATAGCAAGTAGCGTAGTCGTTTAATAACTAGAAATGTTAAATTATTTTTATTATTGTTACAAAACGAATTAAAATTTTAACAAAATTTACTCTTAAAAATTTCAGGTTAAAGACATTGTACAAATAACATTTATCTTTACGTTATGACATTAATTTTAAAAGTGACTAGACGTTGAAAGAAAGCTTCAAATTTTGTTTTAGAAGAATTTCAGTCTTGTAAAAAAAATCATATTTATGTGTTTATTCTCAAAATTAGATTAATCTAGTAAGGAAACTGTGTATTAGCACGTTAATTTTAGGCAGAAGAAAGTAAAGAAGTGGTTCCTAAATGTAGAGAAACTATTTGTGCTCTATTCCTTCTTCAAATGCCACTCCATTGCATAATAAACTATTTGGTCTTGGTATTGTATTATGGCGGTGGTCAGTACAACACATTATTTTAATAATTTTGTCGCTGATAATGCTTTCGTTGTTACAGTTGCAACTTTCGGGTTCTACACACTGGTAACGGCCTTAATAGCAATGCCTATAATTATGTGCTTCCTTTTTATGGGACATTACAGTCAGTTGGGATGTATTAAGTACTGGCAGTGCGTTCCGTTGTTAAAAGGTAACATACTCTTGAATCAACTTATACTATTAAAATATTTTTGTTATGTACAGGAACTAGCTATTCACTTGCATTAATGATGATTATACCAGAAATTTTTAATGTATCTTGGGGCAGTTTGAGTCTTATGTATTTACCAGATTTGTTTCGCTGGACACTACCTTGGAGCGACTGTAAATTTGCTAGAGCAACTAATACATGCCTTCCTATGTATCCCAAAATAAAGTATGGAAAACAATGTTGTGGCTGGATGGTTAATAAAAATTGTTCCAATGAAACTTTAACACAAAATTATCGCATGTTCTCTACAATGAATTATTTTAGGTTTGTCGTAAAATGTTTGGTTTATAATGTAATTAGTGGTTTGTTTTAAACAGGACACTTAATTATTAGAGTAAAAAATTAGCTACAATTAATGTTAGCACTAATTTAAAAAAAAAATATGTTTTAAATTTCTTTAGCAGCATGTGGTTATGATTTGGTAATACAAATACAATTTCGAGTATGTAGTTATTATCCAGAATAATAGAGACAAGTACGATACAAAATTAATATAACATGTGGTCTCGTTTAAATGAAAAATTATGTTTTCGTCGGGGCGGGCTCATACTCCAGAATGCTCATTTTCCAGAATCTCGCACACGTAACGGATATATCGCATCAGTTATATTCGACTAGATATTCGGTTCGATTCGTAACGTTCAGTTCTAGTTTTAAATTTTAAATGAAATAGCTAGCTACTTAGAGTGAGATGATTAAATGCCGACGGACAGCAATTAATAGATTTAGTTAATTTCGTTAATCTGTCAAGAAAATTGTAGGTTATGTTAATTGTTATTATTTGAATTACAAAAGCAGAAACCAGATATAAGTATAAGGAAATGTTTATAAAAGAAAACCGTTACAGAAAATATTGTAATAATTTATCAGAAACTATTCATACAATACTGAATGTATGTACTGATATGGTATATTTTTTCAGATATTTTTAAATTATCGGGGGTAATTACACTAGAGCTTTTTTTATAGCCGGACAAAGTTGCGTTGCTACGAAAGTTTGGTTGCTAGGAAAATCGACGAGACAAAACTATCTTTGACGGTTGTCGAGTCAAGATTTGCCTTGCAACCGAACTTGAGTTTAGTAAAAGCAAGTTTGTCCAGGATAAAAACAAAGCTCGAGTGTAATCGGTACGATAACTGCACGAATAAATTACATTGAATAAAAAGATAAAGGAAGGAGCTTTTAATACTATACTGCAGCTTTTGAGTGGCGACGGAAATGACGAAACAAATGGCCTCTGATGGCGGCCGGTTTTGACAAGTCAAACAGTCAAAAAATTTAGGGTTTTGTGTGCTACAATGGTTAGCTGCAGATCTTATAGTCTTACTAAGTCAAAAAATGTTGAAGATTAAAAGATTACGTTTCATAGATAAGTAGACATTAGTGTAATCGTCAAAATGGTATGTCATATCAGTGGCGTGCATTTGTGTACAGCATATTTTTTAACTCTCATAATAAACAATCCAAATATTGAAATATGCTGTCGTTTTCTTAATTCTCTCAACCACGAAACAAGAAATAAATAAGTAAATAACAGGCTCAATTCAAAACAAAGTAAATATTTACAATAATCAATACATATTTAAAAATATTAGATACGCCACTGAGAAGCGGAAACATGCATCCGCCATATTGAGAGGCTAACCTGGACGCCTTAGTATCGCTATAACGCTCCTTCCTTTATCTTTATATTGCATTTTGGAGACATCGGCGTATAAACGCTTTTGCCTCTGGTTTCTTAAATGCTCCTCTTCGAATATCACAGTGAATTAATCCCATATTTCCAATACACCCAATAACATGAATATTCGATCCTCTACTGCCTGCAGCAATATTAGTGCAACGGGTTCCTTTCTTAGATCTTCCTTTTGTTCTTGAAATAAATAAGTTAAAATTTGTTTCGTCCATGTAAACAATTGGGATACTATCAGCCTGGTACTCTAAAAGTTTTTGAACATATTCACATCTTTTTGTCTTATTGTCGTCACTATTGGCTCTCTCAGGCTCCCTTCGTATATCCTTCAATGTAAACATAAGACCATCCAAATGTTTTCTCACATTCTTTAAGAAACGAAAATCTGATGATCTTGTTGAAATTTTTCAGTTAGTTGTTTTAAAGTTATTCTAGGATTCTCTTCAACATATTGTTCCATAAGAACACGATGTTTATCACTTATTTTGGTTTTTCGTCTTCCACCACGCTGTTTTTCAACTTCCGTTTGATATTTTATCCATCGATAAGCAGTTGATTTTTTCACCCCCAACGTTCTCGCGAGTACTCTCCAGTCTTCATTATTATTATATAATGCACAAATTTGCTTCTTCAAATTATCAGCTTCCACTTTTTTAATATAAGGCATTTTTAATGACTGACAAAACTTAAAAAACCTGTCACAAAACTGATTTTTAATGACAGATATTTGACTGTTGTTTTTATGACAATTGAAATTGTTTGTTCCCAATTTGAAATTGATTGTTCCCAATTTGAAATTGATTGTTCCCAATTTGAAATTGATTGTTCCCAATTTGAAATTGATTGTTCCCAATATGAAATTGATTATTCCCATTTTGAAATTGTTTGTTCCCAATTTGAAATTGTTTGTTCTCAATTTGAAATTGATTGTTGACAATTTGAAATTGATTATTCCCATTTTGAAATTGTTTATTCACAATTTGAAATTGAAAAGGTATAGTATAAAAATGTTTGACAGCAAATTGTACAAGAAATTGTATAGTGTAATACAGCCATTAGTTACAATCAAATAAGTCGGTTGCATGGTAACAAAGTTACATGCAAAAATGCAAGTGGATATTTAGTTAGGTACCTTTTTATCCGCTGTCATAACGACAAAACGTGACGTCATTATGGAGAATTTAACATATGAGTGTAGTTATCAGTGAAAATGTTGACAATGATTTAAACTTGCAGTCTTTTTTTTTTAATGATGATTGGGTGGCCTTGGAAATAAACCATTTTGGCCATATCAGTGTTTTCGGTTAAAATGAAATGAAAGGCAAAAGACAGGGTAACACATTTGTCGCCATGGGGTCCGTCATGGTTTTTTTTTTATACACACAAAACTGGACCAATCGGAAAACATGGGTTGACATACAAGGGAGAGAGAACATAGGAGAATGATACTGTATGATTCCGAGTTATAGATCTATATCGGAGCTTTCTAAGAAATTGTTAATCTTTATGATGGCTTCCTTACATGGTAAACTTGCAATTAAAAGATGGTGTAGAAATGGAACATATTACAGTACTTACGATGTTTTAGTAACGTGCAACCAGCTGACGAAGCAATATCAAGAAACAAAAGCAACAAATTAAAGTTTTACACTTGTAATTTACAGACAACAATATAATGTTAATGTTACCTATATCTTTTAAACTATATAATATATACAATATATACAAGATATATAGTATATATCTTGTTTTCTATAATGGATCGAACTAAGTATTTTGGTTTCAACATACTTACAAAAGTAAAAACATAAATATTATTCCAAATGGTTGCTTTTAGCCTTAATACATTTTTGTGGAAAGTTGGCTGCTGCAGTGGTCAAGAGCTTTTTACAACAACTAAACACTAGAGGTTTTTTTGTGTATACAATACCCTTCCAAATGGATTGAGATCTGAGCTGTATAAAGGTCAATCTGATGAAAACAGGAACATTGTGTTCTAGTCAACGTTGAGTATGCTCTGGCTCTGAATTTTGCTGAACAGCCCACAATTACTATTTGTTACAACTTTCAATTTAAAGGTTTAACAGACAATTTCAGGGAGGTTTTTTGGTAAACTTTAGCGGATGCCTCACGACTTTTCACAAAAATGAAGATTTGTTATTCTAAGGTGACCAACCGTCCTCCGTTAGGGAGGACAGTCCTTCTTTTAAGAATACTGTCCTCCCTCGAAAAGGACATGTCCTCCTTTTCGATACATTGACAAAAAATATTCATTCAGGGGAAAAGTACTCATTTAAATAATAATTAATAGGCATGTAAGTATATTTACATGTTACAAATGTCTTTATTATGCGCATTTTTCATATTATAGTGTATTATTGTTACAATGAATAAAATGTTATTTCCGGTATATTTTTCCTCCTTTTCATTGTGAAAAAGTTGGTCACCTTATTATTGCACCATAAAACCATCATCAAAGCCGAATGACGACCTCTTTGAACCTTCTCAACAACTGTAGGGGCTTCTAGAGAACTACGAGCATGCACCTTGTTGTATTGCTTGCTTAAAGTTTCTTCAACCGTAAATGAATTTTCATCTGCAAACCACATTTTTTACCTACATAATAAGAAAGTAAGCGTTTGACACTTTTTCGTTTTAGGGCCTTTGTTAATAACTTTTGTAACAGCATTGATGGCAAGACTACGTATATAATAAAAACTTCAACTTATTTATGTTTCAGTTTTGCTGAATTAAGAAGTCTTTCTTCCACAGATTTGCCAATTAACCAAATTATGTATCTACTAAACTTGCATAAGCAAAATTAAATGTTTGGGGGCTGAAACATACTTACTACTTTTAAATTGTTTGTTTTTATTTAGAAATCAAAACTTCAAACATAACTTCAAACGTGTTTGTCAACGCTAATTTATCATATCCATCACATTTTAAATGTACTTTCTATCAACAAATTTGACAGAAAACTAACCAAACTCAGATCCTAACAGCCGTATTCATAGTCCTTCCTTATCTTAAGGATTGAGGAAGCCTCAAGGAAGCTCGCAACCTCCCTTGAGATAAGGTAGCCAATAAGGTTCCTTGTCGGTCAAGGTAGATCTATGAAACATGAAACGAGGAATAAGGAATCCGAAGTACTTCCGAACATTGCCAAAAGAATCTCCCGGTCTCGTGTTTCATATTCTGGAATATGAGCATTCTGGCAAATGTTACCGTCTCTTTTCGTCGTTGTACATTTTTTACCGTTTTTGTGCAAACTACTTAATAAAGTAATACTTTGTAGAACTAAAATAGTCCTATTTGACCAATAAAGACACAATATCTTTTAAAACTATCCTACTGTTGAACAAAACTACATGTACAATATTTTTATTGATTTGCTACATTATTTTGGAGAATTCATACATTTACTTTGTTTATAGTTTTATGTGATTTTAGGTTTAACAAATTAAATGAATATGTAGAAGAAAATTGGGATTCCTTTGGTCCCATTAAAATCGACTGGCTGATAATCGTAATTTTAGTGTGGATATTAATCTTAATTATCGTTTTAAAAGGTGTAAAACACATTAATTTTTGGGTATTCATTGTACAAATTGTTGTACATGTCATTTGGCTTGTGACACTCGTCATTACTCTATTTGCAAAACGTAAAGCTGATTACAGGACTATACTTTTTGCAGGATCTGAATGTCTAATAACAAATGCAGTACGGATTTTTTGCAAGTACATAATTGGTATCTTTATACAAGAAATTATTTAATTTTCAGTTCTGGTTAAACATGATTGTCCAGACAACAGACAGAACTCAACCAAACGCAATAATCCTATTCGGTTGTTTATCTTTAAATTTAAAACCAGATTATGCAACTGCAAAGATCTTTGTAATGATGGGCATTAAATTGTTTGCTTTTACTGTGTGGGTGCCTATTTTATTTCAGAGTGTTCTTTTCCATTACCAAATCATAGACGGTAATTGTTTAAAGATTTCAGGTAAATGTGTTTTATTTCTATTTTACATCTTATTAAATACAATAACATGAACATGTATAATATATTTGTCACAGGTTTTGATGTATTTTTTGCGTTAGTACCTGATGTTTTGTCCCGTGTAATCCTATCAAGATTATGGTTAGGTTTGTGGTTCACCTCAATCTTCTTATATGCAATTGCATCAGCCGCATATACTATAACTGCTTTCGTCAATTCATTAATCGATGCATATCCAGGCTGGTTTCACTATCGAAGTCATATTGTTGGTACAATATGCGGTCTTTGTGCCGCTTCTAGTTCCATAACTCTTACCCGTTTAGCATTAACGGTATATGAGTTTTATAGCACTAATACAATGAACATTACAAGCATGATTGTTCTGTTTCTTATTACTACTGCAGTATGGTACATCTATACCGTTTCAAGATTAATTAATGATTACGATTTCACATTCAAAAATAAACCAAGGATGTATTGGATATGGTCATGGAAAATTACACCATTCATTTTTTTGGTAATATTTGTTTGATGTTGTTTCATGTTAATTCATTTTTATATTTTTAGTTTCAATTGCCTACTTTGTTTTATTATCATGTAGTCAAAAAAAAACCTGAGAATACCGCACGTTATTTAATTTTTAGTGGGTATGCCATGGCAGTTATACTTCTATTGCCTATATTGTTAACAATTCTTTGGCTCTATTGCAAACATGTTCGAAATCAAGTAAATATATTTTTTTTTTTTGCATATTCTATAAGTTTATGTTTTAGACTGTATCCACAATGATACAATCTGGGCCAGAATGGGGTTATCATGATTTGGCTCTTAAAAAATTCAGAAGACATTTTAACCCTCAAAAAGAATTAAAATATAAAGTAAATGTTTTGAAGTGCCGCCACAAATGTTTAAAGCATTCTTCAAATTTAATAGAAGAAAATAAGCAACAAACAGAGAGTTTTAAACGTTTACATAAAACGATGAGTGATGATCAATAAATTATATTTTTAATTAATTATTTAGGAAAACATATTTCCTGAACCTGATGAAAAAATTGTAAAGATAATTTACTTTTTGTTAACTTTTTAAAATTAAATTATTTAAAAGATGATAAATGGTAAATATAAAAGTTTATTTTAAATTGTAAAAAAAATAATTTTGCATGTAGAGATATCTGTTAGTAATAAAACTATATTCCTGAAAATGAACACAATTTATTTAATACAATTTGTAAGTAGCTGAAGTTAGTTGGCAGTAGCGTAGCAAGGGGGTTGAAGGAGGACTGTCCCAGGCGGCACGTTTAGTCTGCCCGAATGGGGTAAAATTGAAAATCTCGGGACAATGAAGGATCGGTAGATATAATAATCAGTACCGGCACTAGCGCTATTAAATTCATACAAATTCATTTAAAAAATGGAATTCTTATCGAAGTTAGAGGATAAAACGGGCTAGTCGACTAGGCTACACTAAACCCCTTGTAACGACAGAAATTACAAGTAATAAAATTGGAAGTGGCTATATGTACGCCGGCGGAATAGCTTATAGTATAGACTTAGAATTCCGCCCGACGGCGGATGTTTTACATTATACAGGCCCTTTCCGCCGTTGAAGCTGTATTATGCGCACGCGCGGCGAATTCGAGGGTATTTTCTAGCTACATTCCGCCGTACAGCAGAATTCCTTCTATGATTTGTAAAGTCCGCCGTGAACATAACCAACATTTTAGGGCGCGGGGCGGGTCTAGGGTACGTACAGGTACGTAGCCTTGTGCGATGCACAATCTGCACACTCTTATATCCGGCCCTGAGTCAGCATAATGATGACTAATTAATTATAAATGCTCCTTTTTTTATGTTATTTGTTAATGATGTTATAGTGCTATGTAGATACTACATATATACAGGGTGTCCCAAATTCGAGTAAATGCATGGGAATCTCGCTTATCTAAAATATTTCATACTCCAAAGGAGTTATAGACGATTTTCAAAAATCGTATTTTCCAGTTTTTCCTAATTTTCTCGGATACCGTTTGACATATTTCCAATTTCTCTTTGGATTATTAATGAGCACCTAATTTCGCAACTTTGCCCTAATTTAACCGACCTCGTAGCTCTTAAGATAAGCGAGATCCCCATGCATTTACTCGAATTTGGGACATCCTGTATACATATACATTATGAATATACAGGGTGTCCCAATTATACACCGCCAAAAAGTAGGTGCATATTCCTGAGTGAAAATGATGACCATTTGTCAAATATTTTGTTATCCGAAAATGCTTCCTTTCAAAGTTACAGACCTCCAAAGTTGCAAGAAAAAAAAATCAAAAAATCGAATACGTCCTCGCCGTTGAAGCTCAAGCTATCAAACTTGGCCGAAATGTTTAGATGTTTCCCCATAACTTTGTGGGATAATCAGAAAGAAAAAGAAAACCCGTAATTGGAAATATGATTTCAGATTTTTTTTCAAGCATGACATTAGCCAAATAAGTTTAGTAAAAAAAATATTTGAGGTGTATAAACAGTGTTTGTCGATGCATCTTTAGCGTTAATTTTCTCGAAAACGGCTACATTTACAGCAAAAAACAAAGAGGGACGAATTTTTTCCTGTTAAAGTCTGCTTTATACTAAGCTATTTTTTCGTTTAAGAAAATCGTATACGATTTTCTAGTACGGTGTCAATCAGAAATTAAAAATCTTGAACGAAAAATTCGTACGAAGTTATTACCGTCCCTATATGCGTCCAATTTTAGCATGCGCGCATGCGTATTCTACTGTTACTATATCTGGCCGCATGTCATTTGTGGGTTAGGTTAACTAAAACAATCAAACGATGTTAAATACTAGGAGTACTTATTACCGTTAATCCCTCACAATTTATTTTGTAGGAATAAATATGTAGAATGGGACAAGCGTTAAATATACGTTAAATTTGAAAATGATTCGCTTTCTGTTGTGATCAAATTGAACATTTGACATGGTTACTCAAGGTGCCAACAAAATATGATAAAAGTTACTAAAAAGTAACCAAAATATATTGCGGTTTTCGTACCAAAATATAATACAATGTAAAAGGTTCATATTTTCCATGCTAAATTCTTGAACGAAATTTTTGTATCAAAAATCGTATACGATTTTCTTAAACGAAAAAATAGTAGTATAAAACAGTCTTTAAGTCGTACTTTCTTATGGACAAATGACATTTTCAATTTTATTCCAGAGTAAAAAATTCTGAAGATGGTAAGCGGATGACCTGACTATAAATTATACTTCCAAATTACGTGTTTTCTTTCTAATCATCCCACAAAGTCAATGGGAAACACCTACACATTTCGGCCAAGTTTGATAGCTCTAGCTTAAACGGCTAGGACGTATTCGATTTTTTGATTAATTTTTTTCTTGCAACTTTGGAGGTCTCTAACTTTGAAAGGAAGCATTTTCGGATAACAAAATATTTGACAAATGGTCATCATTTTCACTCAGGAATATGCACCTATTTTTTGGCGGTGTATAATTGGGACACCCTGTATTTATTTTTATTATTTTAATTTTCGTTTATTTCTGGTTATTTTAATTTATAGGCGAATAATATAATGTCTTAGTAATTAATTCAGACAGTTTAATATTGTATTAATATGTATAATTTTTTTAATTAAATCTGAAATATTTAAGTTAAGTATAGGTTTGTTCAAGCAGCGCTATGTACGATCCAAGGAACGGTCAGAGCATGCGCAGTATCGATACTATGCAATGGACTAGTTATGATTATAATGCCCACAAAAACCACGTTTAAATAAATGATTATAATTGTTAAAGGCATTCAAAGAACAAAAAGAAACTAATAACAAATATTTATTTTGTAAACTTTAAAGAGTCATAAAAAGCAAATAAATAAGATACTCTATTAAAGAAAAACTAGTATAAATTCATCAGTTGTAACTTCTTTAGGTGGGTAATATAAAACTAAACCATTTTAAAGCTTCTATTTGCAATCATCTCCTTCTTACCTTCCTTTTAATAACTATCTTCTTCGTCTGTATCGTTTAAACAATCAAGTATTGTTGAGTTGGTTTTTAAATTTATATACTAATGTGCATCATTCTTCGGTATTATATTTTGTCCACAAGATTTTTTTTGTCTTTATATTTTGCCTGTGCAATAGGAATTGTTTGATTATACAAATTAAAGTTGGGTTGAGCACCTTCTAAATAGTTTATTGTGTAGATGGATGTGACAAACACAATTACTTAACACATACGGTCACGTCAATTGCACGTTGCATACGCAAAGAACCATTATGACGTATAACAATCCCAAAACAATATATCTTTAATAATTCGAATTGTATTAACGTTATAAATTCAGTATAACTAGATCTAGGCAAATGCTTTAAAAACAATATGTTCTTTAATTGCATCCGTATAAATCGCTGTTACAAACCAAATATTCTAAAAAGATAACCTAATGTATGTGGTAAACGGAATGACTTAAAATACTTGGGCGGCATAAATGCTGTATACGCCACATTTTAAATTAAGTAGTTGCTGTAAACGAAATCTCTTTTAAAGTGAGGACAGCATGATTGCTTTATACTCCAACATTAGAAAAAAGAGCGATTTTAATGGCTTGTACCGCATAATTTCTTTAAATTTGAATAAAATCACAGTACTTTTGAATTAGCGTTCAGTGTTTATTTTTCGTCGTATATTTTTGAAAAATAGACCATCCGACGCAGAAAAAAAAATTAAGAAATATGATGTAATAAATTTTTTTGCATGGTTTGGCGTTTACAGCAAAATTGCTTTCCGCCGACGATATAATAGGGCTCTTAGAGACCACTATATGCAGAGGATGTGCTAAAGAAGAAACTCATCTTCACCTAATATGCCAGTGTGAAGGATTCACATACTATCAGAGTAGACTTCTGGGGATTAAAAAAGCCAACCAAGAAGAGTTAAGAAAACATCCTTAAAGAAAATTCTGGAGTTTTTTAAGAACACAAGACTTCTTTAAGGGGCTATCACCAGAGGGTACAAGACCAATAGGTCGCAGTACAGGAAACTGAAAGGGGACCACCTCCGTGGAAATAACAATAATAATAATAACGCAAGCTGTTCTTCCGGAGAAATGCATTTTCTAAAATTGCTTTGTTTTTCTACATATGGCTTAATTCCATTTAGTATGTACCAGAACGCGTCACGTTGCATTCTGAATTATTCAAAAAATTTAAGTGGTTACCAATGTATGAAATTCGGCACACTTTTCTCTCAGCAAAAATTAAATTAACCCATTCACTCCGCTCGTCCTCTAACAATAATATTTTAAGCAACGGGTTTTTTAAAAACAGCAATAACTGATCATCCGTTTGGATGCAAGTCATGCGATTGCCGATTAAAAACTGATGACATCGGTTGCGAAACGTGTGCAGTATGACCACAAAGTCGGAAGAGGTAGTCGGCCGATGGGGTCGGGCGTGTACGACAGTGCAAAAATCGGGCAAATACGGATGCACTGACCGCAGCCTTTTACCGACATTGCCTGACGCCTGACTGACGTGTGTGAATAGGCATCGTGAGTATGACTGTGACAAAACGGTGACGGATCGGAGACGCGCCGTGACTGATTGATCACAATTACTAGGAGTATTACTTTTGCTGTCAAAGATGTTAATTGAATAGTAAGTCTTAACGTTTTTTAAAGATATTTTTACAAAATGACCAAATCTTTAAAATTAACATTAAGACCCACAATTAATAAACCCTTTGAGCAACAAAAGTAAATAGTAATAATTGCTTGCGAAACTTAAAGAATAGTGATGCAATAAAACAACAAATAGGTAATATAACATACGTATATTGCAGAAATGAGACAATACAATACATAATACTTAGATCATATAAACTACATGGATAGCACAACACCATAGGAATATATGTAGTTAAGACAATGTTTCCGACATATACAAGTATACAACGTGCCTTTTTAAACCTATCTCTTTCTATATTATGTGGGCCCAATATACGCTATCTTTGTTTTGGGCCCGGGCCCGCTGTCATCGTAGCGCAACCGTTGAGGGAACTAAAAAAACGAGAGCATATTTCAATATTTGGATTGTTCATTATGAGAGTTAAAAAATATGCTGTACACAAATGCACGCCACTGATCTGACATACCAATTTGACAGACCACATCAAATTTTCAATACATGATTACACTTTACACTGCAAAATATTAATGTCTACTTACCTATGAAACGTAATCTTTTAATCTTCAACATTTTTTGACCTAGTAAGATTACAAGATCTGCAGCTAACCATTTTAGCACACAAAACCCTAAATTTCTTGACTGTTTGACCTGTCAAAACCGGCCGCCATCAGAGGCCATTTATGTCGTAATTTCCGTCGCCGCCTAAACGCTGCAGTATAGTATTAAAAGCTCCTTCCTTTATCTTTTTATTCAATGATATAAAGATAATAACTGTAACGTACTTCCTACCTAGCCTATTCTAGCGAGTGACGCGTGAGTGACATTTATGGTGCCTGCCCACGTGAGAGTAAACTACTCTCGATAGCAGCGTCGCCAAGGATACAGCCAATCGCGAGTTACTCTCAGGGGCTGTATCCTTGGCGACGCTGCTATCGAGAGTAGTTTACTCTCACGTGGACAGGCACCATTAGAATTTTTCGCTACAAACAAGTCGGTTGTTACCCGTATCCAAGTAAACATTTTATTACGGACTTTTTACGTATTACGCACTAACCACTATCTGTTATCTACTAAATAACTAAATACTATCTGCTATCTACTACGTCCATTGTGAACGCGGACTCGTGCAAAAAAAATCTTTTTTGACTACTTCTTCACACAACATTTTGTATGCTGGTGATAAACATAATCCAACGTGAATTTTATAAAGTCCTTAGAAGAAATTTACAGCTTATGTGAGTTTTCTTCTTAAACACATCATACATAATTTTGGGTCCATAGAGTAGGGTTGCCATGTTTTAAAATGTTAAACCAGGACAGTACCTAATGTTAAAAATCTAGGACAAACTAGGACATTAACAGTTCCAAAAAAGAGGACAAATCTAGGACACGTGACGTTAAGATCAAGCTTGCTTTATTTGTATAATTATAGACAAGAAAAAGATAATTAAACAAAACTGGATTAGACAAATTAATACTATTAATTTAATATGGTTGTAAACGGTCCTAAGGTTTGCGGTGCCGTGTGCGAAAACAAATGCGGGGCCGGATATTTTGATAAAGGGCCAAGTTAAAGTAGAATGTTACTAAAAAAAACAGGCTGAACTAAAAAAAAAAAACTCGTGCGTGTTTTTTATTTTCGCACTAGGCCCCGCAAACCCTAAACGGTTAGCGCGGGGCCGGTCTAGGCGCGGGACCGTGTGTGATGCACACTCTGCACAATCCTATATCCGGCCCTGAACAGATCAACAACGAGGAAAAATAATACACTATCAAAGAATCGCGCGCTACGTACTTAAAAAGTTACTGTCGGGTTCGATCAAACTGGCCCTAATATGAGCGTTGCGGCCGCTAACACTATCGCTAGTCCACCCGCTTCATAGATATCCTGTGCTTTACTAACGTCTAATACTGCACACTCACAGAAAATGACTATTTGACTATCTTCGTTATGGAAGAAGTTCCGCCAAAGAACGAAGTGCCGCTACACAACAAATGGCCGCAAAAACATGCAATTATACAGAATTTTAAAAATTCCGGACCCAATCAAAATCCATACCGGACCTTCCCCGACACATGAAAAAAGAGGACATATCCGGGAAAATCCGGACGCATGGCAACCCCACCATAGAGAAATGTAAAATCATTTGTGAGCATACTTCATTTTCTTTAGTTCCCTGTTTGCTATGAAAAAGGTAAAAGGCTATAGTTGACTCTTTAGCCAAACTGCTAATGAAAAATCACACTAACAATAAAGAGTCAACTACAACAAATTTAGAATTTAGAAAAGAATTATAAGTAGGGCGCAGAGGCACGTGGTACGGTTCGTTTCTTTACTCAAAAGTTCAAAGCCGCTTATTCAGATGGCAGTCTAATACGGATTCGTTTTGTTACTAGGAGATTGTGATTCTGCTTGGGTATGTTCTGTGATTAAGATAAACAAAATGTGTTTTATAAATATTTGAAGGTAAAAAAACTGTTCTGTGGCCAAAAAAAACTACATCGTGTTAAAATACAAGCAATGAATGAAAATTTTTCTACTAAAATTGTGTAATATACAATATTGATTGGATTTGGTTCTTTAATACATACCTACGAACAATAATTAAATTAATGTTAGCAGTAAAAACAAAACCATGTCTAGAACATTTATATTAAGCTGCCTTTTAGCAGGTATGTAACTAGCATTTTTATCAGAAAATATTTTTGTATAACCTTACTTTTGTATTGTAGTTGTGTTATTAGTTGGAAATAGTAAAGCATCAAAAGTGTTAGAACTTAGTGATAAATTTTCGGAAGTGAGAAAAGAAGGAGGGCACTGGTTAGTTATGTTTTATGCCCCATGGTGTGGTCACTGTAAAAGACTGGAACCAGTCTGGGGTCATGTCGCTCAAGCACTTTATAGAACCAATATTAGAGTTGGACGGGTAGACTGCACTCGTTTCACTTCAGTAGCAACTGAATTTTCTGTAAACGGTTTTCCTACCATTAAATTGTGAGTTTCTTTGCTGTCAGTTATGTGCCATTTAATAAATGTTATTTTAGTATAAAAGGAGAAGAAGAGTACAATTTTCATGGTGATAGAACAAAAGAAGACATAGTTAATTTTGCATTACGAATGTCCGCACCTCCTGTGCAGGAAATTACACGATCTGATAGCTTTATTAATATTAAGGCCAATAATCAGCTATTTTTCGTGTATGTTGGATCTCAAGATGGTTCATTATGGAAGGCATTTTATTCAGGAGCTAGTAGATTGCAACCACATGGTTTTTTTTATACCGCTAGTGGTGAAATCGCTAAGCAACATGTAGATGTAGAAGAATTACCTGCTATATTTGTTTATAAAGAGGGTCTGCACTATTTTTACCCAAGTATGTAACAATATTTTTTTGATAACTGATAAATTTTAATATTGAATTTTTGCCTATGAAACATACAAATTATTATTTTATTAAAATTGATCTCATCTATAAGTCAACTTTTAAATTTTCAATGAAAATGTTGTGATTTTTATATTACTCATAGGTCAATCCTTGCCCGTGGGTGCATACCCAAACATAAAATGTTGTTTTTATTAATCCTTTGCATCAACTGTTTAATAATATATTTTCCTACGACCACCTCTGTAAATGACTATTTACTGTACAGGGTAGTCCAAATGCGATGGGATTACATGGGAATCTCGCTTAATATTTAAGATAGAGAAACGATTGAATGTTGAAAAACGTGCAGTTTTTTGAGCAACACTCAGAACCGTTTTCAAAAATATTTTGTCATTTATGGTTTTTGAGTTATTTAAAAAAACTGTTTTTTTGTCAGTTATAATGTGTCATATTACCGTTATTGTGGTAAGTATCAAAAAAATGTATTAAGAATATTTTTAGATGTTTTTGTGTAGAATTTAATGTCCAATTCTAAATCTTATTTCTATACTTATCCGGAGTATACAGGGTTCCCGTTTTTCGAGGGCCATTATGGGGATTCGTAAACGGTAAGAGATACTACTTCGGTTAAATTAGGGCAAAGTTGTATATTCAGGTGCTTAATAATTTGACGCAAACAGAACTTATCTAGCTTTTTGGTTTTTGAGATATAGGGGAAAAAGTAAAAAATGGGATTTGTGTTTTTTCATTTGATATCGAATTTCATTTCTGAAAAATTTATGGCCACTTTTTGCAAAGAATCAAAATTCATAATTATATTTATCATGCAACGTTTCGCTTTTTTTAAACAATCATCAGGTCAATTTTTTCTTATGGACGCTATATCTGATTTTAATGCCAATTTGTAGAGCATTTTATTCTGAATTCAACAATGTATAACACTTGGCACTTTTTAGAAACAATTTTTGTTAAAAATGGCAAAAACAAATATTTTATTTTGAAAAATTCCCAATCGGCATGGTAAATAGTTGTCTTTGTCCTTTTTTCCTTGGAAGCAGGCAAATGAACCGCATGAAATTACCAATTGCCATTTCGTTTAGAAAAATAGGTATTAATAAATATGTTAGCAATGCATTAACGTTGTTTACTTATTAGCAAATATTTTTAAAATACTTTCTTCAGTTTAGTTATAAATTTCACTAATAGGTGTTTTGAATCCCTTGTTTTTCATGCAATTATTTTTAACAAAATTTTCGTCATCAAATAAATGTTTTCATAGTTTGCAAAAAACGTCCAGGAATCTGTTTAAGCTTTTTACTTATTAGAAGCCATTAACGCAGATAAAGGGCATAACTCGTTGAAGATGTAACCAATGCGTTCGTTAATTTAGTTCTTGGTTGGGTGGTCGTGCATGGATGGCATAGCTGTTTTTTCCCTTCAATTAATAAATAAATAAATACGTACCTATTTTCGTTTTGTATTAAATCTTTAATTAAATCCCTCTAATAGTAATTTCATGCGGTTCACTTATCTGCTTCCAAGAAAAAACGGACAAAGACAATTATTTACCATGCCGATTAGGAATTTTTCAAATTAAAATATTTGTTTTTGCCATTTTTAACAAAAATTGTTTCCAAAAAGTGCCAAGTGTCGAATTCAGAATAAAATGCTCTACAAATTGGCGTTAAAATAAGATATAGCGTCCATAAGAAAAAATTGACCGGATGATAATTCTAAAAAAGCGAAACGTCGCATGGAAAATATAATTGGAAATTTTGATTCCTTGCAAAAAGTAGCCATGAAAGAGTTTTAACGGAAATGAAATTCGACATCAAATGAAAAAACACAAATCCCATTTTTTACTTTTTCCCCTATATCTCAAAAACTAAAAAAGCTAGATAAGTTCTGTTTGCGTCAAATTATTAAGCACCTGAATATACAACTTTGCCCTAATTTAACCGAAGTCGTAACTCTAACCGTTAACGAGATCCCTATAATGGCCGTCGAAAAACGAGAACCCTGTATATCTAAAAAAGGATCCGATGAAGTTACTTCATTTTTTTTCGCTTTATTATGAATTATCTTCCACAACGTGTGGAGCACCTGCATATCTTTTGTGATTGGAGCAGGAGCACAGGACCAGAATTTTACGCTTGTATGGTTTATGCACTACATGGTAATTGTCGTAAAAACTCGGAAATCAATAAAAGTGGCATTTCCTGTTCATGGACACTCTTATTTAGAATGCGATAAGAACCTTATCGATTCCTTATCGAAAATTAAGTGGTGTCTTTATTATTAAACTTTTGTTTTAGACGTCTCCTTTCGAAGTTACACCCCCTAAAGGGGATCGGTAAAATTAGGTTTTTATTTTATTTCTCAAATTTAGATTAATGTAGGAGAATGATACTCGGTAGATGTTTTATACTTATTAAAAGGTTTCCCATAGTTATATTTTTAATCATCTTCCACCTTCACAACCGGCTAAAAAGTGCGACCCCTGTTGGTTTTTTAATCAGAACTTTTTGGTGAGCTGAAATTTTGCAATTTAATTTTTTTTTGTATGTTTGATTTATTTATAACCTTTTTTTATTCTTTAGTTTTTCTCGTATATCCTACAATTTTGAGTAAGAAATTAAATGAGTGAGAATGATGTTTATGTTCATATTGGGTAGATTTGACGGGCGTTTTAGCGTTGTCGTCACGTAAACGTCAAAATGAATTACACCCGTCACCTCTACCAAATATGAACATAAATAAACCATGGTAACCACCAAAATGAATTGTTTTATATTGGAATATTTGATGGTTCATGTTCATTCTTATAATTTTTTACTCAGAAACTGTAGGTTTAACGAGAAAAGTTAAAGAATAAAAAAAACTTCTAAATTAATCAAGTTTAAAAAAAAAAGATTACATTGCTAGATTTCAACCCACAAAAAAGTTCTGATAAAAAAAACAACAGGGGTCGCACTTTTCAGCCCCCTGTTAAGGTGGGAGATGATTAAAAATATTACTATGGCAAACCTTTTAATAAGTATAGAACATCTACCGAATATCATTCTCCTACATTTATCCAAAGAGAAATAAAATAAAAACCCAATTTTACCGATTCCCTTTAGAGGGGTGTAACTCCGAAAGGAAACCCTTAAGAAAAAAAAATTATATGAAAGACCCCTCTTAATTTTTTTCGCATTATTTAAGAAACATGCTGTATAAAAATAATTTTTATTTGCAACTCTGAAATTATTTTTGGGATCTGTAAATGTAAATTTAAAAAATAGTACAAAACTACGTTGAGATATTTTATTTTAATTTTAATTTCTAAAATACAAACAAAATATTATTTTCTAAAAATAAAAAGATCGCCATATAAAAATTTAATTTATAGAGAATAACAATATAAAATAACTTTTAATGAAACGTTATCGGTTATTATAACGTTATAAATATATCGTTACGTTATTTTATAAAAAATTATAGTTGAATCGTTATTATAACGTTATCGGGTATCGTTACGTTACGTTTTCCATCCCTGATCTTATGTTCTTATTTTTCTGCTGGGTTAATAGCAAGTGTACAAAATACTGTGTAAAATTATGGATGTCTATATTTTTTTAACAAATATTACTTTAATTGTGATCATATTGTATCGAAAGTCGGTGAATTATAGAATTACGAGGAAATACATAACTTGGTGCGTTAATGTATTCAAATATTATAAAATCTCAATTATTTGTTACGTTATTTTCTTATTATTATTAAAATTGTTCATAAACATTTAAATGAACTATAAAACAATTAAATGCTATATTTATTTTGGTTTTAAGGTATTTTTTATAATTAGCTATTATTATGCACATCATTGTATGTACACAACGGTAATAAACTACAATTGACAAAGAACTTGCAATGAATGTTTTACTGGAAATTATAAGGACATCTAAACAACTCTTATTAATAAAGAAAATTAAGATTTTGGGTATTGACACATTTCTAGGGACCAACAAAGATCTAATCCCTTTGTTAAGTAGTTACAGAGGTAATTAATATGGGAAACCTTATTACTTACTATTTCCTTTAACAGCGCTGTTATCAAATATTGCGTTTGAAATGAATTTTGCTTTAAAGTTATAATAACTGCGGTCATTTACCGCATGCTAGATATTGAAGCAAGGTTGTATCACGTTATCAAATTCGCTAATTGATGTGCGCTAGTCCAACGCTTCGCCGGCGAATTCTCCAGCTGGCGGTTCGCCGAAAGTTGTCTATGCAAGCAAACTGTCTGGCGGGCAGTTAACGAAGCGCTCGCTGAAGAATTCTCCGTCGCGTCATTCGGCGAGCGACTGTGCATACCGCTGATACAATAGTGAAATTGCAAAAAATCCTATTCGCTCTATATGACAAACAAGGCCATCAGAAAATAAAGAATTTAAATTGCCAACACAATCACACTATGAAGTGCTTCCACTAAATGAAGAATAATACAAAGATATTACACATCTTTCAAAATTTTGTTATTCTGAATCATTCTGAATCTAATAAGAATTTCTACCTTAATCTACCTCGTTAAAACAATTTTATTAATAAATAATTATTATTTATTAGTTTGTGTAAATAATTCTTAATCACATCCTAAGTTTATTTATGTTTCAAATAAGTTACAATAAATTGGTTGACACATGGTATTTTTTTATTGACATTCTTTATTTTGAACCATAAATTTGACAGGTCATTTAGAATAACCATGGCCAACTTCATTCATAATCCATGGAATAACTAAACAAAAAAATTTCACATTCATTGATTACCCATTATTGCCCGGAGTTCCGATTTTGGAACATAGGCATTTTTTTTACCCCTACTATTTACCGCCATTCTGCACCCACTTTAAATGGTTATACGTTACAGATAATAGACCAAACAAACATGTTTGAACACATTTATTTTAATTGTGGCAATATTAAGTGAACAGTTTTAATTTAATTCTGTAAATAATATTTACTAAAAATGTCGTTAAAAAAGTAAGTATATTTTTGTTTATAATATATTATCTACAACAAAATACACTTTTATTATAAGGCCTAGTATTTATAGATAGATTATCATTATTTTTAACTATACAATATCATCAGTTTTTTAACAATTGATATTTAAAAAAATGTTCCAATATTGGAACACCAGCACAATAAGTACACTGAATTGGAAAATTTTGGTAGGCCTTTTACTAAAGCAGAATTGTTAGAAATGGTGGAAGATGAGAAGTTCTGGAAAGATATGGAAAATGTAGACATTTTTATAACACTTCCAGAAGATGGTGTTGACAGTGAAGACGACAGTGCTGACGAAAATGAAGTTAAAAACATAAATCATCTCAGCAGACGCTAGTTGCAAGCTCAAGCTGTAGCTACAGTTCAGTCAAGAAGAGATGATATTGTTCATTTGGGCAAAGAAACGGACGATGAGAACAACCTTCCACTTTCGGAGCTTCAAAAGCAGATGAATCGAAAAAGGGTTATAGAAAGAATTTGGTCAAAAACAGATTATTTGACTCGTAGCTTTGTACCGTTCGTATCTCCTAAACAAGTCCTAAATCTATCATGTGATCCAGTGGCCTGTTTTGAATTGCTTTTTGATCAAGAAATTTGTGAATTTCTAAAAACTATGTTTATTACATACGCACGTTGGTGGTTCAGTAGTTATAAATTTACTATCAAAACTACCTAAAAATATTCCATTCAAAATCTATGACGATAGATATTTTTATTCTTTGAAACGTGTACATCGTTTACAAGAATTGGGATTCGGCTATACAGGTACAATAATGGCTAATCGATTAGAAAAATGTCCTATAACGAATGTGAAAACTATGGGAAAAAAAGAACGAGGAACCTACGACTTTTGCATGGATATAAAAATTATGTTACCGTTACCGCTTGGAATGATAACTGAGTTGTTCTTACTGTGAGTTCTTGCAATACAGTACACCCAATTGGCCAAGCTCATCGCTAGATATCCTCCGAAAAAAAAAATTGCCTGTTACACAACCACATGCCATTTCTATGTACAACAAATACATGTGTGGAGTGGACGGTGAGAAGAACAAAATGGATCATTTGAATTTCAGAAGAAATATAGTTCAAGTCTATTTAAAAAATTACGGAACTACCATTGTGGGAGGAGGAAGGCCAAAATCCTCTGAATAAATTGGCAGTCAAGTTCCAGAATCAATAAGACATGATCGGATCTGATCATTGGATAATTTCAGCTGCAAAGCAAAAAAGATGTGCGCTTTGCAAGAAAAATGCCACTAAATGTTGTGAGAAATGCGGTGTCAATTTACATGATGGAAGTTTTAAAAGTTTCCATGTTCGCTGAAATATTTATAATAATAAATGTTCATAAATAATTTATTGTTTTTGCATGTATAATACATTATTATTTGCAAACGTTTTATTTCCAATTATACCTTACTGTACGCGCAGTGTTCCAAAATTGGAACACATCAAAATACTGTTATATTCAATATTTTTGTGAAAAATATAAATGAATTCCATTATTTTGTGTTATTTTTATGAAAAATATCATACATTACCAAAAAAATAAAAATAAATTAATTCGGGCAAAAATGGGTTAATACTCATTTGTAATAAAATGATCCGTAGTAAAATAAAGTTTGGTTGATGCAACTCTTTGAATAAAAAAATAGTAGACTTTAAAATCGAATTGTAAAGATCTAATAAAAATTGACATTCCTAGCTTTCACCCAACACCCAGCATTTGACGACAGAATTTTTTTCTCTACAAAAACCATAAATGCACTTTTTTTTCTCTAAAATAATTAGGGAGGATATACAATTATTGAAATGTTACCATTGAAATTGCTATGTTGTGTGATTCAATTGTACACCATACGAAAGTTACAAATTATTTTTTAGAGAAACAAAAACAAAAAGTAAGCTTTAAAAAAAAGAAACAAGATGTAAGCAAAAGATAAACAACATGATAGTCAGAATCTGCAGTTATGTAAGAAAATTTGAATATGATTTAGTTGTGACAATCGACTCTTAAGCTTACATGAATTAAAATCTAACTAACTCACCGTAACAAAGAAGTTTTTTAAGGAAAAGTATTTTTTTTTTGCAAGAGAAATATTATATAAAAGACATTCAAATGTAAGCACATAATTGTATGCTGTTAGATTTTCATAAAATAAATCATATGCCAGGACTTTTCGCCTAGCAAAACAACACGAAACATGTAGACCAAATTTGCCTTGGTCTGTTTTTCATGTAATGATGTGTAGATTTTAGTTTGCCCAATTATTATGATCATTTTTGAATAAAAATTTTTATTACTTAATACTTAATGTAAAATATTTATCTTTCAAAAACATTTAGGGGAAACTGATTATTGTCAGCACTTTTTGCAAAAAGAAACGACAAACTCAATCCCTCTTCAATAATCATTGGGTTATTGTATCGCATGAGTTTTAAATGGTTTTACATCTTTTTTTTTGTTTTCCCATCTTACTTTTTGTTTTTATGTTATTCTTAAAAATAATTAGAAAAGCCTTTGTAACTCATAAATAACTATGTCAACCCTTATACCGGGTGTAAATGAAGTGTGGTACACCCCCTTTTTTTTCTTTAGTTTTGATTTTAGATAAATGAAAATTTAGACATATGATATGTGCAAAAAACCTGGCTTTTTGAGCCGTTACACACATTTGTTCCACTTCCGGTTTCGCCGGAAATGACCCCAACTTTGTTATTTTAAATGGAACACCCTGTATATTTTTACATTTTTGGGAAGAGGAAGCGATTTTGGATACAAATGCACTTTTGGTTAATTTTTATAACCTCAAATTTTTTTTTAAACAAAATTTAGTTTTTTATTAAGGGTGCCGTGACCTGCACAAATTGATTTTTATTATGTCAACAATTGTCTAAAAAACGTTTTTATAAATTTGAAATAACATTTAGGTTACTTTAATCGGCTTTGAAGGTTGCGGAATCGGTTTTTTGACAAAAAGTCATTTTTTTTAAATGGAACCATGCTCGTACGGGCGGTTATTTAAATGGAGCATCTTCTAACGAATCCATCGATACCAATAACTTTTATTTTTGTTAAGAGTTTGCTTCAAAAACTTCATTTTATTGTGAAAATTTATTAAGAGATCCTGTTAATCGCAGTACACTGTGCATAACTACAACAAAACAAATGATCGTTGTTTTATGTTTAACTACTATAAGTCATTTAATTAAAAAGTCTAAAAATTTTGGTAATCATTTTTTCATAATTAGATTACTGCGATTTAGAGGATCTAATAATAAATTTTCACAATAATTTGAAATTTTTGAAGCAGACTCTTAACAAAAATACAAGTTATTGGTATCGATGGATTCGTTAGAAGATGCTTGATTTAAATAACCGCTAGTACCAGCATGGTTCCATTTAAAAAAAATGACTTTTTGTCAAAAAACCGATTCCGCAACCTTCAAAGCCGATTAAAGTAACCTAAATGTCATTAAAAATTTACAAAAACGTTTTTTGGACAATTATTGACATAATAAAAATCAATTTGTGCAGGTCACGGCACCCTTAACAAAAAACTAAATTTTGTTTAAAAAAAATTTTGAGGTTATAAAAATTAACCAAAATAGTGCATTTCTATCCAAAATCGCTTCCTCTTTCCAAAAATGTAAAAATATACAGGGTGTTCCATTTAAAATAACAAAGTTGGGGTAATTTCCGGCGAAACCGGAAGTGGAACAAATGTGTGTAGCGGCTCAAAAAGCCAGTTTTTTTGCACATATCATATGTCTAAATTTTCATTTATCTAAAATCAAAACTAAAGAAAAAAAAAGGGTGTACCACACTTCATTTACACCCGGTATATTTAAAATGAGAAAATAGTAAGGAATTTAAATAGATCATAGTCAACTATAGCTTCCCTTTGAAAAAGGTAAGTTTGTGTCATAACTTTAACGGCAAGCATAAATATTTTTTTTTAGTATAATCAAATTCAACTTAAAAAATGTAAAGATAATTCCATAATCTCCATGGAAATAATGAAATATTTTTGAAAACTGTTTGTTTCAAAAAACTGCTTATTTTTGGTTATTTAACCGTTTCTCCATCTTGAATATTAAATGAGATACCTATGAATCCCATCAAATTTGGACCACCCTGTACACTGTACAGCCTACACGCACAGTAAGGTGTTTACACACGGTAAGCAAAAAGCACAGTTTTCTAGAAATGATCATTGTAAACTCACGTCAAACGTGATAGTTAACAGCTTACTTGCAAGCGTGTATATTATTATAAAATCATGTGTATTATGTGATCAAAGAAAAAGTATAGTACAAAACTCGAGTTGTAAAGCAATTACGCACTTGTGGAATGTGGAAATACGCAACTATTCTACTCGTGCGTTATATGCTTCTTACAACTCTTGTTATGTAATATACTATTGAATACATTTATCAGTGCTTAACCCTTATTATACAATCCTTGACCGATTATTGAATATATCATTCTACTGTGTACAAGTAAACAAAAGTCACAAAAGTGTTGCTTGTATGAAAGTTAACCCTAAGATCTGAAAGCCAAAAATGTATCTTTAAAACTCGACCTACACATAATAATATATGGTAGTTAAATTGGAGTTACACATGGTTTTTCGTATAAAACCATATCCAAGATTTTATGTTGATAACCAAATTTACTGTCTATCATTTTAGATCACCTTTTATGTAGCAGTAGTTGTAAAAACATAATGAAGAATAGAAAATTTGACTTTTTCATTATTATTTGTAATTTTATGGGTGGTATTTTTAAGTGTGAATATAATTTTGTTTTTTTTTGTATTATAGTTGATTCAACCGACATAACTACGGAGCACTTTAATAATACATTATTTGATTGGTTAAATGAAGAACGCTTTGAAACATTCCCAAAAATTACCCGTGGAAACCTTCATGAAATCTTACAAACAAAAAAATATCTGGTATTGGCAGTGGTTGAAGAAAATAAACTGCAGCAAATGTCTGCAGACATGTTGGAATTTCGAGATTTGGTGGAGTCTATAATAAGAAAAAAGAGAGATAAATACCATAAAAATTTTCAGTTCGGTTGGATTGGTAATCCTGATATAGCTAACAGCATTGCAATGACAATTTTACCATTGCCATATCTTCTTGTACTTAATTCTACAACTAACCATCACCATATACCAGAAGATGAACCTACTCAGCTTACTGCTGATGCACTAGATTTATTTTTGGAACAAATATTTAATCAAAGTGCACCTGTATGTTTTTCAGAATTGTTAGTGTTTACCCTTTAGTAATTTTTTTAATTGTAGACGTATGGTGGTAATAGTTTACCTGTTCGATTGTACAGAACATATTTTGAAGCGAGAACTTCTCTTGGTGATATGTGGAGAGGAAATCCCGTACTTACAACAGTTTTATTTGGTTTGCCTCTTGGCTTTTTAAGTCTGATTTTGTATTCAATATGTTGCTCAGATATTATGGATGCCGAAGATGAAGAAACTGGTAAGGTTTTTCTTGTAGAGCCGCGTTTGTGTCTATATTATTTTAAGTTTTCCCAAGATTTTAAACATGATATAAAAGTAAATTGGAAATAGTAAAATGATACGTTATATGAAATACCTCTGATAGCTTATGTTTTATCATAAATATCAAACAATTCATTAGAGTCTATATTAAATTACAAAATAAGACATACAAAATGAAAAAGTTTTAACCACTTTGGTTTAACATTTGTCAGCTATGTCCAAAATGCCGCTACTATTAAAAGCAGAGCATTGAGGTCTCATTTTTATTTTATCAGAATTATTAGACTGGTAACTCAATAAAATTATTTTGTTAAAATGAGTCGATCTTTGAGAGCTAAATGAAAATATTGCATTATATTGTTGTTTTACATTAATTATGAAAAATACCCCCAGTACTTACTTTTATTAAGTGACTGAAGCAGTGTTTGAAATTAACGTTTGTTAAAAAGAAAATGTTACTTAAAATATTGTGCAATTGGATGGGAGAGTACAAAATTTAATTCTTAAACAGTGTCACACAAGTATGTTAGTTAGGTGTATGAAGTGTTTTGTATATTTGTAAATCTGATTACCTATACTTTACTTCATAATTAACTGAATAAATTAAAAAGTTTGTATTCTGAAAATGTATAAAGACATGTTTATTCAACATACAGCATCAGTTATTTAAATATAATAATTTAATCCGTTATTTTAGATTATTCATTCATAAAAAATATTAAAGTCAATCTTATGGGACAAAAAATTGTGTTAATTATATTTGATAGATTTTTGGAATAGTTGTGGTTTTAAAAAATTGTCAGGCTATTCCTATCCATACTTTTAACATATTAATTTATTATTTTCAGAGCCACTACTTCATGAGAAAAAGGAATAAAGCAAGCAACTAGTCGACACATTTGTATGTAAATAGTTTTATTTGTAATTCATTCCAAAACTTATATTCTACCATATTTAAGCTTTATTTAGTAAATTATTGTAGCAAAAAAATTAATAAATGTACTTAGTGTATTATATCCTATGTAATGTTATATTATATTGCAATAATATTAAGATGAGACCGTAATTTAAATAAAGTTAGTTTTTAACTACCATTTAATTTTACTGAGAAGCATGTATCCACAGAACAAGCAATTTGGTTTAATTAAACCTTGAAATAATAAAAAAATTAAAGAATTTATTTGTCACTGATCGGTTCACTATAAAGATGGGACTAACAAACAGCATGTTGCTTCAAAACAGTATATAGCACTGCAGAGTTAAAAGTCGCTTAGCCTGTTTCATAAAACTTGCAGTTTTTACTATAGTTATTAACTGTAGTAGCAACAAATCGCTACTACAGTAAATAATCACGTTTCATAAATAAATTTCTACTGTAGTACTTTAGGGAGTAGCTTTTACTGCAGTAATCATAATTTAACCTAAAAATTGAGACGGCGCGGCAAAGTATTGAAAAATGAAAAATATTAAGCAAGTAAACTTCTTTAATAAGATTTTGCAAAATAAATAAGTTCTGGTGATTTTTAAATTCTAAAACTACAGGTTATAAGAATATTAATTTATATTTTGTGTTATAATAAGAATTCCTTCTATTTTATTTTTTACCTACATACCCTTAATTCATGATACAATAACTCCTAAACTAAACATGCGTTCAACTCACTAAGTGACGTCAGCGGTGCCCGGGCAGCTGCGCAATATCTTACCTAGGAGTTATTGTATCATGCCTTTAATTAAACCTAGTATAAAACTTTTGTAGTTTTTGATTGACTTTGTGGTCTACGTTTTGGTTAATATTGTTTTCATTATTCCCATGTATTTCCTCATCAATATTTTCATCTTTATTAACATAATCTACGAAGTTTCTTACTTCTTTGGTTGCATTGCATAATGTTACACAATACTGAACAATGTGTGCAGCAAAAACTGGATATACCCTCAGGTAATTCAAGCACGGAAATTTTTCTTTGAGAATGCCGATAGCATTTTCAATAATTCGCCTTGTTTTTTTATGGGCGCGAGCAAACCGCATTTGCGATGGTATTTCTGGATTCTGAACTATTGGAGGAATAAGCCACGTCTTCAGTGGATATATGGAATCTCCTAATAAAACTCCATCAGCATATGGTCTCCAGCCTTGTTCCATTCTGTTATACAAACTACTAGTTCTCAGTACCTTAGCGTCATTGGCACTGCCTGGCCAATAAGCACAACAAAAATAAAAATAATAATCAGGCCCACACCCTAACATTACATTAATCGAATGATTTCCATGCCGATCAACAAATGCTGCTTCATGATTGCTAGGTGCATCAATTTTAATCAAAGTACCATCTAATGCTCCACAGACCAAAGGCATTCCTACCTCATCAACACTTTATGGCCATTTAACAAACCGACGAAGCAAAATCCGATTTACAGCATAAACAACATTTTTCACCACACAACAAACAGAAGCTTTTGATACCCCATGCATACATGTCTCCAATAGCGTGGTACTGAGCACCAGTGCCTAACCAATGCAAAGCTATTTGCAATTATTGTTTTGGAGATAGTGCTTTATTACGTTCACTCGTTCACGAAATATTCTGTCTTCTGTATACAATCACTTCATCATCTGATTCACTAGACCAGTGGTTCTTAACCTTTCATTAGTCGCGGCCCCCCCAATATCCTAAAATATTTTCGCAGCCCCCTAGTTTGGAGTAACAAAAATATTACGCTTTATTTAAGAAGATATCTCTCCGATGGGTCGAGTAAAATAAGGAGAAAAACATATTTTTTAAAGATTTCAATGTTTTAAAAAGTAAAAGCGTTTTATAAAACTTTTCGCGCCCCCTCAGGGGGCCGCGGTCCCCCGGTTAAGAATCGCTGCACTAGACAACATTTTTTTTACCTTATTACGATCCTCTACACCTTAGTAAAATAATCGTCGATTATACCGTAGTAATTTTATTTGTATACTTTTTATGAAATGCTTTATTAGTTACCTTAGTAAAAATTTACAGTAAAATAATGTTTACTGTAGTAGTTCATTATTTACAATGGTAGGTTTATGAAACAAGCAATAGTAATTACTACAAAATTTTACTATTAGTTCTGCAGTAACTACTACAGTATTTTTTTATGAAACAGGCTACTGGTATCAAAACATTAATAGAATTATATAAACTGTTTTAGGAAATGAATATTAAAAATTAATTAAAATAAAAATTGTTATTCAGTTTTCGCTTTATTGTGGTAACATGTAATTGAACTGGGTTTATTGAAAATTTGTGCACTAAGTATTGCATTTATATTCCTAATTATAATCTTTCATTAGTCATGGTGAAAACAGTTTGTAACATTCATTGTCACTGTAAGGTTATTTGTATGTAAATTGCTTAAAATTCATGTGATCTGTAAAAACAAAGAAGTTACAGGTGCAGTTGGTTAAATTGATGTCTTCCCTGTAAAGTTAATGTGCTACTAGCAACTGAACTTTTTTTTTAACATGATTAGGTTTGGCAGTTTCTGTGTAAATCATTTTTGAGATTGCAAGCAGATCATCACCAATGATTTAGCACTCAGATATCACTCCCATGTCCTACATTGCTTACTTCAGATTAAATAAATGTTAAATTTTTGACTTACCATAATACACTAAAATATGGATATAATTTAAGTTTTCAAAAATTGCATGTTACGTGAAACAAATTGTTTTACACAATTCTGTATATAAACGATATATAAAAAACAAAATATCAGTCCAGAAAAATGTTGCATGTTACAATTATATACACAAAAACTGCATGTTTGTCTGTTTACTTAATACCTATATAACTTAGTACTACAACTCCTCATCAGAATCCAGAGCAGCACGTCTTCTATCGAATTTGACGGAAGTTTTATTTTGAGGCAGTTGAGAATTTACATTCTCCAATAAATCAATCAGTTCCTTTTCTCCTATTTTAGATGTCAGTTGGCCCATTTGAGCCATTCTTATTAACATAGATTCCACCATTTTACCTTTGTCTGGCTTTCCTAACATTAATGTATTTACTAAAATAATGAATAATAGATGACCAAGTGGCAGCATGTAACACGTATTATGAAACTTACATCTTGCTCTTGCCGACTGATCTAAAATTTGAGATAAAATTGAGTTCTTTGCATCTTCTTGAGCTCGAGCTTGTTCCTCTTGTGTCTTTTTCTGGGATTCATTTTCACCGCCCTGTTAAAAATAGATAGTGCAGGTGTTCAAATATAATTGGTAAAGCAATGTAGGTACCTTATATTGTGATTGTATTTGGGCTAAACGTTGACGCCTTATTTCTTCTAAATCAGGATCTGCCATTATTTTTAACTTTTTACTAACACTCCGGTTAAACTTGTACCACGGAACCTCCACTCACTCCACTTGCCTCTCCGTTTTGACATTTGACAGAACGTAAAATTAAATCAAGACCACAATGTAGTTCTACCAGTTTCATTTATGTTTCTTAATAAGAACTTCCATTAAAATTACGATTTAGTATATATTAAAGAAATTAAGAACATCAGTTAATTTTTTTTATATAGAAATAAAATTAAATAGAATTAGTTTTTAATTTCTAGCGAAAACTTTTTGGTAAAACTCTATGTTCTGTGATAAAACTGATGCTCTAAAACTTTTTTGCTTACTTCACAGTAGTGGATAAAGATGTTTCCGTATCCTGTTTATTGCATGGGCAACGTTGTTTCACATGCAGTGTTGAGAGGAGGGTTAAATGTAATTTAAATTTAAAGTACGTTGTTTAGGTGTGATAGTGTAGTTTTTTTGTAAACTGTAAAAAAATGTTGGTCCTATTCGAAACGCCGGCAGGTTATGCCATTTTTAAGGTACATGTTTTATTATTTATTGGCGATTTTATTTAACTAACCTAACTATTTCCATGCTTAGCTTCTGGATGATAAGAAGTTACAAGAAACGGACAACTTGTATAGAGAATTTGAAACTCCAGAAGCCGCCAGTAAAGTGTAAGTTAAATATTTTTAGTTTTTTGTAGTGTGTACTAAAATTGTGTATTTCAGTGTTAAGTTAAAACATTTTGAAAAGTTTGCTGACACAACAGAGGCTTTGGCAGCAACAACAGCAGCAGTTGAAGGAAAGTTAGCGAAAAGTTTAAAGAAAATGTTAAAAAAACATGTAAGTCAGGATATACAAGACAAGCTACTGGTTGCAGATGCAAAATTGGGAAATGCAATTAAAGATAAATTAAGCTTACAGTGTCTTTCAAATACAGCAGTGCAGGAGTTAATGAGATGCATTCGCTCACAGTTAGATGGTTTATTAGCAGGTTTACCTAAAAAAGAAATGACGGCTATGGCATTGGGCTTAGCTCATTCTCTATCAAGATACAAATTAAAGTTTTCTCCTGATAAAATTGACACAATGATTATTCAAGCAGTTTCGTTATTAGATGATTTAGATAAAGAACTTAACAATTATATTATGCGTTGTCGTGAATGGTATGGTTGGCATTTCCCAGAATTGGGAAAAATTGTAACAGATAATATAGCTTTTGTGAAAACAGTAAAAATAATTGGCACTCGTGATAATGCAGCGAATTCTGACTTGTCTGATATCTTGCCAGAAGATATCGAAGAAAAAGTTAAAGAAGCTGCTGAAATATCTATGGGTACTGAAATATCTGATGATGATACCATAAATATACAGCATTTATGTGATCAGGTTATTGAAATTACAAATTATCGAAGTCAACTTTACGAATACTTAAAAACTCGAATGATGGCAATGGCACCAAACTTAACTGTACTGGTGGGTGATTTAATAGGAGCACGTTTAATTTCTCATGCTGGTTCTTTGATAAATTTAGCGAAACAACCTGCATCTACTGTACAGATATTAGGAGCAGAAAAAGCATTATTTAGGGCTCTGAAAACCAAAAAAGATACTCCAAAATATGGTCTGATTTATCACACTCAATTAATTGGGCTAACAAGTACTAGAAATAAAGGCAGGATATCTCGCATGCTAGCTGCTAAGACAGCACTAGCTACTCGTGTTGATGCTCTTGGTGAGGATGGAAATTTTTCTTTAGGTGCAGAACATAAGGCTAAGGTTGAAGCAAGAATCAGAATACTAGAAGAAGGAAATTTGCAGCGTATTAGTGGCACAGGAAAGGCAAAAGCCAAGTTTGAAAAGTATCACGGAGTCAGGTATGTATTAAATAGAGGTTGTTTAAACCCTTTAAGGACTGGTGACGGACATGTATTTTTTGACACAGGTGCTTGTTATGGCCGGGTGACATACTTTTTCAAAAATTTTATAAAAAATCTTATCCGGGAGTCTTAAGTGAACTTCTAGTTTTTATCATATTAGCTTGTTGAGAAACATGTACGTGGATGTACGTGAACCACAAAACGCATGTATGTACAGGGTGGGCAAATTTTGATGTTTTCATAGGGAATCTCGGTAACTATAAGAGGTATCAAAAAATGGACCGCGCATCCTCGATCTCTTTTATCGAGAAAAAGTTAATAGTGAAAACTAAAATTGGTTATCGTCTTTTGTTTTCGAGTTATCGCCAATAACTCGATTTTTCGACTTTTCGTGTTATGACCATATCTCACTTGTTTATGAAAATAAACAAAATTAATTTTGACGTTCTACAGGCACTTTTTTGATAAGAATGCAGAGACGTAGACAATTTTTCAAAAAAAAATCTCTGAAATTCGAGTTGTAACAAAAGTTTTATATTTTAAAAGGAACCCATAGTTGGCTATGACTTATTTATATCCCTTATTTTTTTGTCATTCCAAATATATAAGGGTTAATGTAGTTATTTTCAATAATACGCAAGTTACGGAGGTTTTTTAGTTTTTTTTTAAACAAAATTATAGTAGGCCGTGAAAACAAAAACAAAACAAGGTGTAAAACCTTTTAAAACTCATTTGGTACAAGTTACGAAGGTTTTGTAATTTGTTGTTGTGATAAACATTACAAATATTTGAACATAAGATCAGAGCTGGGCAAAGCACCGACCCTAAGTGCTTAAAGCACCGAGCATTCAAGCACTTGTGTAAGTGCTTGATCTAATTAAGCAGTAAGTACTTTGGTTTTTAAAAATGCTTAAAAGCATCAAGCACTGACCAAAGTGCTTAAAACAATTAAGCAGCAAGCATTGAGCATTTTGGAAATGCTTAAGAGAAATTTAAAATTTAAACAGTCTTGTAGCATACATGTTAAGGATTAAATACTATGCAGTAAGCATATATAAATTTAAAAAAATGCTTATTAAGCACTGTCTTTCTAAAGTGCTTAATAAGTACCAAGTGTTCATGAAAGTGCTTGGTGCTCTAAGCATCGAGCATCTGTTTTGGATAGTGCTCCAAGCATTGTGCTCGAAGCATTAAAAGTGCTTAAAAAATTATTGCAAGTTGTAAGCATTCAAGCATTGCCCAGCTCTGCATAAGATAAACTACAATAAACTACATTACTGCAGATTCTGACTTTATCGTTGTTTTCTTATTTTCATATATTTATAATGTTTATCACAACAACAAATTACAAAACCTTCGTAACTTGTACCAAATGAGTTTTAGAAGGTTTTACACCTTGTTTTGTTTTTGTTTTCACAGCCTACTATAATTTGGTTTTAAAAAAAACTAAAAAACTTTCGCAACTTACATATTATTGAAAATCACTACATCAACCCTTATATATTTAGAATGACAAAAAAATAAGGAATTTAAATAAGCCATAGCTAAGTATGGGTTCCTTTTAAAATATAAAACTTTATGTAACAACTCGAATTTCAGGGGTTTTTTTTGAAAAATTGTCTACGCCACTGCATTCTTATCAAAAAAGTGCCTGTAGAACAGCGGTGGGAAAACTTTTTTTGAAAAGGGCCAGTTGGCGCAAATAGTGTGACTAAAACACACTAAACACAAATTATAATAACTTATTAATTATGTGTAAGTTGGGAGCTACAAAAAATTAAGGAATAAAAAAAGCTATACATAGGTACATATTATAGACATTTTTACTAATACTGTCATTCATGGAGGGCCGCATGTAATGCTAAAAAGGGTCGCATGCGGCCCGCGGGCCGCGATTTGCCCACCGCTGCTGTAGAATGTCAAAATTATTTTTGTTTATTTTCATAAACGAGCGAAATATAGTCATAAAACGAAAAATCGAGTTATCGGCGATAACTCGAAAACAAAAGATGATAACTAACTTTAGTTTTCACCATTAACTTTTTCTTGAAAAAAAAAAACGAGGATGCGCGGTCCATTTTTTGATACCTCTTATAGTTACCGAGAGTTCCTATGAAAACATCGAAATTTGCCCACCCTGTACAGTACTCTGACATACTGGTACATCTCAGTGCTATCGTTCTCAGCCGACTGACTTATCGATATAAATTGTTGAATGTTGTATCGGTACAATTGTTATTTGTAGTTATTAATTTTTAATTCATTGTCACTGTTAAAAAAAAAGTGCAATACACTATCGTAGCTCATTTTTTACTGATGCCAGCCAGCAGTGCATACAATGCTGTCCTTAATGGGTTAATGCTATTTTACTATTGCCATTGTGTGACTGCTAATGAAACTGAAAAATCTTTTAGACCAGAGGTTCTCAACCGGTGGTAGAGTACCACTGGTGGTAAATACTTAAGAAACAGGTAGATGGTACACAAAATATGTAATTGATATGTAGGTAATCCTAAATTGCTCATTCGTTACAACTTAATATGTCACGGGAGAATTACTTTTTTGTATGGTAGTGGTACCACAATTTTCGAGTTTTTCTTTTAATGGTATGCGGTAATTAAAAGGTTGAGAACCTCTGTTTAGACAATACAGTACTGAAGCTGAAATGCACTAACAAGGGAAGTACTCCGATAGTGACTCGCCGATTTTTATACAAATTTGTAGAAACAAGTAACACATAAAATAATATATTTCTGCAATTTCAAAAGTTGCTTACGGGTACCGGAACCAGGAAAAAAATCGATTTGAAAATGGTTTTTTAGCGTACATTCGTATGTATACCAATATAATTCACAGTTTAGTCAGTAAGCCGGTAGCCTAAGCGGTAGAGTACTTGACTTGCAACAAGCCATCCCAGGATCGATTCCCGATGAAGATATTTAATTTTTTTTTGTTTGGTTATTTATAAATACTTACCGCTTAAATTTCATTTAACAATTTTTTACGATAAATCAGAAATTAAATTAAAGTAATGAATAAGTAAAATAAAATATTTCATTTGTCAAAAATATATACAAATTATTTAATAAATCAACATATTTGAAACTTGTAGGTCAATATTATTAATTTCTTCAAGTGAAAAATATAAGAACAACCTTTCGTACTTGTCTCATAATACATATTTATAACTACAAAATTACAGTGTTAACTGTTTATTTGGCAAATTCCAGAATTTAGACTGGATTAATTCTTGGAAAATTAAATTAGGTTGTATTACTTGTATCCAATATAATCCAGGGTTCGAAAACATGTTAATACCGTTCGGGGGGTATATTAAGGAATAGTCATAAGGGCTGATACAGTTTTAGAATATTTGCAGTTCGTGTACAACAACCCTAAGTGTATCTTGTGTTTAGTTATAATATTAAAATGGCAAACGTGATAAATATAATGAAACTATTTACCGAGAAAATAAAGAATTGTTTTCTTTACAACCAAAGTGAAATAACCAAAAAGGAAAGAGATATAGCCGACAATATATTTAATTATCTTCAATCGCTATTGATGGGAGATGAAGACGATTTCACTTCTCTAGTATTTTTAGACGCAGACGAAGAATTGGATAAAACGAACAGGACTGTTGAAGCTAATTCTGAGAGCGAAGAGGAAGCAAAATGTTCATTCAATCGACAACCATGTGTTTTAACATTTAATGAAATTCAAGAGATTGTTGAATATAGCAGAACAAAGAGGATGGTAAAGACGAAGCTTGTCTGCAATACAACGTCGATACAGAAAAATGCTAAAGTATTCATCATGGGCCATAATTCATAAGTGGGAAGAAAGATTGTCAAACAGTAGTTATCAGTATAAAATGGAAGTTGTTGAAAATCATTGTTTAAACAACTTTAGAGCAGCAAGGGAAAGAAACAGTGCGGTTCATGACGTTGATATTCAAAGTTGGGCGATTGCTGGTGCTTCAACGGTTGACTTTACTAATTTTAAAGCAAGTCGCAATTGGGTGAACAATTTTAAAACAAGGAATAAAATTGTTTCTCGAAAAATCACTAAAATTGTAAGCAAAAAGTATAATGCCAACACCAAAGATGTTTTGCTAGCTTCAGAGGATTTTATCGTTGATGCAAATAGACAATTAGAGGGGATTGATCACCGATTTATTATAAATACGGATCAGTCAGGATTCAATATTGAAATTGCATCAACAAAAACTTTGTCAACATCAGGTGAAAAAACAACCATTGTTGCGGTTAACAGTGTTAACGCAACTACTCATTCATACACGGTTCAGTATGCTTGTTGTATGGATGGAACTATTTTACCTAAAATACTTCTTTGTTTACAGGAACCAAAAGGAGTTTTTGGACCAAGGGTTCAAAAAGATGTAGACCAGTTATCTGACATCTATAAGAATGTGGTAATTACATGTTCAAAATCAGGTAAATTAGATAAACGCCTCGTTAAAATTTTTAATAAAGAAGTTTTAGCACCTGTAGTTACTGACCAATATGCATTGATCGTTGATTCATAGGGTGGACAACAAGAAAGTAATTTGTACAGTGACTTAAAGAATCCTGGTAAGTTCCTCAAGATACCGCCGCACTGCACTTCCATTAATCAGCCATTGGACGTTTACTTTTATCGACAATTAAAAATCATGATAAAAAGAATTTCAACGTATGTTCAATTACATCAACTTGATGTAGATTTAACATCCAGGAAAGGAATAATTAGGATGCACTCATTTTGCCACAACCAGCTGTCATCCACCAAATTCACTTCTATGATAAAATATGCCTGGAAGAAAAGTGGATTCAACGTTGAGGTAGGCGAATTTCAAAATGTTAATCAAATTAACTTTTTAAATATTTTAAGCGTTAAATGTTCTGAATGTGCAAATTATTTTTTTATAAAATGCTGCTGGTGTAACAAAGCTTTGTGTATTAATCATATCCTTGGTGAAAATGACTTTCATTTTCACAAGTAAGTTGTTCTTATGTTTTTCGCTTTAAGAAATTTTTAATGTTGACGTACTTAATAATGTTATTTATTAAATAAATTGTATATATTTTTGACAAATAAAATATTTTATTTACTAAACTTATTTTAATTTAGTTTCTTTGATTTATCGTAAAAAATTGTTAAATGAAATTTAAGTGGTAAGTATTTATAAATAACCAAACCAAAAAAAAATTAAATATCTTCGTCGGGAATCGATCCTGGGATGGCTTGTTGCAAGTCAGGTGCTCTACCGCTTAGGCTACCGGCTTACTGACTACACTGTGAATTATATTGGTATACATACAAATTTACGCTAAAAAACCATTTTCAAATCGTTTTTTTTTCCTGGTTCCGGTACCTGTAAGCAACTTTTGAAATTGCAGAAATATATTATTTTATGTGTTACTTGTTTCTGCAAATTTGTATAAAAATCGGCGAGTCACTATCGGAGTACTTCCCTTGTAAGTATTGTTCAAGTCTGTTGCCATTCCTGGGTAATTGTGAAAGGGCCTTAAGCCTTTGCTGATAGTATATTGAGTAGATAACAAAAGAAAATTGTTTTATTTAGTGAAATAAAGCAATATCCGGATGCTGCTGATTCGACTCTTCCTTCAGTCAAACGGAAACGCTCAGAATCAGCTGGGCCTAGCGAACAGAATATTAAGGATGAACCCATGGATGATGATGCTACAGAAAAAACACCAAAGCAGAAGAAAAAGAAAGTTAAAAAAGAAACTAAAGCAGCATCTAACACTGAAATTAAGCAGGAAAGTTCAGAAGATGTGGAGCAAGGTATGTACGAAGTATTGATTAATTAATTAAGTTTTAAAAAAACTATATTGCAGCTGAAGAAGTTACACATAAGAAAAAGAAAAAGAAGCCTAAACAAGAACCAGTAAAAGAATTAAAACAGGAGAAGGAAACTCCCGTTTCAGAAAAGAAGAAAAAGAAGAAATCTTTTAGTGAAGCAAGCAGTACTTCACCCGATGAAATATTAGAACAAACAGCTCCGGTAAGTGAGAAGAAAAAGAAAAAGAAAAAAAATAAATCGATTGTGGAAGAAGAAGATTAATTATCTGGAATAAGACAAAATTGTTATTTAAGTTGTTTATTTTATTGGATGAAGCCATAAGGTGTTCTTAAAAATCAGTGAAATCATCTACTGGAATATCTAATTTTACAATCAGATCTACTTATTACATAAAACATATGGGATTTGGAGGGATAAGTCAGTAGCGTAAGTAGAAGCAGTGGTTTCCAATGAAAAATCTGATGGCGGGGCTCCCTTTTGTATTTCTTACTTTAATGAAAACAAAATTATTAGTTACCAATAAATAAAGCATTGCATTAGTACTCGAAAAAATAACTAATTTATGAAATGAAAATTTAAAGTGTCACATACAAGGTGTTATGATTGAGTTTTCAATTTCTTAACTGTGCACTTGATCATCTAACTTTGCCTTATCTAAGCAGTTGTTCCCAAAAAATTCAATTTACACCCCGGAGTATGTACATTAAGTGGACTCTTGTTTTGTGATAAATAATCGTACATCCCAACTGAATTGCAGTTTATCATAAAATTAATTAATTAATATTTGATGTTATTAATTAGGAGCCTTGTTATTGGCTGTTATCGCCCTAGCTGCATCATGTTGTTTAGTATAAAGCTGTATGAGGAGGTATGCAAAGCTATTTGGGTACCAATTCCTTTTTATTGCTGATTTTTCTTGATCGATAAGACACTGAAGTGAAATAACTTTTACGTTGTTGATGGTAAATGTTAAGTAATGCTTTATAGAATTTTAACTGATCGAGTTATTTTTTTTTTGTACGTCTTACCTCAATATTTTCTTTAAATAGCTTTTATTGGCATAGTATTTCATGTGTTCTGTTTTAGTGTTAAGTTCCAATTACATACTATGAATTTGTATCATATAATTCTTAAGTTAGTGAAGTATTTTTTTAAATTGTTTTTGTTAACTAAAGATGTATTCAAAACAATATAAACAATGCGAACTGAAGATTGTTTGTTTAAATAATTATTAAGAATTATAAATTAACTTTACTCGCATTAATGGCAGCTAATACATAAACACATTGCGAAATAATTTAATTTTGGTTATTAGGCTCTGTTGACAGAATCATGTAGGATTATAATTTCTCCCGTAACAAGCTGAACAAATAAATCTTTCAACAAGTGTAGCTAAGTTAATGCCGTTATTCATAAATGACTCCATGTAGCACACATTTCTGCGTAAGTTACAGAGGTGATATTCAGCCAGTATGACTGTACCAGTTGTTAAAATTTTTAAAGTTTTCGATACCGGTTGTTGATAGTATATTACATAACAAGAGTTGTAAGAAGTAGGGGTGGGCGATATCCAAATTTCGATATCGATATATCGGAATATCGATATATCGAAATTTTGATATAAAAGCGGCGCGAAGCTAAAAAAGTGAAAAAAGAGACTGGTGACCTAAAAAAAAAAAAACGCTTCTCTCCCTCAAAATATCGATATATCGGAATGTCGGATATCGATATGTTGATATATCGATATGTCGATATGCTTCTTACTAGGGGTGGGCGATATATCGCCCACCCCTAGTAAGAAGCATATTACGCACGAGTGGAAAAGTTACGCATGGAGCCGCGTAGCGGCGAGTGTGTATTTCCACCAGGGCTCGAAACCGGAAAAAATGTTGGTTTAACGGTTAACCGAAATCGAGAACTTTATTTTTATAATGGTTTTTGGTTAAAAACCGGTATTTCTTGTAAAAAAAACGGTTTTCTGTAAAAAAGCGATTTAACTTGTAAACCGGTTTTAAAAACAGGTTTTTGACATTATTTAGATTAGGTATGCAAAGTATGAAAAGATATTATCTATTTATAATTTTATATCATATGTACAGGGTGGCTTATTTTCGATGCCCATACAGGAAAACTAAGTGCGTAGTCTCGATTTATATTTTCGAGAGAAATTCATTGCCGTAAACAGATTTTTGCCATCTTCTTTAATTTTCGAAATATAGCCAGAAACCGATTTTTGGCACTTTTCAAAAATGTTAAATATCTCGCTTAAACGAAAAGATAAAAAAAAACTTTAAAAACATTTTTAGCAAGATTTTTTGTGCTTAATAAGAATCGATGTTCAATTCTTTGTCCCTCATATCAATACCGATATATTACACCCAGTGGTGAGCTATGAAATTTTTAACAAAGGGCTCGCTCATAGTTAAATAAAAACAAAAAAATAATGTTAATTATATGTTGGAAAAAAAATGTCATTTTAAATTCAAACGTGAATAATCGAGTGATTGTACATAATTCAAAAAATTCTATTGTGCGACGGGTTATTCTAAATTTAATCGTCATTGCTTGATAGGCATGACTTCGTCGCTTTACAAATGTATGTAATGACAATCATTTTAAGATATATTTTTTCTTGAGAAAATGGTTAACAAGAAGAACAAGGGGCTCGCAAATTAAGGAATAATTTAACAAAGGGCTCGCGCGAGCCCCCGCGAGCCCCCTACAGCTCACCACTGATTACACCTAACTTTCTTATTTTAAATGGCAAACATAAGCAATTATACATTTTTGAAAAGGGCAAAAAATAAGCTTTCAATTCATGTCAAAGCCAACTATGGTTGCCATTTAAAATAAGAAAGTTAGGTGTAATATATCAATATTTGCATGTGTAAAAAAAAAAATTTAACATCGCTATCAAAGGACAAAAACCAAGCCAAAAAAGAGGATCTCTTAATAAATTTTCACAATAATTTGAAGTTTTTAAAGCAGACTCTTAATAAAAATACAAGTTATTGGTATCGATGGATTCGTTAGTAGATGCTCCATTTAAATAACCGCTAGTACCAACATGGTTCCATTTAAAAAAATTGACTTTTTGTCAAAAAACCGATTCCGCAACCTTCAAAGCCCATTAAAGTAGCCTAAATGTCATTTAAAATTTACAAAAACGTTTTTTGGACAATTGTTGACATAATAAAAATCAATTTGTGCAGGTCACGGCACCCTTAATAAACTGAATTTTGTTTTAAAAAGTTTTTGAGGTAATAAAAATTAACCAAAATAGTGCATTTCTATCCAAAATCGCTTCCTCTTTCCAAAAATGTAAAAATATACAGGGTGTTCCATTTAAAATAACAAAGTTGGGGTCATTTCCTGCGAAACCGGAAGTGAAACAAATGTGTGCAACGGGTCAAAAAGCCCGGTTTTATGCACATATCATATGTCTAAAATTTCATTTATCTAAAATCAAAACTAAAGAAAAACAAGGAGGTGTACCACACTTCATTTACACCCGGTATGTTCAGTAATGACTTCCGGTAAACTAATCACATTTAATACAGATTTTGTATTGTTTAAGTAATTTTGATTAAAAAAACGGTTTTTAATTATTTTGGTTAAAGGTTACCGTTTTTTTTGTCATTAAAAATAACGGTTTTGGTTCCAGTTAAAAATCACTTTTATGGACAGGTTAGGTTAGGTTAATCGTTTTTTTTAACCGGTTTAAAATGCCTGTTTCATGTCCTGGTTACTCACTTACTATGCGGTATGCGTACATGCAGTGTTTGACGTTAAGGCTACTTCGATCTTCCTAGACAAGTGTGCATTTTGCTTACCGTGCCTTAGGACTCACTTACTATGCATGCAGGCTGTACGGTAGGAGTCGTTAGAAAAAAGGCTTTATTTAATTATATCATAATGCCGTTAGTTCAATAAGTGAACAAATAAAATTAAAGAAAACAGAAAATTATTCATAGCTTTATTTATTCACAAACATATGTCTTTTTTATCATAACAAACACAATCTTTTTCTTAAAGCAAAATGTCATAAATATTTTCGCGACTTTGACTTTAAGTAGACACGATTCTAATTTGCTTTCGTAATGCATTGCTATGCGGACTGTACACGGAACGATGTAAACAATATGAGAGAAACAAAGTCATACTTCCACCCTGATAAATGTATAAAAAAGGATTTTTGTAGCTACTAAATAAACTGGCATAGGCATTCTTTTTTACCTGCTCTTACAAAACAATATTGTAATAAGCTGGGTTTTTCTCGTCAGGTAATTTTGCCTCTCCCTTGCAAAACATCTTGGTAACTTATGAATGTTTTTTTTTATATACACTTTACTAATAATCACAAAACAAGTTAATTTGCCATTCTGTGTGTTGTGGTGATGCAGATAGTCAGTTCACACTTTCCTTATAATTTTTAGTTTTACTTGTAGTGAAGGGACAAAAATTGCAAACATTCACGAGCATTTGAAAGTGGTGCAATTTCAATAATTTTGTGTAACCTTGACATCTGCTTGATTTTGTGTTACATAATTGAACTGTATGTATTGAGAACCTTTTGATGCAAATTCGAACAAAAGAATAATTTATCTTTTTTGTAATACTTTATTCAGTTACTTTCACTTATATATAAAAAAACATGACTGTAAAACTTAACTACCATATTTTACTTATATTACAGTTGTATAGTTGGCTTTGCAGTATACTGAAACAAAGAGTTATTCAATTATTGATGTGATTAAAAACAATTTAAATGTTAATGCAAACGCTGCGTATTAATAATTGAAATTAAGTATACAATTCATACCTATGAATTCAGACACAGGATCATTTTCACCATCGCCTCTCATAGTACCTGTTATTTCATCATTTTCCACCATTGGCATGAATAAATGCACAAATTCCGAACTATATGGAGGCCCAATTGCTTCTAATACCTGTTAAAAAAATTTAAGTATATTAATATGTAAAAACAATTTTTCCAGAATCGGGTAACTTTTTACAAATTCTTACTTACTTCTATTACGAAATATCTGATAAGTGAAATATCTGTGTCTCCTTTCTGCCAACATTGTTTTATGTACTTTACTACAGGTACAACACATCCAGCACAGAGTAAATTAACCATTCTATCCAAAACCATTTTCCGCATTTCAAGCTAAAACACGTGTTGAACACATCAGCATAATTATTCTGCACAGTGATGTAAAATTACCGTAATTTAAATGTTTTTATTAACACTTAATTTTCTGGTATTTCATGTCGTGATTGATAATTTACGATCGTAATATATCGCTTTTTATTTCTGTATTTAATATGTAGGTAATTAAACTAGTAATAATTAATAAAAAATCAAAAACTTTTATTGTAAATAACAAAACGTTAAAACTAATTATAACATACTCACTCTGTCCCGAAATAAGTGTCCGATTACTATATTTGCTGGATCTTAATTGTATTTTAAAACGTAAATTGTAATTGTTTATAACGTCAAGTAAAATATGTCAAAAGTGACATTTGTGCCTAGTGAGAAAGTTTAAACACGTTAGCTCGGCTTTTGGATCGTTATTTTAAAAACATACTTTATCTTGCCATTTTAAACAATACCGGTGTAGACACATCATGAACAGTGAATAAGTTCCTGTAGTTGCACCACAAAGAAAAAAGCCTAATCTGTCACAGAAAAGCGTCAAAGTGTGTACCATTACCTGCTATAAGAAAGTTGGTGCATGAGAAATTTTAAGCATCACTCATGAATATTTCAAAAATCGCTTAAAATCTAGTGTCCTATGACTGTTTATTAAACTTTTTTTAATTTTAAAATTTGTTTTAGACCATGCACCAACTTTTATCAAGAATAAAATTTTCTGAGAAATCGATAATAAATTTTTTGTTCCATTTGTGCAGACAAAAATTTTTACCAAATCGGACACTTATTTTGGGACAGAGGGAGTACAAAATAATAAAACGTACCTAATATTTCAACACATAAAATCTTTTTCTGGTTAATTTTCATTCGGATTCAAATCACAATCGGTTTCATATTCACTTACCAACATTAATTTACTCTTCTAAGGCAAAGGAATTTCATTCATAAGAAGTGCAAGGTTCTTCCTCATGTTGAAATAAAGTTTTGGGTTCACTTAGTTTTAAATTATTATGAACAAATAATAACTTTGCGCGGCTCTTTCATTTGTTATCTAGTTTCTTTTTTTGTTATGAATATTGTCAAAAGCAGAAAAAGATCTTTCTGTGGCACACGTTGTTGCGGGACAATTCAATATTTCTGTAGCTACTTTGCCTAAACTTGTAGTTGAGCAAAGCGACTTCCACCACAAAACAGAACTTAACACGGCCGATAATAAATCTTTTGCAAAAAGTTCTTCCTTTGCTTTGTACAAAGTCACCTCAGCCATTACTTGACCGATATGACTTCCCCTAATTAAATGTGACGATAATTTGTTAATATAAGTAAGTGCATCAACATATTCATCATTATTTAAGTTTTTACCCATATATTTAGGGTCAAGTAAATTTGCAGCAAAATGAATTGGTCTAAGAGCCATTTGCTTTCTTTTTTGTAAAAAAATCTTGCACTAGATCTAAATGCGATAACAATTTGGTAATTTAAAATGGTAAATTACGGTAATTAATGTGTGTTTTACGGTGTAAATTACGACTCGCGTCACTGAAATTCTGTATAGTTTGTTGATACATACCTGTACTAAAATTTCAAGTTCATCTTGCTTCGATTCAAATAATCTGATAAGCAAATCTAAAACTTGATTGTGTAGCAGAGGATGTAAATTAACAACTTCATCCAACATTGCCATATGTAACGGACAATGTTCAGTAGAAAGTTTAAAGTAACTTGGTTCTGTTACTGTGCATTCCACCCATCTCACAATACCTATCGATACCACAGAAAACCTAAAATTGCATGCTATTAAATATTTTAGTCTTTCACAATTATGCCTTTTTCTTTAGATGCAAATCTACATTATTACACTATTAAATGATTCAATATTTTATAATACAATACTAAAAAAATACTTTTTATTGATTATAATTGAATCGGTGAGTGGAAAAAGGAAATAACTCCAAGTTTTGGTCATTTTTTTCCCGTTCAGAATAAAAATTCTGTACAATTTAATAATTTAAAAAACTAAAAATTAATTGCATTTTGTTATCCTCTTCTAGACTCTAGTGTGTTTGACAAATGTTCAATTGCGTGTTTTGAAGTAAACCTTAAACCAGAAGCTACAAAAAAAAAAGTTGTTTCCCAAAAATAGTGAGTTTTGGAGTTATTTCCTTTTTCCACTCACCGATTCATTCAATTGTTTCTCTCATAAATAAAAATATGTAAAACTTACCTGAGGCTTTGATAAAGTATCCCTAATTCGGCCATAAGCTCTGAACTACCCTTATTTATATTACAAATGTTATGGACGGTTTCTATAGCCTGTATTGTTGGTTTCAATTCTTCTTTAGTCCATGTACGTTTCTGTCCTTTTTTAGCTTGCATTTCACATACACTTGCTGAATATGCGAGCAAATATATATACTTTGGTTTGTGTTCAGGATTTAGTTTTACTCCAGATTTGAACAGCGAATCGACTAATAATTCTAAATGGTAATAAAAGATATCAGTGACTGATTTTTTCGAGAAGAATTTCTTACATTTTGAGAATGTTTTTATCACATTGATTATCTATTGTTTCAAAAAGTTTGGTCACCCTCCTTCGGGTGCAATCATTAAAAATGATATAAGCACAATTTGTTTGGCGCCGTTATTGAATGCGAGAATTGGGAGGTTTCACATGTATAGTATCTTTCTGACCCTCTTCTAGCTACCCTCCAGTAACAGTTATCTCGAGGGTCTCATATTGGAGGGGCGTATGCGCCAAAAATACAAAAACGGAGATTCTTCACCAAAAATGTGTAAACTGAAGGAAAAAAATAAATCTTTGTATGTCAGAAAAATCAACATATTTTGATAAATGTATAGGCAGGAACAGAATTGAAGTGATTTCATAAAAATTGAATTTACAGGGAGTTTTTAAACTCTTTTCTTGAACAATTTTACAGATGGCTTACACGCTCCTCTGATATGAGACCCTCGATATGTTGTTATTGTTACAGCGTGTTTAGAAAAAAAAGTATCTTATATTAAATTGATACATTGCGCCCGAATGCGAAAAATTTCTTTGCAGTTCGTTTTAAGGGGGTTATCTACAGGTTCTTCCAATTACTCTAAATGTCTAAATGAAGCGCTAAAAAAGTTCAGACCACTAAAAGAAAAATAACAGCAGCTAATAAAACACATATCGGGTTTCACGTCAGTCAGGTTGGGAGCTGATACATTGCGCCCGATACCATCAATAATGTTTTCTGTTTCGCCAACATTTTTAGATAGCCCAATTTGATTATTTATTTAGTCATGAGTTCTTCTACTGTTAGGTGTAAGTGCAGGACTCTAATTTAATTACATTTCAATAAAAAATTATAAATTAATGAAGGGCAAGTTTTTAAATGAAACAAGCTTTAAAAAAAAATAATTTTAAATGCAAAATTTCAACCCACCAAAATGTTCTGATAAAAAACCAACAGGGGTCACACTTTTCAGCCCCCTGTGAAGGTAGGAGATGATTAAAAATATTACTTTGGGGAACCTTTTAATAAGTACAAAACATCTACCAAATATCATTCTCCTAAATTTACACAAATTTGAGAAATAAAATAAAAACCTAATTTTATCGCTCCCCTTTAGGAGGGTGTTACAACGAAAGGAGACGTTTAAGGAAAAAAAAATCATGAAAGAGCCCCCTTCATTTTTGATAAGGAATCACCTCCCCAGTTTTTTTGCAATACTTAAGAAGTTGTATGAAGTTTGGTATTTATTAAAAAGCGATAAGTTGATTTACTGGTTTAAACAGGCTTATTTTTTAATTCAATTTATTTTACTACTTTTTCTACATGTTCCGTTGATTATATTTTTCAACCGTTGTAGTATTTGAATATAATTTTTTAATAAAGCTGTATTATTCTCATTATTTTAAAATAACTAAATGGTTATAAAATTATCTGTTCATTTAGCTCCCACATTGTTGAAGAGCCACATTAGTTTCATACATCTGAAGTGAAGAAAAATGTTAAACTTACCTAAAAATTGAGGAGTTCGTATAAGATCTATGGGAGGAGGTTCAGGAGAAGAATAATTTCGAAATAACACTGTTATATCAGCTGGATTCAAACTATTTCTAGAAAGCATCGATGTAAGTGCTTGACATGCTTGTGGAAATCCTGATGCTCCATTCAACGCCATTGTAATAGGCGTTACGTCATGACCACTAAAAACAAATAATTGTGTGTTTTACATCTAGTAACTTTTTAATTACCACGATTATTTATTACTAACTTTTTTTGAGCACGTCTAGTAATTTCTTGGGACAACCTTTTCATACTACTACCACCTTTTATTTCACGAGCTAGAACTTGCATTATAACTTGACTGTAAACGTAAGTATGTTGGCCATGACACACCATTTTCTAGAACAAAAAATTTTTACATTCTTGAGTAAAAAACAGGTCAACTTTCATTATTACATAAATTATACTCACAGCACATTCCTTAGTTGTATTTTGCCATTCTTCAGGATTTGTTAAAAAACTAGCAATTGCCGTTTTTAATACTCTTGAAAATACTTCCAGTTGTTGTGCTGCAGTGGATATACTCGTAATTTCCCCTTGGTAACCAGCATCAGATATAAGCTAAAGATCAATAATTATAGCTCCAATTATTGTATAGGTATCAACTTCTTTACTTACTTTTATTGTGAAATTCAACATTAAACAATCTGGATATTCTTCGGCTAATCTATATATTAATGATCGCCATGTGGGATGTTCTATAAGTTCGGTTAGCCATGCAGGTGTTTCACCCTCTTCTGTGAAAATTGTATCTGCCTTTTTTGGATCAAAAGTTTTTAAAATCATATCTTTTAAATGATTTTCTACCATAGCTTGAACATCTTGCACTTTAACTCCTCCAATAATGAGCCACTCTGCAATGAGATTAGCCATTTGGGCAACAGCTGTGTAATTTAGGGATAATTGTTCTATAACCTGCACAGGATTTCCACCAGATTGAAAGTATCTAGTATGAAATAAAATTATGAATTAAAGTTTGGATTGTTCCGGCTAAATTGGTAAACAAACCGTTTTAATTGAGAAAATATTCCCGGTTCCATGATATAATCGGGTGTTGCAAATTTTTCGGCACATTCTGCTAAAACTTGTTCAGGATTTTCTACGTTATCTTCACCACCTTCCGACTGAAATAGTGCAGGTGTAAACTTATCAAACTTATACTTTTAAATCATAATAATTACCTCATCATCCAAAGTATCTCCTCCATCCCAAGGCCTTTCATCATATTCTTCATCCATTTTATTTAAATGGTTTACTGTAAACTACCTTAATTTGTAATTAAATTAAACTAGAGCAAAAAAAAATAACATTGTTTTGTATACAGCTCACACACAATTTCGTGTGATTTTGACAGTTGTCATAAACGACTTCTGGCTTTTATAACAAGTTAGCCAACATTAACCACCTAACATATTTTAGTTTACACCACGGTCTACTATACAGGTTGGGAAACTCCCATATAAAAACGACTGAGGCCGGTAACTAGTTCCGTAAATTATCCCACAGATGGCGACATGTCTAAGAATTTAAGAATTATTGCTAGATGGCGATACGTCTAAGAACCGGTTCGTGTACAAGATTTTGACATAGTCAGCGATATTTAAAGGCTTTCGCTTAAAACATTCGCAAAATTCGAATATAATCAATCAGAGGATGTATATTAAAATGTTTTTATCGAATTTTTAAGTCAGTTTTAAGATCCCACCTAGTGCAAGCCTTAGATCATATAAACTACATGGATAACACAACACCATAGGAATGTAGTTAAGATAATGTTGCCGACATACCCAACGTGCCTTTTTAAACCTATCTCTTTCTATATTATTTGGACCCAATATATGCTATCTTTGTTTTAGGCCCGGGCCCGTTGCATCGTAGCGCAACCGTGATAAGAACTTAGATCTTAGATCATATAAACTACATGGATAACACAACACCATAGGAATATAGTCAAGACAATGTTGCCGACATATACAACGTGCCTTTTTAAATCTATCTCTTTCTACATCATGTGGGCCCTATATGCGCTATCTTTGTTTTGGACCCGGGCCCGCTGTCATCGTAGCGCAACCCTGATAATAACTGTAACGTACATCCTACCACAGAACATACACAAGCAGAATGGAAATCTCCTAGTTACAAAACAAAACCGTAAGGCTGCCATCTGGTTAGATCGCTCTGAACTATTTAGCAAAGAAATGAACCGTAGCACGTTACTTTAGCGCCCAATTCATAAGGTTTGTTCAAGCAGGGCTATATACAATCCGACGAACTGTCGGGCATGTGTAGTATCGATACTGCGCATGCTCTGACCGTTCGTCAGATCGTACATAGCCCTGCTTGAACAAACCTATACCTAACTTAAATATTTCAAATAAAAAATACATATATATTCATTTAAAAACAATATAAAACTGTTTTAATGAATTACTAAAACATTATATTATTCGACTATAAATTAAAATAACAAAAAATAAACGAAAATTAAGACAATCACAAAAATATATTCATAATACTGTAGTACATAGCACTATAACATCGTTAACAAAGAACAAAAAAGGAGCATATAATTAATTAGTCATCATTATGCTGACTGATCATTTTAAATGGATAAAATCATAGTAAACATTTGTTTTTTGTGGTTTACAATATCGCCTTACATTTTTTATAAATTGATAATTATTATTTTTACAGCAAAAAGATCAGTCTCGCACATTACATACTATTTTGACATTTTTATGCTAAAATGAGATAATAATGATCTACAACGGATTATTAAGAAAATTATAAATGCTTTTTAAATATGAAAATGTATTTTGAATACAGATTTGAAAGTTAGACATTTTTTCTTTCTTGATTCTCCCAAAACAATTATATTTAGTTGAGTACTTTATACTAAAAAAAAACACTATAACTATTTGACTTATTAACGAATACATAACAACATTTATGCATTTATTATACAGCAAATATAAAAAAAGCATTTATATACCCTTAAACATATAATAATAGATCATTGTTCACAATGAGCAATTAAAATTAAAATTACAAAGAAATCAAATTAATGTATTATGTATAACCAAAAAAATGTAAAAAAAAACACAAAGGTCTGAAGTATGTAATCCTTCAAACTCCACCTCCTTTATCCCATTTAGGCTTTACAATTTACCTCGGCTCATCACATTTAAAGCGGCACCAACACTTGTACTAAAGACCTGTGCACACGCTGATACCTTTATTTTCTTAATTTTGGACGGATAAGCATGAAACTCATTTAATTTTGGCATTATTCTAAGCTTACCGAATTTGCAAATCCTAAAATGTCTATTAACCATTGCTGGGTCTTTTCCTGTAATTTTAGGATTTGCAGTAGCCACAACCCAATTATTGTACCGAGCAGGCTCGCGATGGGGATCAGGGGAATTGTGCATGGTTTTTTCTGCACTGCTGCAGTTTATAATGCAACATTTTGTTTTCATGTTTAATATTTTAACTTTTTAAAAATATTTTATATTACGCAGATGAAATTTTTACTTTTCACTTTATAATATCTGACAGGTGACGCCCGGTATCTATTATCATTTTAAATTTAAATTTCCGCGCTACTGTGTTAGCAACCAATCATAATAATGTGTGTGATTGTTCCCCTACTTAAATTAATGGAATCTGTAACTATTTTAAACATTTTCACTAGCGCCACCTGGATAGTCCGCTTGGTACTAAATCGAAATACGGAACAGCATTGCATATAGCAGTTCCACCCCCCTGCATCCTACCTAGCCTATTCTAGCGACTGACGCGAGAATGACATTTAGAATTTTTTGCTATTAAAATCGTCGTTTAATTAAATCAATTGATTCTAATAAGCAGTGTTTACTGTACTTCAATATAACTTACTAAGTCTGATCTAATGTTATTGTATCCTCCCATATTTGACACGGAAACATCCGAGTACATTGCATCTACCAGTAGTTCAAATAACGCTTTAGTTCAAATTTCGCGCGTAACCATAGTAACGCACACGATTTTACTCGGTGGGCCCGGAAAGCGAGATAGAAATATACTTTCATATGTGTTAGAAGAAGAGGCAGTATAATTGTACGTCTGGGATATGTGTACAACATAGTTGCATTGTGGTAGTGTTAGTTATCCATGTAGTTTATATGATCTAAGGATCTAAGGTGCAAGCTCAAGTTCTTAGACTTATCGCCATCTAACGGATATTTATGGCGAATGGTTCTTAGACGTATCGCCATCTAGCGGAAATTTATGTCGAAAAGTTCCTGATTTTTGACAGGCTTCCTAACCTGTGTAGTAGACTGTGGTCATAGACATGTGGTTTACACATGGTCTACTACACAGGTTGGGAAACTCCCATGTAAAACCGACTGAGGCCGGTAACTAGTTCCGTAAATTATCCCACAGATGGAGACAAGTCTAAGAACCGTTCACCATAAATTATCGCTAGATGGCGATAAGTCTAAGAACCGGTTCGTGCACAAGATTTTGACAGTCAGCAAGATTTATAAGCTTTTGCTTAAAAAATTCAAATTTAATCAATCAGATGATGTATATAAAAATGTTTTAACCAAATTTTTAAGTCAGTTTTGTTCAAAATGTATTCTTAAACTCAATCGCCATCTAACGGATTTTTATGGCGAATGGTTCTTAGACTTATCGCCACCTAGCGGAAATTTACGTCAAAAATTTCCAGATTTTTTGACAGGCTTCCTAACCTGTGTAGTAGACCGTGGGTTTACAACACTGTCGACGACTGTCTATTTAAAAAGCAAAGTTAGGTTAAGTTGTTTTGTTGTCATCACAGAACAGTTATTAATAATGGACGTTTTATAATACATACGTATTTTCTATCATAGTGTATGTAAATAAAGTTTTACTTTTAGAAATTTGTGAAACATTTTTTAGAAAGATAAGTTTTGTTGAGGTTATGTGATCGTATTGTAAAACATAAATGGCAGAACTTCCCTTAACTTTGGAATTTGGGCAAGTCTTACTAGAATTAATTCTTGTACAGTAAATAGTAATGAATATTATTTATTATAGAGGCGGAGCTGAATTACTTTTTAGTAATAAGAAAAAGCATGAAGTTACTCTTTCTCAAAATAAAACCTGTAAGTATAAAAAAGTTGAAATAATGTCTTGTTTTATAAAGATTTTTTTAGGGCAAATGGGTGATATATTGTCATGGATTAGAGATAATTTATTAACAGAGCGCCCAGAGCTATTTTATCAGAACAATTCAGTGTAATATAGAATTTTTAGAAATATATTTAATGTAAGTTACAATTATAATAATACTGTCATTTTCAGTCGACCTGGTATTCTTGTATTAATAAACGATGCTGACTGGGAACTGTTTGTAAGTTGAATCATAAAATGACCTAAAGAAAAGACTTTTTTTATTGGAAACTTGCATTCGATTGTATTATGTTGAGATCTTAAATTTACAACTCTCATTAATTTAATGTTTTCCTACTGGAAATGTTATTATCAAATAAGATCGACAACTAGTTACCAATAAGACAATTTATTAAATAAAATATAATATTGAACATATTTTTTAGGATACTGTTAATTATCGAATTCAACCGAATGATAAAATAGTCTTTATATCTACACTGCATGGAGGTTAAATAGTTTAATATATTTTTATTAATTTTTTAAAAATATTTTGTATGTTACTTAAAAAATAAAGACAAATTCCTTTGTTTTTTTAAAATATGATAATTGTTTAGTATAAAGTTTTTAAATTTAAACATAAATGTTTTGATCAATTTTGTATCTCAGTAATAAAACATATACAACGAATAATTTACGAGTTTTTATTTAAAAAACTATTAATTTTTGATGGACAATTGTTTTATAAAATTGATTTTTTGTTTATCGATAAGAAATTTTGCACATTGGAAAAACTATCTTTGCAGCCATAAAATAAATAAATGTAGGAAAAATTTATGATCTTTGCTAGTGCAGCTTAAAAAGTTGCTACTATAAAAAACTTTGAGATAATATCCAACACTAAAATTTTTTGGTTTAATATATTTAAAATTTTTGTTTAGATTATTTAGCATAATATAAAGTAATTTTTCCAAATTAAAACCTAGGCTCCAGCTTTCATAGTAAGTGAGATTTCCATGCAGGTTTTGAACGTCAATTTGCCTGTATATGTATGTAGGCGTATACATTTCACCAGTTTTAAGAAAATTTTCAAAATAAATTTAATTAATGCAAGTGCAAACATTTGTATGGAATATTCAAATTGTTATGTATTCTTTCAAAAGTATAGTTGTTTAATATCCTGTTCTTTGCTGAACTTTTTTGAATATAGAAGTGCCATATATTACGAATATTCTAATTTTGACCAACAGTAGTAAAAAAATGTCACATTAATGAAATGGGTGAGAGTGAAAACATTACACAGAAGCAGGGTGGATAAAAATCATGATTTTAAAAAAAAAATCGATTTATTTGATTTAAATCAGTTTAAAAAAAATTTAAATCAAATGTACAGAGTGGTCCAAATTCGATGAGATTGCATGGATATCTCGGTTAATATTTAAGATAGAGAAACGGTTAAATTACCAAAAATGTGCAGTTTTTTGAGAAAAACTCAGAACCGTTTTCAAAAATATTCTATCATTTCCGGTTTTCGAGTTATTGAAAAAGTGTTTTTTTGTCATATTAATAATGAATCGTATCTCCGTTATTGTTGTAAATATCGAAAATATTTATTAAGATTATTTTTAGACATTTTTATGTTTAAAATGATTATACAAAAAAAAATTTACGCTCGCCGTTAAAAAGTTATGACACAAAATTACATTTTTTTAAATAGGAACGCTAGTTGGCTATGATCTATTTAAATTCCTTATTTTTTTCTCATTCCAAATATATAAGGGTCAATGTATTTATTTTTAATAATACGCAAGTTATGAAGGTTTTTTAGTTTTTTTTCTAAGAAAATCAGTAGGCTGTGAAAACAAAAAAAAAACAAGGTGTGAAACCTTATAAAACTCATGTGGTACAAGTTACCAAGGTTTTCTAATTTGTTGTTGAGATAAACATTTGAACATAAGATAACAACAACCAGAGCTGGGCAAGTACTGGCCAAAAAGTACCTAAGTCTTAAGTACTTATGAGAAGTACTTGGATTTTAAGCAGGGCTCGAAACCGAAAAAAATTTTGGTTAACGGTTAATCGAAATCGAGAACTTTATTTTTATAACGGTTTTTGTTGAAAAACCGGTTTTATTCGTAAAAAACCGGTTTAGTGTAAAAAACCGATTTAAAAAACCGGTTAAATTAACCGGTTTTTAAAATTATTTAGATCAGGAATGCAAAGTATGAAAGATATTATTTATTAATAATTTTATAATAAATGTACAATCAAGCGTTCAGTAATGACCTCTGGTAAATTAATCGCATATAATACAGATTTTGTATTTTTCATCTAATTTTTATTTAAAAAATATGTTAAAAAAACCTGTTTTTTATTATTTTGGTTAAAGGTTACCGTTTTTTTTGCCTTTAAAAATAACGGTTTCGGTTTCGGTTAAAAATCACTTTTTCTGACAAAAAATAATGGTTAACCGGTTTTTTAAACCAGTTTAAAAAACCGGTTTCATGCCCTGATTTTAAGTAACAGTACCGCTATTTTTAAAAGTACTGATTCTTAAGTACAAGTACTTGCAAAAAGTACTTAAGTATTTCTCAAGTACTTTTTGCAGATATTATTTATTAAATTATTGTATAACTATTTCTAGCGATTGTGTCCAAGAAAATATTTAAAACAAAATGTAATAACGCATAAAATGTAGGTACATAAAATTTTCTTATACAATTTGCTTTGTAACTACAGTCTTTAGATGTACCCACTTTTATTTAAAGTTTTATGAATTAAGTGCTATCTTTTAACAAAAGTTGAAATATACATATCTATTTATTAATAACAAGCAACAACAATAAAAAATATTGCCGTTTATGGTAAAGAATATATAAAAAATTGTTATTTGATAAGAATTTTATACTGTATTGTGGGTTTTGATTAAAATTTAGAATTGTTTTCTATCATTTGTAAAATTTCGATTGAAGTTAAAATTTTTGTTTAGTTTATTATTTTAACCGTGGTCACATACAAAGTGAATGAATTGCTATAGTACTTACATATAAAACAAACAAAAATAATATGTCGAAATATAAATTTTATTTTTATATTAACAAATAAAAAATTGGTACATAATAAAAAATATATAATTTGAATTTTTAAATGAAAGTGCCAAGTACTTGCGAAAAAACAAATGTTATATAATATTCACATCTCACACAAATACAACATATTTTTGAAACATAAACGAAATAAAATGTTATGTAGGTACCTAGATATTTATTATTATCGTTTGAATATATTTTCTAGTTAGGTTTTAACATTGTCTTCTATTGCACTAAACCATCTTAACTTAAACTTTGGTAATGTCACTGTAGCAACAATTGCGTCGTTTATTTCTGGATTTAAATTATAATAGTTTAAAAAAAAAAAGCGTAAACTGTTGATAATACAAGCATTTAAAATTATTGTTGTATGTTTTAAATTTGACTTTTTCAAATTTGACTTTAAGTTATACTAAACTTCATAATATATACCGAATACACCCGTAGTATGTTGACTGTTTTCCTTGCAATAGATCAATTGTTGCTGCAAGAGGTTCCATGATTAAGCAGTATTCTTCTAAGTATTCGGTATTAATATCTTTAATAGCATTTTTAATTTCTAATTTCCCAAACAAAATTTTTAGCGTATTTTTGGGTGAGTTCAATAAAATATTTAATAAAACTGTTGTCCGTATTACTACACACACACACACACACACACACTACCTTTTTAACTGTAGCTATTCTATGCACTCCAATGCGGGTTGTGTTTAAAACTTTAGACAAGTTTTAACACGTTGAAAACCACAGTTCCTATCTTATAAAACCTAATATCTTAAAAAGTACTTGTGTCTACTAAAAGTACTTAAGTATTTTGCACTGTACTGCAGTATTTTACAAAGTACTTAAGTAATTTTTGTGGTACTGAAGTACTAATACAAGTACTAAGTACCAGTATTTCACCGAAGTACTTGAGATTCAAGTCTTAAGTACCTAATTTTAAAATGTACTGCAGTACCAGTCTTAAGTACCGGAAAAGTACTTGAAAAAGTACTGAAGTACAAAAATACTTAAGTAATGCCCAGCTCTGCTAAATAGTGATGTTTAATTAATTATATACAGGGTGAGTCATTAATGCGAGATCGGTCGATTGTGGCTAAACGGCTTGAGGTATAAAGTTGATTCAAAGGCTATTTTATACAGTTTTTTCTTCCGAACACGATAAAAATATTTTCAATTATACAGAGTGAGTCACCTCTCTGGAACTAATAGCAACTTTTATATTTCAAATACAACACCCCATTTTTTATTTAATATTTTTGACCGCCTTAATTTTAACTTTGCATCAATATAAAATACTACAGATTTTTATACGGCGTTGTCAAAAAAAATTAATTTTCAAAATTTGTCAAGGTTTTACGTCTTTGTTTAAAAAATTCTCCTGAAGTTATTTCGAAGTATAGAGTTGTAATTTGGTATGGACATGCAGAAAACATGGCCCTATTCGCTCGATATGAAAAAAAAATTAATCACGCATACAGGGTGTTCATAAATAGGTGGCAACTTCCATGATTTTCAAAAGCTCGTAACTCGATTTTTTCAAATGCAAACCCTTGTATTTTTTTATGTCATCAAATTCGCCTTTAAGAGAGCTTCATTTTTTGTTAAGTATGTCCTATACCCAAATTCAAACTTTTCGAAATATTCGACATTTTTCTTCAAATCGTTATTGAAGCAAATAGAATGCCATGGAAATCGAAAAAACTGACTGTTCACTTCGCTAAACTCAAAAACTTGACATTTATTTCTTGAATTATTGCATTTTCACAATGAATTTTACTTTACAAGAGAAAATTGATATGGTTTATTCACCATTTGGTGTATTTTAATTACTAACAGTAATAAAATATTGTTTTATTATAAATATTATATTGTACTCATATAATCAGTGATTTAAATTGTTGATTTAAAAAAAAATCACTTGATTTAAATCGTGATTTAAATCAATTGATTTAAATCTGCTCAACCCTGCACAGAAGTATCATGTAGTGATGTCCTAAAATCATAATATATGTATGTATGTAGCTAAAGTGGACTGAGATGATGTAATAAAGCAACCCTTCCATTTTAAAATTTTAAAATACTGATACTGACATAAATTTAAATATTAAGGACTAAATTAATAGTCCGTTATCAATATAAGACCTTTTTATTTGTTGTTAAAAATCAGAAATTATAAAATTGTTGTGTTTAATTTATTCTATTACTTCATTTGTTTACTTTCATTTTCTAGCAGTTAAGAAGATGCACATGCTTTATTATATTATGTATACAACCCACTTTTGTGGCTGTGCAATCATCAACAATGTAACATTTTATTCAGAATCTAATTCCTTACCAAATGCTTGATGCTTGATGTGATCCAAATATATTAAATACGAAATTTTAAAATTAACATTTTAGTTTATACACATTTCAGACTTTGTTTTGTCTATCCCTTAAAAAAGTTGCATTTAATGGTATATGTTCATGATAAAACCACCTAGCCTATAATTTTGGGGGTAATTGATTTTTTCAAAATGGTTATGCAGAAACATATGTATTGAATTTTAATTCATTTTTTTTAAACCGCAAATTGCACTCTTAACATTTTTTAAGAGTTGTAGATACACAGCATAAATGGCAGCAAATAATATCAGAACTACAACTCTTAAAAAATATGGATTTTTAATGGCATAATAGTGAAAATTGTGCCGATTAAGTGTTTTGGTTGACAGTTCATACAAATTGTTTTCAATTTTCAAAGGCTACTACCGATATTTTAGGTAAAATACTCGCAAATAAACATAAGAAACGAAATAACTTCAAAAATATTATATTTAGACATAAAACATGCTTAATAACTTTGGAAGATAATTAAATTTTCTACAAGAAAATGTAAAAATATATAGGGTGTTCCATTTAAAAAAAATGACTTACCTGCGTTTAAAGTTTAGCGAAATGGACCGAGTAAAACGAACACCCTGTATATTATTTTAAAAGTTTAACCAATCAACAATCACTACGACACTATTGTCTAATAAATTACTAGAGTAAATTGCTCTGGTGTTGTTATGTTAATAAATATAAATATTTTTATAAAGGTCTGCATCTGTCAAAATTTTCAAAAAACCGTTAATAACTCAAAAACGGTTCATTTTAGACATAAACAACCTATAATAGTTTTGAAAGAGAATTTAATTTTACATCTAAAAATTACAAAATATACAGGATGTTCCATATAAAAAAACTATGTTTGGTATCAGAGCGCAAAAACAAAACACTGTGTATAGTTGAAAATAATTTTAGGTTATGTAGTAAATGATTACAAACAACTTTCATATTTAACTTTTTTTAATATTATCACTAATAACAGAGCTATCGAATAATTCGTCTTGGCTGGGACACCCTGTATATATTATATATTTATTAATTAAATTATCTACACGAAAATGTAAAAAAATACAGGGTGTTCCGTTTAAAAAAATTGACTTATTCGTGTTTAAAATTCAGCTACATGGACCGACAAAAACAAACACGGTCCCTGTGTATTATGATATTTAAAAAGTTAAATTGTTCAGAAGGCACTATAAGAATATTGTTAACAAAAGTACCAAATTATTTTACACTGACTTTGTTAAATCGCTTAAAATGAGTATTTTGTTAAAGATGGGTAACCGTCAATATTTTCAAAAAAACGTAAATAATTCAAAAACTATTGATTTTATGTACATGAAACCTTTTACATTTTTTAAAGAGAATTCAATTTGGAATCTAAAACATAAAAAATATAAAGGGTGTATTTCAAATAAAAAAGCTACACATCGGTGCGCGGAAACACTCTGTATAGCTGAAAATAATTTTAGATTATGTATTCTATGATCAATGTAACAACTGAAACAAATTTAAATACAAAAAATATACAACACTGCTATACAAGGTGGTCCACTTTTTTTGTAGCAAGACTTGTAACACTCGATACAAAAACTTATTTTAAAGCGAATATCCCATATAAACATTGGTCCATAAACGTTTCATGTTTTAGATACAGGGTGTTGAAATTTTCGAAAAAATATCGATTATTTTTAACCGTTTCTCAACCAGTAGATATATTTAAACCAAATTTGGTATACAGCACCACCTTACAGGTTACCACATTCGGTAAGAATTTCAAGCCCCACAAGCAACCAGTGGCGGAGTTGTGGGGGTTCAATTTCAATCATTTTTATAAAAAACTATTACAGCCCTGTTCAAAATTAAACTTGAACTTGTTTTTGGGTAAAGGATTTTATTATAAACAAAAAGTGTCTCTTCACTTTTCTTCGTATCTGCCGCCATTTGGGGGGAGTTCGATTTATTTTAATATTCTCGCGAAAAATTAGTTCATAAATTCGATCTAAAAATATCGCTAATGTTCGAAATAAAGAAGCAATTACCGATTTTTGCGGTTTTTAATAACAGAACATGCTAATAATGAGAGAAAAAGTTCCGCTAAATTAACGATTATTGATCCACATTTTGAGCATTTACTCTGTAACTTGCAATTTTTTGCTTTTCGCGATATTTTTAGATCGAATTTATGAGCAAATTTTTTGCGAGAATAGTAAAATAAATCGAATTCCCCACCTAACGGCGGCAGACACGAAAAAAAGTTAAGATACACTTTTTGTTTAAAATAAAATGCTCTACCCAAAAACATGTTCAAGTTTGATGTTGAACAGGGCCGTACTAGTTTTTTATAAAATATGTTGTAACAAAACCCCCACAACTCCGCCACTGGTTGCTTGTGGGGCTTGAAATTCTCACCGAATGTGGTAATCTATAAGGTGGTGCTGAATACCAAAATTTGGTTTAAATATATCTGCTGGTAGTGCTGGTTGAGAAACGATTAAAAATTGTCGATGTTTTCGAAAATTTCAACACCCTGTATGTTTAAAATGGAGCGTTTATGGAACCATGTTGATATGGAATATTCGCTTTAAAATAAGTTTTTGTATCGACTGTTGAAGTCCTGCTACAAAAAAGTGAACCACCCTGTATATCATATTAGATATTATATTAAGTGGGATATCAATCGTGGCCCTCAAATATGAATCACCCTATATACATTTTTCAGTTCTACTCCACAACATAGTAATTAGTAATAATTTATTATACATGTTGGATTCATTTTCAAGCCGTAACTGTATCACGAGACGGTAAATGTAAAAATAAAATGAGACAATTCAGTAAAGGCTAAATCTACAACAGGGATTACGAATACAAATATTTTACATATGAGGGTTAAGTTTTACTAGATGCAAAAAGATAAGGGGTGCACCTAACGGGATAATAAGGTCGTTTATATGGAGATCCCGTATGTAGATGTTGGGATGCGCGCGTAGACACAGGTCGCTATCTTTGACAGGTTGAGCCGTGTCTCGCCACGTGTGCTATCATTAGTTGCACGAACCTATCGTTTGTTTTCATCTCTTGGAAACACTTTTTACTTATAGATTATAGTTTCTACTATTTCTGAATTTAAAAAAGGTCAATAGAAAAGCGAAAAAAAAAATTTACTACGACGGAAGTACCTATTGTAAAGCATTACAAAGACAATTTGACGATGTGCAATTGTTTTATAATATCGAATTTTTTTTTAAGGCAGGTTTATATCAAACCTAGTACTTAGGGACAAATACATAATTTAAAGATAAAATAACGCATGCAATGCTGTTGCTACCGTAATAATTTTCACCCAACTTTCAACATCTTTGATTTCGCTTTTGAGTAGAGCTACCACACATCCGGCTTTAGGGAGGAAAGTCTTCATTTTCAAATATGAAAACCGCGTCCAACTGTACACCCCAACCGGACATATAATTCTCCGGCTTTTCGTCTTTACGAAGTAAATCTCAAAAACTGTTGCTTAAAACTGATTATTATACTGACGTTTACGCTTTACGTATAGGTATAATTTAATATACAATAAAAACCTTTTAAGAGCGGCATAAGATGATCAAAAATATTCTTTTAGGCATAGAAATAGGCCTGTTAATTACATTTTTGTAAGAATTACATGTTTTTTTAATTTTTTTTTATGTAGAACATGGTTTTGTTTAAAGATTTAATTTAGAATATCAAAATATGTATTTTTATTCCAAATATTATTAGAAAGTTTGGTTAACATTAGTTTTGCTCTGACGGTTCGATTTTTTGACTTTTCAATTATGGCAACCCTACTTATGAGTATACTTTGTGTATCCAACAACAAAAATTAGTACCCAAACAAATATACAGGGCCGTCCCGATAGTATGTGCCGCTCTCAGACAAATTTTTTAATGTCGCCCTTCCCGGTGTTGTCATTAAAACTTACTGACAGAACAACACTTCTTCATGTACTTTTTTGTAATTTAAAAAAGGTTAAAAAACGATCACACAACTCTTTAATTTATTTTTTCTATTGTAATTTTGCCACTCCTTCTAAGTGCCACTCTCAAGGTCTCAGGCGGTACCTGAGTTACGATAATGCTAGCAACGTTCTAGCAAATACATATAGGCAGGGTTGTTCTTTTCAATTTTTCGATTGTAATAGATTAGGGAAGAAAACTGTAATAGATTCCTTCAAAATGTAATAGATTTTTTTTTTCTCTATACAAATGGCACAATCTACATGATATGCATGAATAGTACGTTCCAGGTCTGTCGCCGTCAGAGTACGCATAGAATTATTGCATTTACTAGCCGTTTGAATAAAAGTTATGACGATTACTGCAAAAAAGTACTAATAATTAAAAGCGCCACCTACTGATAAAGTCATAAACTAACTCTAGGTACATTCAAATATTGTTTTACTGTGACGAAAAGAGCGCTAAAATGCAAATTTCATATTTTCTTATACGTAAAATTGCTCTTTAGGAGACGGACATGGTTGAAAAATCGAAAACTGTAAATGTAATAGATTTGCTGCTTTTGTAATAGCGTAATAGTTCCATGCTTATTGTAATAGATCTATTACAATTGTAATAGCAGGAACAACCCTGCATATAGGTAGTATCCAACAATTCAACGGCAAAATAATTTTTTTGAACACGCAAGTTTTAATGACCAAATATTAAAAACAGTAGAGAATTGTGAGTAAATTGTTAAAGAGAAGTAACCGAGTTTTATGGAAAAAATTAATAAACGGGTTTGTATCAAAGTAAACTTTGCGAAAATGTAATTTGAAATAAAGAACAATCAGGTCCGGTCCTAGAGGATTTTACGCTGTGGGCGAATGTTTTCTCGGCCGCCTCTCGCCTATATTAAAAGCAAATATATATATTTTTTGTAATAATTGTTTTTACTTTGATTTTTACAATAAAAAAACATCCACAATCCAAAAAAGCTTTGTGATCGACTCCAAAGCATCAGGGATCATCCTCTCGATCGCGATCGACACTATTGACACCTCTGATTATTTACCTAATAATCAATATGAGCAAAATTTTAATAGATAATAGCTGTATAGAGTAAGCAGTCTACAGAGAACGAAATACTTCGGAATTTAAAAAATTATTAAGCAGTGCAATTTATAAAAAAAAAATATGTTAACAAAAATCTTCAACACTTAAATACCTACCTACATTGTGTGCTCCTGCCAAATTTACACCTTCAAATAATTCAGTTATAATAACACTATTCTAGAAAAATGTATCTATTACCAGTGCCGTAACGAGGGGATGAAGCGCCTGTGGTAAGTGTCTAACTTGCGCTCGCCCCCCTTAACCCAAAATTGACAAAAATTTTGAAAATTTTTAATGGAACAAGTTAAATTATACTAAATGCAATATGTAAAATAATACTCCTATAAAATAATATAATAAAAACATAAATAAGTTAAGCATATTTTATAACGTAATTTTTCTAGCTTTTTTATTTGCAAAACACATCCACTATATCGTCATACTTTAATGTTTTTACAATATTTTTTTTCAATTGATGTTATAGATATGTTTGTTAATCGCTTTTGTCCAATAGTAGAACAAAGGTACGATTTTAAAATTTTCAATTTGCTAAACGAACGTACGCAGGAAGCTGTTGTTACAGGTATTGTTATTATCTAGATTTGGATATGTGTTTTGTAATAAGAGTTCGTAATTTTTTGCAAGATTTGAAAAGCGTCCAATTGCCTAAATTTCACATACAAATTCTGGAGCATCTGTCTATTATATTTTAATGCCAGGCCAACTGCGAATCGTTTGAGATCATCTAGCATCTAAATTATGTAATAGGAGTATTTTCGTCATGGTATTTGTAACACGAGCGTTTCACCGAGGTTCATTAGTCCATTACATTCAGATTTTGCAGTATTTTTATATGCTGTTTATAAATGATATTGTTTAAGATTCTTAATCAAATGGGGTTCTGTCCAGCATTCTGAACAAGTTAACTCTTCGTTTATACTTATACAAAATGTTCCATTAGGCTTTTTCCTGTAATTTCTTTATTAAAGCTACAGAGCGTATGCTTTATTATAACTAATTATCGAATCATATTATTGTTACAGTATATTATATAACAAGAGCTGTAAGAACGCATTTACTCGAGTGCGTAATTGCTTAACAACTTAAGTTTTGTATTATACTTTTTCTACGATTACATAATATATACGAATTTATCGGTTTTTTAGGTAATAGTAAACACATTTGTTCCACAGTATAGAGATCATACACTAGGGACAGCTTCTGTCAGCACCTTTAAAGTTAGTTGAATAATTTTTTATGCAATATGGCCGTCATTTGGTAATGGATCATGTTATAGTTAATAAATGGCGATAGTTAAAAATTAGCTCAAATTGATATAAAAGTTCAAATAGCAGATGTAAAAAGCAAGTATTTTAAATTATTAATATAAAAAAACCAAAACATAAGAAGTTAAAACCACGTTGGAATCCAAATAGCGATCATATGATTTGAAATCGTCACGCTACGACTCGGCTGTTTATAAAAATGTTTTACCAATTTTGTGACATGTGCATAAAAATACGGACACATAAAAAAACCAAGCTGTCCCTACTGTATGCTCTCTATACTGTGCTTGTAGGTACGTTGTTAACTGTCAAGTTTGGCGTGAGTCGACTTTAATCATTTCTAGCAAACTGTGCTTTTTGCTTACCGTGCGTAAAGACCCCCCTGATAATTTTGGTAAACTATAATATGCATTTAAGAGAGATCGAAACGATAAGATAAAATTTATATTTCTTGGGCGATTTATTAGGTTTACGTCATCCAAAAAAATTCTTAATCTGTTTTTCTGTAAAAAAAAACATATTTTTTAAATTTTCGTTTGAGATAAAAAAAACTTGCGTTCACAATCCATTGGGACGATAACGTCTGGTCGAAATTAATGTATTAGTAGAGCTGTAAAATTATTTGCTTCCTATCAGTGGCGTGGACAGGGGGTGTCAGGGGGTCATAACCCCTCCCATAAGTTCGCAATAAGTCGTTACAGAACTGGAAAACTGTAGGTCCCCAGCTCTTTTTACGTTTATTAACCCCCTCCCCATGAAAGCATCCTGCCCACGCCACTGCTTCTTATACACTAAATTGTTTCGTTGTCCGTTTATTATGGCTACCCGTCTAACAGATTTATGGAAATGATCAATATCTAGTTGCAGAATTTTGTTTCATTAATTCGCCAATTATCTCATATTACGTCGTTGTGAAATTGGATTTTCGATGACGTTAAGAATGTTTGTTATTACAGTTTCAATAATATATTGATTTATTGTTGATTTTAAGTTTAATTTTTTCGTTGATTGCAAAGGGCAAGATGATTGTCCTTTTTTTTAACAAGCATAAGGAATTGAAAGAAACGTGTTTATGGGATTCACAATTTTTATGGAACTTGCATTAATTGATTACGAAACAAAAAAAAAATCGTGTAGTATTTGAAATTTGTTACATGTCACATAATATAAGTGCGTGAAGTGGCAAATATTTATGCATTTTTCTTAATGTTTAGAGTATATACAACTTCATTATTTTGGTGTTCACGCTTCCTGGGTCAGAAATGATGAGATACATAATAGAATGCACATAATCAGAAGTTAGTTTGCCGCTAGACTGTATTAGGAACAATACACAGTTTTATTTATGAGCGGGCAAGCGGCCATGTAAATTGCTGCAAACTAGACTAATGCGGATATCGTGAGTGATAATTGAGTACTAAAGGTGCGTTTAACGGCCTCTATTGAACGCCATCACTTCTATTTATGGCCGGATTTACATGGGTTTGGTAGGCGTCTATTACACCGCCACGGTTACAGCGTGGAGAATATTATACACAACCTAATATTTAGCCAAAACTAACAAGAGAGAATGTCACCTCTCAAATTTAACTTCGTACTGCGGTTACCCACGGCAACAGAAGCTGCAGCCCTACTGCCTACAGGCAGGCGCCAATATCATTATTGACACGTGCGGTTTGAGAATTGTTATGATGAAAAGAAGCGTTATTGTGTTATAAAAATGTGCAAAATACTGTTTTTACCTTACGCTATCGCACCTAATAAAATACAAAAATGAATACAATATGAAGCATGTCGTGGAAAATAAACCTTAATTCGTCGGTTACAAATTGTTTTTACACATAAAACCAAACAAAATAAATATTAAAATATAAAAATACATTATACGATGTGTTGATTCTCCACTAAAAAGTCTTATGGTGCCTGTCCACGTGAGAGTAAACTACTCTCGATAGCAGCGTCGCCAAGGATACAGCCCTTGAGAGTAACTCGCGATTGGCTTGGCGACGCTGCTATCGAGAGTAGTTTACTCTCACGTGGACAGGCACCATTAGGGCACGTACATAGTGAGGCAATTCATCTCGCCGCGCTTCTCGCCGCGCTACTCGCCGCGCTACTCGCCGCGCTACTCGCCGCGTTACTCGCCGCGCTTCTCGCCAGGATGCTAGCCGCGATGCTGGCTGGGATGTTCGCACCTCGCTATTCGTATCTGGCCAAGCAAATATTCAAACAAATCACGGTTTATGTCAGTTTGCGTTTTCAAGTTCATATTTTATTAAAATGTTTACGAATTTTGATAGTGATAGTGAATTATTGACAAGTAATCTACCGTAGTAATTTCATTTAATGCACTAAAATACATTTTTAAGGTGACCAACCGTCCTCCTTTAGGGAGGACAGTTCTCCTTTTTTCACTTCTGTCCTCCCTTGAAAAGTGTCCTCCTTTTTGTCCTCCTTTTTGTCCTTTTCAATATTTGAAGACTAGAATCTGTAAATCTCCAAAAGAAAATACTAGGAATAGGCTGTAATGCTCATATTTTGTCAAATGCAATCAACACGGCGTCATGTGCCATGCCAATTGATGTAGAAGTAATAATAACTACAATTTATTTGTATTTTAGTCGTTTTACCGTTCGCGTGGATACTTTAAAACAATTTTGTGAAGAAGCGAATGTTGAATACAAAAAACTTTTAGGATACTCAAAAGTTAGATGGCTTTCTCTAACACCTGCTATAGAGCGTGTTCTACAATTATTCGAGCCTCTTCGCTTATAAATTTTGAGTTTAGACAAATGTCCTAAAATCCTGGAGTCGTTTTTCAATAATGAAATATCTGAGATATTAATGTATTTTGTACATAATCAAGCATCTATTTTTCACAAAACGATTTAAAAGATTGAAGGTGAACACATTTCAGCTACAGAAGTTAGCTTTATTTTGAATGACTTTATCCTTCAATATAAATCTCGATTTGAAGAAAAATTTCTTCCTTTAATTATAAAAAGAAAATTATCAGACTTAGAGGAATCAAATCCGGGCATAACGAAAAAGTTTATCAAAGAAGTGCAGAATTTTTACCAAACATGTTTTCAGTATATCGAAGAATGGTCTAAAACAAACCTCACGGGAAATAACAGTTTTCAATGGTGTTTTTTGGCTTCATCGCCAGTATGTTGGACAGATATTGAATCTTGTGTTGAGTTTTTATCTAAAGAATTGCCAGATATTAAAATAGACGACAATTGTCTCTTTGAAGAAATTAGAAGACTGAATGTATATTTAAATTCTGAAAAATTAATACAATGGGAAAATTAACACGTTGAAATTGATAAAAGATGGGTGGAAATATTCAGCCATTTCAAAAATGGACATATTCCATGTGAAAATTTATTTATTTTTGTTTAATTTGTGTTGTGCTGCCCTGGAACTAATGCAGCAATTGAAAGAGTTTTTTCAATTGCTAATGATTTTTGGACAAGTGAGAAATCGAGATTGAATGTTGATACTCTAGCTGCAGCACTTGCCGTAAAATTCAATATGATGGACATTTCTTGTTCAGATATTTCCAATATATTGTTAGAAGATAATACACTGACAAAAAATATTCATTCAATGGAGAAGTTCTCCTTTAAATAGTTATAGGCATGTAAGCATAAAATTTCACGTTAGTGTTAGTTACAAATGTTTTTATTAAGCATTTATCATTATAATGTTTGCAATGCATAAAATGTGTCTTTTATTTATTTACTTTTTTTTTGCTCTTTAGTTTGTGTCCTCCTTTTCATTGTAAGAAAGTTGGTCACCTTAACATTTTCCACTAATAGAACATTGAAATCCGTCTCTAATTCGGTAATAAACAATTTTTTGTTGATACTTAATTTAAACGTACTGTGTCGAAATGCAACAAAACGACCATTACAATGTTTCTGAATTTATGACATTTTTGTAAATGCTATAAAAATTCTAGGTATGAACATAAAGCCCTTGTAATAACAGATAAAATTAAAATACTTTACGATTATTCTTATGCATAGTCATAATATATGTCTGATATAAATTTTCATGTATCGTAAAAAGCGGAGATTCCAATAAAATTCAAGTTATTTTGTATTACTTTTATTATAGAATGAATAGTACGCTGTAGCAGTTTTAATAAATTGTGATAAAATATATAGAAAGTTGGGGTTAATCTAAATTTGGCTTCAACGATTTAAATATAAGTCATACAATTTTAGTAAAAAAGTCATAAATTATCATTAAGCTCTGCTTCTTTTATATAAAACGTATTCAAACGATGCCTTTGTTAATCTGGAAGTGAATCGCGTCTTCAAATAACTATTTCATAATAATGCGAACTCTACGTTTTATTTTAGACAACACTTAATTAATTGTAAAATAATTACATATTGCCAAAGCAAAATGAACATTTCTATTTGTGTATTTTTGTAACACTTTCTAGATTTTTTTTATAGTTATTTAAAATTAGAAATTAGGAGCTCAAAAAATTTTCAAAAACACTTTTAAGTAATAAATTATCAATGAATTTTGACTAGTTTAAGTTATATTTTGTGGCTCGAGGTCCCGGCGTCGCGCATATACAAAATAAATATCGTACTATCGTGCGTTAAGCCAAAATAGAAATCAAGTTCAGTAAAATATGCGCATAATCAATATCACGTGTTTGTATTTCGAATTGGTTCAATACGAATTAAGTTGTGGTGCATGTAAAGGTAGTAAATAGTAGCTTACTATTATGATATTACAGTATTTGTCGGCTTATAACACGCAATTCTTTTCCTTAAAAATTAGTCTCAAAAACGAGGTGCGTCATATAAACCGAAAGCCTTATTTCAGGTAGAATTTTTGAATATCCGAAGTCTGATAGTCTGTTTTTATATACAGAGGGCCAAAATTGCTATACTTATTACAATAGTAGATACTATTTAAAAAAAATTAAGAGCATGAATTTAAATAATATTGAAACAAATGAATGTTTTTATTTTACAGTGCGTAAAAAAATCTGTAACTTTTTCCCCCAAAATATTTTTGTACCATCAAGTATAACCGAGTGGTTAACGATTAAAAAACATGCCCAATTTGATTTTGGGTTATTGTTTAGCGTGCCCTGGAACTTTTTCAAAACATTAAAGCATCACTGAATGGGTCTCAGAAAGGGAAACAATTTGTGTAATTTAAACTTCTTTGCAGCTCTCACCGTTAACGAGATCCCAATAGTGGCCCTTCTATGTGGACCACCCTGTATAACACCACTAGCCCATATTGTCGTAATAAACACACGACAAACAAGTGATCATTGCATAGATGGAATTGAATTACGGGAAGCAGTGAAACCGAAAAAAGTGGCATTAGTTATATCTTTCACGGTTCTGACATTAGAATGATTTATCAATTTTGATTTAGAGGAGATTTCAAAAGACTTTTTTGTCTAGTATTAAAGATAATGATTGTCTGGGCTTTGAAGATAAGGATGAACCTTTAATGGAACTTTACATATTTTTCTTGATAGATTTTTTTCATGCAGGTTCGTTGAGAATAACTAACTCCCAACTCAGTTTTTAAATAAATGTGTGATGTGATAAATTAAAATAATTATTTTGTTATAAAAATTTCATTAAAGGACTTGCGTCCAATACACTCATATGTCTTATAACAAGTGTCTACCTAGTGCGTATTTCCTTCATATATGGTTTATTATTCAAAATAGAAAAAAAAAATGTAACAACAAAATCTGTTGCAGATCATGTGCTTCAAAACCTAAAATTGTTTTCAGCTATACCGAGGGTTTAATTGCCGCGCACCGATTTGTAACTTTTTTACTTTAAATGCAACACCCTGTATATTTTTCACTTTTTATAATCCAAATTGAATTTTCTTTTCAAAATGTTAAGGGTTTTTTGCACCTAAATTATTAGTTTTCGTGTTATTTACGTTTTTTTTTGAAAATATTGACTGATACAGATCTGTAACAATATATTTTTATTTAGCGGTTTAACAACGTCAGGGTCAAATAATTTGGAAGTTTCAGGTTTGTTCTAAGAAAGCTATGGACGATCCAATGCACTATCAGGATTCTGCGCAGTATCGATATCGCGTTCCATCACAGTCTCTGATAGTTCACCGGACGGTTTAATCTGCTGTTCCATCTGTTACAAAATTAAAACACGAACTATTTAGTGTACGGTCAAAACAGTACGTAAATGAAAGCATGTACCAGCACTTGGATTTTACACGCATGCGCTGTTATAACTAACATGAGCTCAAGTAGCTATGCATCGCCCTCCCAATTCCATTTAGTATTAGATTCTTAAGATGTTTACCCTTCCGATGCGCACCTTTTTATGAACCCAATAGACACAAATATCATTTACCGTTAGGCCAGTCGTAAAAGCATTCCAACAACGGCTAAACGCGTGAACTATGTACAGGGTGGACCAAATTCGACTGTTTTACGGGGTATCTCGGTTACCGTAATAGATAGCGAAAATCTGATTTCGGTCTCTTTGGCTATTTTTTTGAGAAAATAACGCCTATGCAATCAGATTTTTTCTATCGGATTCCATTTTGGCACTACCGACGAAAAATGAAATTTCATCATTTTTGAAAATTTGCTGTAACTTCTTTATTTATTAAATTAGAACAAAATGTTATAGAGGTTTTTTATACAGATTTTTATGCTTAATTTAAAAACAAAAGTAATTTTTTCTTAGCCTCCTTGATTTTCGAGATATGGAGTAAACTTGCATTTTTTTAAATGGAAACCCTAGTTGGCCATGACTTTATGTGAAAGAGTATTTTTTTAGCTTTTTAAAAATATATAGTTTTATATATTTCTTCCAAAAAATAGCCAAGATATAGCCAATTTTGTAAAAATTCGATCATCAAAGTTAGCCATGATTTCGTAAACAAGTGATGTTTGCAATTATTAAACAACTGAACGTTATTTAGAAGTAATTTTTTTAACTTTTAAGCAAATCCGTGTATTATTTTGTATTTTATAACTGTTTATAGTGGTATTGTGAACATGGCTAAACTTGAACTCATTGAAAAATTTAATATGTTAGAATATTACTTTGTTAGTGATAAAAACGTAGCGGTTGTTTCAGGATTTACTTGGCAATGACGTTTAGTTGTTAAATAATTGCAAACATCACTTGTTTACGAAATCATGGCTAACTTTGATGATCGAATTTTTACAAAATTGGCCATATCTTGGTTATTTTTTGCAAAAAATATATAAAACTATATATTTTTGAAAAGCTAAAAAAATACTCTTTCACATTAAATCATGGCCAACTAGGGTTTCCATTTAAAAAAATGTAAGTTTACTCCATATCTCGAAAGTCAAGGAGGCTAAGAAAAAATTACTTTTGTTTTTAAATTAAGCATAAAAATCTGTATAAAAAACCTTTATAACATTTTGTTCTAATTTAATAAATAAAGAAGTTACAGCAAATTTTCAAAAATGATGAAATTTCATTTTTCGTCGGTAGTGCCAAAATGGAATCCGATAGAAAAAATCTGATTGCATAGGCGTTATTTTCTCAAAAAAACAGCCCAAGAGACCGAAATCAGATTTTCGCTATCTATTACGGTAACCGAGATACTCCGTAAAACATTCGAATTTGGTCCACCCTGTACTAATAAATTTTATTACTAGATACATAGTTCACGCATGCGAATAAACCAGTTCATGTATTTATATATCGATTGGTTTTAAATCCTTTGTTGTAACAAGCCTTTCGTTAACAATACTCTTATAGTTTTTTGTCGGTCCATTTAGCTGAATTTTAAATACGAATAAGTCAATTTCTTTAAATGAAACACCCTGTATTTTTTATAAATTTTCTTGTAGATAATTTAATTGTCTTTACAAAACATTCAAGTTGTTTCTTGTCTAAAACTAATACTTTATGAAATCAAGATAGAGGGCTTCAAAAACAATAGTAAAAAATAACACTTTTAATTTCAATTCAAGTTGAAGGCTGTGAATGTCTATCGTCTGCTAAATTTATTTTAAAAAATCGTTTTTCTTACGCCTATTTTTTAACTACAAATTAAAAACTTGTAAATAATTTATTTACTGCTCTAATATATTAAAAAAAACCTGTTAGTTACCATCTTAAATTTTAATGCAACATAAGCATAGCTATAAGAATTTATTATCATTTTACTTCTAATAAGTTAAAAAAAAACACAAATTCCTAGGGATAATAAACATAAACATAAAAGATACCGATAACTTGTAAGTCTTGGGAGTCTACTTTTAGATTTTAAACAAAAAATATATTAATCAAAGTATTGAGCACCGGTTTTAATGATTTTAATTTAATAAATAATCCATTTTTGTTTGCTTCGATTAAGAGTAAACAACTATATCATAATATTTTTTTTGTTTTAATGAACCCATTTAATAATGAAAATGTACTGTAATGGTCGCTTTCAGAAAAAAATCTTATAATTTAAAATCAAACTTTTAATTTACTCGCGATACATCATAAAGTATCATAAAGTTATTTTTCTATTTGTAGAAAACTGTAAATAACGCGTTAATTTAAAAGAAAGCCACCTGTGTTTTAATAAACAAAACATTTTTAATCGTCAACAATGTAGGAGCTTGTAATAATTACCGGGTTAAATGCTAGTTCCGATTTCTAGACCAAATAAAGGAATAGCTGGTGACTGATTTGTTAGGTCATAAATTGTCCTTGTTAAATTTTAAGAAAACGAGTAATTATGTTGCGAACTATTATACATGTCTTATTTATTAAATATTCATTATTCATGCCCATATTGTTAAGGTAAAATGTAATTAATTAAAATTTGATATAAGATGTTAGTGATTTAAGTGATTAATTAATATGATTTTATATTGGTTTAGTATATTTTGTTTTCAAGCAACAGATTTTAAAGTTTAATGGAGGGGAAACTTAAGTTTAAATTGTTAAAAAACTATTTATTTTAAGGAGCTCCCATAAGCGACAGGCTAACGTGTCCAGAAATCACCCGACCATTATACACAAACCTGAATAACGAATTGACAATTGTATGTATTTTAACCCCCGCGGCGGCAGAGGCTAACCTTTTTTTTATGTTGCTTCTGTAATGAAGCTGTGAGTTGAAAAATACAACAATTAGGCTGTTCTCTATCAGCTCCTTAAAAAAATTAAATTTTTTGTTACAAAAACCGCGCCAACCCAACTTACCAAAATCTACCTGTATAAGATTTTTGGGTCAAGAAAAAAGAAGACTTTTGGCGTCGGTGACAAAGACCAACCTAATTTTTGTCTTTTTCCAACTTATTGCTTCAACACAGAATGCACGTTAAAAAAAAATCTGCCGCCGCCTATCGCGTGCATAAAACTGGCTAACGCGCGATCAACTGAAGTTATCCGCTTCGCGTGTACAAGGCCTCAAAATCGTACAGCACGGCACATACGCGATAAAACTGCTTGAACCCAGTTCGTAGAACAAGGTCAACGGTGCAAAAGCGGTAAAAATGCCCAAATTCAAATCGTAGAGCCTCGGTATTAGCGCGAAAAGGACGCCCGAACTCAGTTCGTAGAGACCAGTCAAGGGGTTAATATCCACCTTACGCATTTGTACATCACAAAAAATAGGTGGATTTATCAAACAGGTACCCCGCTAAATGTATAAAAGCAATATTTTTCAGTAATCTAAGTTCACTTTGAACCAATTATTTGGGATCTACGATTGATGTTTTCGCCGCGAGGCAACTCGCAGCCTGGGAACTCCCTAAGCCGTTATGTCCAAATTTGCCTTAGTTTCAACGAATCAAGCGATCGATGTTCATTCCGCGAGGTGACTTGCAGATTGGAAACTCCCTGATTCGTCGCCTCATAAAACCTCATATTATGAAATACAAAAAATCACCCACTCTAAAACCAATAATAATTTTTTTATATGTGGCAATTATCTAAGCAACGCAACATAAAATAATAAACAAAGTCTACTACATCCTGTTCGTTTTATTTACTGCCTATTTACCGATAGGTGTTATTAATACTGGAGTTCTATGGAAACACAACGTAGCAGTGTCCTACACTAAAATACGACGATCACGAGCCATAACATCGCTTAAGCATCTTCGCTAATTCACAAGAACTACCGTATTCAGTGTAAAAGAAAATAAGTACGAAAGCATAAGGACTTCCATAATACCGAGCCAGTGCGGTACGTCACAGTACAGACTAAAATTAAAATTGAAATTAAATGTATTACTTTGAATATTTTTTAAATTATTTTTTCAAAGCTTTCTATTGTAATTCTGTCAAATATTGCATATGCACATTATCATTAAAAAAGCAATAACTTGAGAAATATTAGTTTTAGACAAGAAACATCTGGAATGTTCCTAAAAGACAGTAACATTATCTAGAAGAAAATTTTAAAAAATACAGGTCGTTCCTTAAAAAAAAAAAGATTTAATTGTGTTTAAAATTCAGCTAAACGGGCCGACAAAAATAAACACCCAGTGCATTATTTTAAGGGTTGGATTATTCAGAAGGCACTATAAGAGTATTGTTAACAAAACTCTTAACTTATTTTACACTGACGTTATTAAATTGCTGAATAAAAATTTTTTGTTACAGACCTGTATCCGTCAATATTTTCAAAAAAATGTAAACGACTCGAAAACTGATGATTTTAGCTACAAAAAATTTTGTACTTCTGGAAAGAAAATTTAATTTGGAATGTAAAAAGTGAAAAATATACAGGGTGTTGCATTTAAAGTAAAACAGTTACATATCGGTGCGCGGCAACTAAACGCTCGGTATAGCTAAAAACAATTTTAGGTTATGAAGCATATGATCTCCAACAAACATTGTTTTCACATTATGAAGGAAATATGCACTAGGTGTAAATGAAATTTTAGTGGTATTTTTGGTGAAGGCACCGGGTTCAACAACAAACCAACCCAGTTTAGTACTGTATTTATTAATCCCTTAAGGCACGACGTACAAAAAAATAATTTAAGGTATAGTCTCAAATATTTTATTTCCAATTCCAGTGGCGTGGTATATTTGGGGGGCTATAAAAAAGGTTCAATACAAATAATGCAATTCGTGAGGATAACTTATGAATACGTTTACCTGAACGTGTTTCTGGATGTAATAAGTGCTAATTAATTGCTTTTTATAAAAGTATACCGCTATCGGCACCAACGGTACACTAGCTGAATCCTTAAAACTTCTTATATTTCTATTAGATCGTGTCTCATAGAGGCGTAAAAAGTTTTATTTTGCACGATACAAGTCTGTCCTTTGTCAGACACGGGCATATACTAAATGACAGAATTTACCGTCGGCGAACATTTTAATACTTTTGCTAACACACTATTTTTTTTCAGTAAAATCCAAGTATAAGTACGCTACTTGTTTTTGCATAAGTGAAATGTTGTTGGATTCGGAATCTGATTATTACTAAGAACTCCATTTAGCCTTTAAGCAAATAACATCTTATCAAAATTACAAAAGGTTTAGTGAACGAAAAACTGCACTTATTTAGCAATAATTTTCTTTGTCTAAATTAAGTTAATACAATACGTGCAGACATGGACAAACAATCTCTTTACTTTTAAATCCACGCCACGCTTCTGCTATCCTAGAAGTTTCCAACAACTTTGTGGTGGTAATAACGATCCGTAACTTTCTGACCAACTTGTTTATGGATTACACGGTGTAACTTGCAGACGAAATAACACCGCGTCTAGTAGTTCCTACAGCGGAGACTGCACGTCCTTCAAAACTAATAAAGGAACTCTAAGAAAAAAGAAACTTTACAAAGTCGTACAGATATTACAGCATCTTGTATAATAGCGGCCGGCCAATTTTTGCTACTTCTTAAAGAGCGTAAGTACGGCTGTCTTTATTTTTGTAGTCCCGCTTATCCAGGGTAAAAAAGAAAGGGATTCGCGACGTCCCTTGTCGAATTTAGAATAGAATCAGTAGCATATTGCGGCGGACAGCTAAGACATGCTATTTTTCGTTCGTTAAGATTTAAAAGCCAATTCTAACCTTTTTTTCCCCTCTTATAACATCTGGTTATTAAATATTTACCAAGCAAAAAGCAAAATAGCTACGTTATTATTCTTAAAAGATGTAATAATTAAACTTATTGTAAGCAATGTTAATTATTACATTTTTTTTTAAATAAACATTGTTTAATTCATTCATATAAAATTACTGAACTTAACACCTCAAATTTTAATATTTTTCAAACGAAATTGAGTTTATAGTTAAACAATTTGTGCATTTCATATGCTAGTTATTTGACTGCCGCAAATTAAAAACGAGATTTTCTTATAATTATACCTTAAGATACTAAAAATTATAGGAAAACATCTACATTTATAAAATGTATATTGTGTGACATATAATATTATAGCTGAGATTAATAATTTGTAGACAGAAATTGTGTTGTCTGTAAAATATAAATAATAAATACTAAAATTGAAGTTCTTACAAATTACATATTTGAAATATAATAAAATTGATTTATATTCTTTGCGGAGTCAAGTTTTGGCTCTTAAACGAGTCGGACGTGTTGTTGGCTGAGATAGCGGCGATAAAAACCTTGCTTTACCGAGACTAATCACGATTTGTCAAGACCAAAGCTGAATAAAAACGGAGTGCGATAAAAATAAATTATTTTACGAGGATTCAATAATTAATCGTGGACTAGTGTTGGATTGAGACAATTAATAAAATTCTTAGAAATAATTGAAGCAAACAAAGTGACACTATATACAGGGTGGTCGATAACTTATGGCACAGCAGGGGGAGTGGTGCTTTAGGGTTTGAGAGCGACGAGTATACGTCGGAAGATTCGAAAAGGAAAATAGAACAGGACATATTTAAAAGGAGTAAAAAGATAATCAGAACACCTCAAGGAGAGAAAAAGGAGAAAAAAGGTAAAATGAATACGCTTACGGACATGATGAAAGAAAAAATAGATATAAAAGAAATAAAACCTGATCAGAGGTCATATCAAGAAGAACTGAAGGAATTGAAACATAAAAATGAAATATGCTGTAAATTGAAAAACAAGATGATAAAATAGAAGCTGAAATCCGTAGAAGATGATTTAGAAGATTGGAAAAAGACAGAACCAAAAATAATATCGTTGTGACAGGCTTGAAGATAAAAACTGACGGAAAAGCAAATCTTATACATGAATTTGAACACTTCATTGAAAGAGGAACAGGTATAAAAGTTCAAATTAAAAACGCCCTTAAAATAGGAATAAAAACATGTAAGTTAGAACTAGACAAACCACTAGAAAAAGAAAAGGTAATGAAAAATAAGTATAAGTTAAAACAACTATAACTGATTAAAACACGTTATAGTATTTTCAATGGATAATTAAGGTGGCAAGGCGGTATTTTTGGATTTTTGAGTTTGCGCGTTAAAGCGAAAAATGGGACTTTGGTTCCGGTTTTTGCTGAGAGCGGAACGGTTGGTTTTTTTGTTTTTGTTTTGTTTTGGTCTGCATCGCAGGCCTGGCGCCCAAGATTTATTATTTTTTTCAGAACCCACAACTCTTGCCTCCGACACAGGGCACCAGCCATTTAACACTTCAGAAATTAAAAGTGTTGCACAACTTCAAGAAAACAATTATATAAACAACGAGAAATGACTAAGCAGGAACTGCAAATCTAAAAGAAGTTAAAACAAATAGCGGAAGAAGAAAGACAGAAAGAGAGAACAACGAAAATAGGATATTAAAAGAATGGAGATGGAAGACAGATGGAGACAGGAAGCAGGATTAGTTGAAAGAAAGTAAAACAACAACAAACCAACAATCTTTAAAAAACTAATAGTAAGGATAACAAAAATATTAGGATGACGACCCAGGCAAAGGTAAATATTGGATGAGAAAGAAAATAAATAAAAAAGTAAAAGAAATAGGCAAAACGAAGAAATATGGTAAAAACAAAACGATATTAAAATAGGGACAACGAGTATAAATGGGGTGATGCATCTAGACAGGGAACTGGAAAAAGAAACTAAAATACATAGTAAAATAGGAACGTGGAACGTTAAAAGCACCACAGAAAAATAAAACGAATTAATCTCAGAATTGAAGTTAATCTCAGAATTGAGCAACACAGACATAAAACATTTAGAAATAACTGAAACAAAAATGAAGGAAACAGAACGAAGAAATTGACAAATGGATATTTAATGACATGATCAAGAGTAAAAGAGGAAGAACACGTGGGATAGTAAGGGAAGATAAAGTAAAATATGTTAAAAATTAAAACTTTGTGAAAGAAAGAATACTCACGGTGAATATAAAAGAAGAAAGAGAAAACAAGGAATATTTGATGATAATAGTCTATGGACCAAACGAACACGATAAAAAAGAAGAAAAAGATACATTCTTTAAGGAACTGCAAGGAGAAATAGATAATAGTAATTGTAGTGTAGTAATAATAGGTCACTTAAATGGAAAATATCACAAAGGGATAGAACGGTGTCTAGGAAAACATGGAGAAATGACCAAAAATAACAATGGGGACAGATTGGTAAATTTCTGTCAAGAAAATGCACTAATCGTTACAAACACCCATTTTGAACATAAAGAAATACATCAGATCACAAAAGAAGTTACGAGCAGATATGAAAAGTTAATAATAGATTGCTTCCTAATTGGTAAAGATATAATATGGAAAAAAGTAAGGACGTCAGCATTTAAAGAAGGATCAGAAATCGACAGCGACTACTTTCTACTTGAGTTGAAATGGGACGAGGAAAAGACCAAAAGAAGCGACGGGCGCAAAAGGAAGGTTGCTAACCGAAAAAAACTGTTTCCTTTGGGGCCATCAAAAATGTAAGAAATAAAGGTAAGGCAACCACACTCACTAATATGAAAGATGGCAAAGACGAGATAATAACGAACGAGAATTAAATAATGGAAAGATGGAGACAACACTTTGAAGACCTCTTGGGGGGAAAAAACGTGACAGATTTGAAAGAGAATGTAAGAGTAACTGAGAACTAAAATAATAAAGCTCATCACCGGAAGATGATATATCGATAGGGGAAATAAAAGAAGCCATTAGGAAGATTAAATAGGAAAGGCACCAGGGTACGACAAGATTTCAGCCGATATGTTGAAAGCAGGAGAAGAAGAAATAGTAGAAATTTTGAGAATCATTATGAATAAAATATTGGCTACAGGAGAAGCACCGGAAGAATGGCAATTAGGTATGATAACCCCAGGCCAATATACAAGAAAGGAGATGCAAGAAATTGTAGTAATTATAGGGGCATTACCTTATTAAGTACAGTGGGGGAGGGAACAATCGAAGACACACAGCGAGGATTCAGAAAAACAGGAACGACCGACGCAGATTTTACAATTCGGCAAATAATCGAGAAAGTTATAACAGAGAACGAAGAAATACATCCTGCTTTATAGACTTCGAAAAAACATTCGATAGAGTAAACAGAAATGACATCTGAAGAATATTAGAAGATAGAGGAATGGAAGAAAAGTCGATAAAAGGAGTACAAGCCCTAAACAAACGAACGAAATACTTGGTAAGTGTAAGGCAAGAATGTTCACAAAAGTTCGAGACAACAAGAGGGGTAAGACAGGACTGCATCCTAAGTCCACTACTGTTTAATATAGTACTAGACGAAGCAATTAAAAATACAAGAGGCCAAGCGAAACAATATAAAGTGGGACACTGGAAAATGGAAGAAATAAAAATTTCGGAAATATTATATGCCAACGATATAGCTTTAATAGCAAAAGATGGAAAGACACTGATCAAAAATCGAGAAATATTGAATAGTAGTTTAAAGTCAATAAACATGAAGATATACAAACATAAGACAAAGACGATGATAATAAGCCGGAGCGAGAAGAGGCACCAGATAAAACTTGAAGAAAAGAGCTAGAACAGGTTAGGAGTTTTAAATATCTAGGCACGACAATATCGCAGGATGGAAAATTAGACAAAGAGATTAACGAGAGGACAGGCGCCGCAGGAAGATTATTTAACGCAATAAAAACTCAATTTCTGGTCAAAAAAGTAGTACCTTAAGAGATAAAAACGAAAATATTTATTTATTAACATATGGTGCAGAAAAAAAGACGTTATCAAATAAATAAAAAAGGAAAATACAAAGCACTGAAATTAGGTTTTTTAAGAAAATCGAGGAAAAAACAAGGAAAGACAAAATAAGGAATGAGGTCTTCAAAGAGAACTTCAACTTGGGACCTGTGCAACACAGAATTGAAGAAGGACACATAATGAGGATGGAAAAAGAAAGAACGGCAAGAAGGATAGATGAGGCAAGAGTAGTTAAAAGGAGGAGGAGTAGACCGAGAAGAACCTGGACGGAAGTGGTAAAACCAGTGGCAATAAAACTAGGAGTTAAGTGGCAGGAAACAAACGCAAGAAAGAGGAGAATGGAGACAGATTTGGAAAAGAAAACCCAATAACTCAACTCTAACAAGCCGCACACGGCAACGGCTTTAGGATTAAGTAAGTAAATTCCTTGCACATATTGTTTTTTGTGACTTAAGTACTGAAACCCTGATCTGTAAAATATTTGAATTGGACACAAATGATAAAAAAAATAACTTTTATGTATAAAAAACTCTTACGCATCAAACAGAAATATTTGTAAAAGTATGCAAATCGCTTTTATAGACTATTAATTTATACACTGGATTTGAAGAACAAAATCGTTTTAATTATTTCAAAATTGTAATATAATTCAATATCACAAAAAATGTCTTATACATTCGTAACAATGTAGAACGCAAATAATGTTTTCAGTTACCAAGTGAATAAATTATGTTTGATATTAAAAATTGCAAGTGTTAAGAACGAATGTAATGGACCTTGGGCTATTTAGTTAAGAGAGGTTTGCAAAAGCGTAATAGCTCTTACTTGCAGCGTTTCCGATAGTTTTTGTTGAATTAAATGAATTTCACAGCTAAGAATGTTTTACAACGCGAAACAACAGTTTACAATGCAAAAACGACAAGTTCGTTCTATACGTTACATTGCCCTGAAACCTAAAATAGTGTAGATGTAATTCAATTGAACAAGGAAAAAGGAAACGACCAATTACTTCGGTTAGCTAATTACAATTTCCCTGCTGGAAACTGTATTTGCACAGCGTTCTGGTACTTCGCAGCTTTTTGCCAGTTCTCTGCTTCATGTTACGTAAATAAATGTGTTATGCAAATGAAAAATTCTTTAATTGCTGTACTATTTCGACTGTGGAATTAGAATTTAATTAAAATACACCGGCACTTCTTCTCGCTTAAGCTTAATTTCAAAAAGTTTAAATTTTTATTAAGCTTGAACTAGTGCTAAAATGTGGATCTGGGTTTTGTTAGATGATACTTTATGCAAACTGCTTGCATCTAATTACTTTTTATAGTTGCAACCTTTAATTGTATACATCATATTGCCTGGGATCAAATATTTTTATTTTACTTCAATGTTATGTCATTAACTTTATAAATATACGTATAACGTACAACAAGCACTGACGTATCATTTACTTAAATGTTTAACACTTAAAAAGGACCAAATTATGAGAATTTCAACAAATTAACGCTAAAATATTATGGGTGTAGAATATCAGTGTTTGGGTTTCGTCGATTAACAAATGATTTGTTGCTAAAGTTGTACATCATAAGTAGGACACTAGTACAATATGTGCTTATATGAAATAATAAAAAATTTACACATACAATTACTAAGGAGGGCAAATACGGATCAAAATCTTAAGACCAATAAAATGGTTTTGTTTTTTATTTACATCATAGTTTCAATTGTTTTTCAAAGCATTCTAGATTTTATAAATCATTAATACAAATTTTCAAATTTCAACAAGTTTTTTAAAATAAAAAGGTTATGCTGCTTACCAATCTGAAAAGCTAATTTTTGTGTGTGTCTGATGGTACAAAAATCGAATATGGCGGCCATAAGAAATAAAAAAGTTGACTATCACAACTTGAAATCTAGAAGGCTTAGAAAATTTCTGTTGAGGTCATCAAACCCAGGATGGTCAAAAACATAAAGTTACCAAGTTTAAATTAAATAGCGTAAATGGTAGGGAAGATAATAACATTTTCTAAAATCACATTTTTCAGTTTTTTTTTGTGATAAATTAAAAACGAATCAAAATATCCAGGATTTCTTTTCAGATTCTCAATGGCCATAAAAATGTGCAACTTTTCTCTAATTTAACCGACCTTGTCTCTTACCGTTTTCAAGATAGCAATGATGAGCATCGAAAAAGGCACCACCCTGTATAACCTACATTTATTTTTAAATGCACAAAGTATTTAGTTTTGGGGAATCAATATGCAACATTACTATTTCAAATAGAACACTCTGTATATTTTTACGTTTTCTTGAAGATAATTTAATTGCCTTTGAAAAATATTAACCCTGTTTTTGTCTTGTTTCTAGAGTTATTATTGTGGTGGATGCGTAGGGTCTAAAATTAAGCTAATTTAAAGATAAATCAATTATTATCTCTGTTATTAGGGGAGTTGCAAAAAGTTTTCTTTCACAAAAATTGTTGGAAATCATGAGTTACATATTATTATTATACATTTGTTAAATCTTCATAGAATAAATTGCATAAAACTTTTTTACAGAACACGGTGGTTTGAAAACCTAACGACAACTTTTTTTGATTATCTTCTGTTTTGTCTGTGACCGTATGTTTTTTTTTTTAATAATTAATTTTTGGTTACCAACACTATACGACAATATTTGTGATATAAATTCATATACAGGGTGTCCCAGATAACATTTTCAGTATGGGGATCTCGCTTATTATAAGAGATACAGGTTTGCTTAAATTAGATGAATTATTCTTTAGTATGAGAGGAGCTATAATATATTTTTTCTACTACTACCAACGTAAATGACTCTTTCCGTACAGCCTGCATGCATAGTAAGTGCGTCCTAACGCACGGTAAGCAAAACACACACTTGGCTAGAAAGAAGGAAGTAGCCTTACGTCAAACACTGCCTGTATGCATAGTTAATGAATTATAACGCAAGGTAAGCAAAACGCGCACTTGCCTAGAAAGGAGCCGTTGATATGCCAAAAGATTAACACCACTTTTTGAATTTTTTTAGATTTTGGTGCCAAAGCACTTGATAGATGCTTAATTTTTTATATTTACAATAACATTGTTGTGTAAAAACGGACAGTTTTTATTCTTCATTGATTTGTTTTGGATTTTTGGTTGGTTTCTCAAAGGAACCATATTCTTTTAAATTGCCTTCTCTCGGGATGTGTATTTATTTACAAAACGAACATCCTATGCGAACTGTTCATTATGTCCCCAGAAATATTAACTTTAGACATAGGACAAACTAAATGTTTTTTATCGGCAAATAATGTATTTACAAGATTACGTAAAAATAGGTATTCAGGGTACAGGACGTTCTATTTGAAATAGTAAAGTAACATATTAGTTCTCGAAAATGGGACACTCGGTATATTAAAAAAAAAAAAAAAGGTTATGTAGCTCATGAATTCCAACAATTTTTGTGAAAAAAAAACTTGTTTGTAACTCCCCTAATAACAGATATAATTAATTTGTCTTACAATTAGCTTAATTTTTGACCCGACGAATCCACCAGAATTTTTAATTTTGAGGGGCAGAATAACGTATATTTACGGCTTTGACAGTGAAAGGGTTTTAACCAAGTAAATTCTGCGAGTAAAGTTTTTTAAGATAAAAATATTAACATTTTACTAGCACTAGAATCCATCGAAAATTTAAAATCATTTGTACTTAACCCTCGGGAGGTCGCGGCTGATCTGATAGATACATGGCAAGTTTATTCTTGAATATTTTTACAACTATCGAGTGTATACCTTTCACCACCTGACTAGTTGTGCATTGGTATATTACCTGTGATATGCCGTACCGTTTATGTTAGCAGTTTTACAGTAGCTTGTGTTTTATAAAGATTTGTGACAGTCGACACTAAATTGTATCTGAGAGATACCGCGAGCTGCGACGTCACTGTTGGTTGTTTATTTAATTTACCGTTGAAAATGGCTGGAAAAATATATTGGTTAGATAATTCATTAAAGTTGAAGAACTTTAGCGAATGTTACTCGAATCCGATGATGAGAATAAGAATGTTAGATGTGATTTAGAAGATAATGATTCTGTTGAGGTTTGCTTAGAAGATACGGATCCTGAACAATATATTTTAAGAGAAGAAATGCAACAATTGAAAATTCTGATTAATTAACGTTAAAGAGACTTGTTTGGCGTTATTTCTTTTCAATATTTAGTTAGGTTTATGTTATTTTGTTAGAAATATTTTATTGTTTATATTTTCTGTTATTTAGTTACAAAGATTTTATTAATTATATTTAATATTTTTTAGTTCTTCATTATAAACGGAAATAAATAAATAAATAATTATATTGTTTAATTTCAACAATTAAAAATTCTGATTAATTAATGTTAAAAAAGTTTGTTTGGCGTTATTTCTTTTCATGTTTATGTTTACGTTATTTTGTTGGAAATATTTTATTATTTATATTTTTTATTAATATGTTCTTGACTGTAAATGAAAACAAATATATAAATAATCATACATTACATTTACGGATTTTTTTACATTTTTGTAATCTCATTTTCGCATGTATTAGTACTACATGTATCTCTCAGATACACGCGACCTACGCTGTAACTTTTAGACCGCGACTCCCGCAGGGTTAAGCAAGATGTGGTTGCAGAAACAGAAATTAAATCTAATGTGGAAGTTCGGCAACGAAAGTAGACATGTCAGTTTTAGGCTAGGCGCAAATTGAGACGCATATGGCACGTGTGAAACGAACTGACATGAGCACCATGACGTGAACACACCCCACGCGTAACGTGTTGACTCGCATATTTCGACGCAGCCCCAGGTGTAAAAATGAATGACCGCAAAGAAAACATATTTATACGACACGTGGGGCACGAGAAACTGTGTCTCGACCACAGCGCCACGCGTCTGTTCACAGCCGCGAGCAGCGCTGTGTAGCGTCGTGTTACCATTTTACGCTGTCCTAGTAATTTCCGTTGGTTACAAAAGAGTTTGCTGTGCTGTGTCGCTTTACACGCGTCATGCGCGTCTCAATTTGCGCTTAACCTTAGTACGAGCATCATGACGAGTCACCGCAAACGCCACAAAATAAATTTAAAGTTAACGTGTTTTATACAATATAGGACATTGCAATGACTTTATTCAATGAACGTTTCGAGCAACTTAAAACACATAATAATACTTTAATTTTTTTAAAAATATATTCTCAGTGTTGAATAACGAAGATTAAAAAAAAAACTGTTATGATTTAGCGATCCTTGTTAAAGATTGCACAACAACGATATAAAAATCCTTTTGATATATTCTTGATATTGTGTCAAATAATTTATCCTTTCCTAACTTAACTATTATGTTAAGAATATTCCTGACAATACGGGAAATTGTCTTTTTCAAATTGAAATTAATTAAGACTTATTTAAGAACAAGTACGATACAAAAGAATTGTAATGATAGCCATTAAAAATGAAATTGTGCAGAATTAGACGTTGAATATTCTTTCTAATGTTATGAGTAATAAATTAAGAAAATTTAAAAAGATATTAATAATTTACCCAGTTTTTTCCGTGCAACCTGTATCACCTTAAATGACAAAAAAACGAAAATATGATGGAGGGCGCTGAATTAGAACTTGCAGGCGGGCGACGAAGACCCTAGCGCCGACCCTGGTTTAAGAACCAACCACCGAGAAATGTACAGCTAGTTGAAAAATAAAGAAGTTTGTTGTTAAAGTTTTTGTGTTTTCTTTGTGTCTTTTTGTGTAATAATTGCTGTAGACTCTTCTTTAGAACTGTGTATTACGTAAAACAACGTTTAGGGGGTCCAAACACCTTATATGTATATATGATCACGAGCCAGAATTAACAACAATTAATGGATGAGTAATAAGTAGATACTCTTCTTCAACAGTGCATTCCCATGTAAGGTACCTACTGTTCGTCACAATATTTATAAATTTTTTCGTTTGTAGACACACTGTTTATATTTCAAATTCATATAATTGTTTTGTATAGGATCCTCCCATTGCCTCTTGTAAAATATTTTTATTCCAAATTAATTTAAATCTAAAAATCGTTTTTCGCTGAAAGATCTAATAAAATGGTTTGGATGTACAGATTGTCCAAGAAAACGGATAGAAATTTCCGAAAAGGTAGAAGATGGTTTTAATTTGAAAGTATACAGCTTAACGTTAATTATAAGTTTTTGATAATAGATCAATTTTAATTTTAAAAAAATTATTAATTTAACTAAAATTTCCCGCCACATAAAATTTGCTGTCCCAGGCTAAAGCCTACTAAGCCTTATAGTAAATCGGCTTTTGATAGCATTTGTATATTTTTGTAAATTTATTTTCTTTCACCCACATATCAATCAGCAATATTGTTTTTTGTAAGCGTTTTGGTAACCTTGTAAAATTAGATGTTTGCAGTTGCATTTTGTTTAAGAAGAATGACGCATATGTTCAGCGAATATACCTACACTGCCAAATTAAATTATAGTGACTATTCCCCTCATGGTCATATAAACCAATCACTTTAGTCAAAATAGTCACGCCTTAATGTTTTGACCAATCACGTTCATTTTTAAGCGGCAAAAACTCCAAATCGTCTCTTGGGATGTTTTCACCGGCAAAATAGCGAAAACATTCCGTTGTCATGTCAATTATATCCTTAGCAACCTGGTTGTTTGTTTACAGATGTTTGACAGTTGTAAAATATATTTAAGATGAGCCGTTTTGGAATAACTTCCATACAAGAAATACAAAAAACTGTTGCAAATATAAAGGTGGGTACACACACAACTGCAAGCTTGACAAGCATGCATGATCAATCATTTTGTACAAGCATGCTTGAGCGTCTGTAGCATCATTTTGCGCAAGCATTTTGTTTGTACAAGCTGCTTGAAGATTGATAGAATTTTGATTATGCATGCTTGACAAGCCAAACGAGCGCAAGCAAAACTGAAGGTGTGTACCGAGGATGTGCAAGCTTGTCAAGCGAACGTCAGTCGTGAGTGAGCTCTGTGGGTGTTAACATCATGTCTAGCGATTGAAAAAAGATAAAAAACCGTGAATTGCTTGCAGATTTCATATGTGCATACCAAAGTCAGCCATATTTACAGCATGGCAGGTTTTAGGAAATATGTGACTTGGTGCCTGTGGTGAAATTATGGTTCGAATATTTGAGGTCCTCTTAATTCCTTCCAGTCGCGAGAAATCGTAATGTTGCTGTTAATCTTTCGTGGGGTGCAGTGGCGTAGGCAGGATGCTACCATGGAGGGGTTAATAAACGCAAAAAAAAGCTGAGGACCTATTTTTTTAGGTCACCGCTCTCTTTGTTTTTTAGCAGCCGGATGTTTCATCAAGGAGGGGGGTTAATAAACGGTAAAAAGAGCCGAAGACCTTTTTTTAGCACAAAATTTACAATTCTCCAGCTCTACAATGCTTATTGCGAACCTATGGGGGGGGTTGACCCCCCTCTTCTGGCCTACGCCACTGGTGGGGTGATATAGCTTCTCTCATGATCGTATCCTTATTTTTAATCAAAGGTGTTACGAGTGACTAAAGGTTCAAATAAAATTCTTTTCATTCATTCTGAGATAGTTATGCCAATCACGCGGATATATCTTCAACTCACTCAGTAAGTTAATGTGGGAATAAGTTTTCCTTTTCATTAACCAGTCTTAACACCACACACCACGTTTCTTCTTTTGCGTTTGTTTCTTGTAAACAAGGGCAAAAGCAGCCAAAGCGAGCGCATCGTCGTCCGAGCTGGACATCTTCCAAGCACAAACTACGCTTATTCAAGCATGCTTGAACCGTGTGGTGGCGAAGGGCAAATTGTGCATGCTTGAACAAAATGATTGATCATGCATGCTTGTCAAGCTTGCAGTTGTGTGTGTACCCACCTTTAACTCCCAAAAATACTGTTGCATCCAAAACGTCAATATGGAAACAATTTGAAAAATTTTGCAAGGAAAGGAGTTACGATTTAAATGCTGCTACAGAGGTTAGTACGCTATCGAAAATTTTAACAAATAATTAACGAAAATTGTAATAATTTTTGGTATCTTATTTGGGAAATAGTCTAATCAAATATATTTCGGAACATTATTTTGCAGGAAAAATTTTAACTCAAGTTTGTTACTTACCTATGGTTATAGGTAACATCCCTCGACAAAATGAATGACTCGCCTTCGGCTCAGGATTTTGTCATGTCTTTTGTCTCAGGATGTTACCAAAGGAACAAACTTTTGTCAATAATTTTACCGGCAAAATAATGTTCCCTTAATATATTATAACTGAAAATTCCCTTCATCTGTCAAATTTGCGTTTTCAACCAATCACTAATATTAAATATTCTAGAGACTACCAATAGGAGCAATATAACACAGTAATAATTTTACATTCCCCTGTCAGATGTTGATCCTCCTGTCAAATTTGCTTTTTCGACCAATAACAAACTCAGATTTCCCTTAAACGACCAATAAACATAATCATACACTGATAATTTACTTTTCGCAATTAACATATTTTCATGCGTTTATTGGTCGTTTCTAAGAAATCTGAGTTTGTGATTGGTCGAAAATAAAAATTTGGAGAGGGAATAAAATATTTTGGTCTTGATAATTTTTTGACAGATTTCAGCGACCAATAGCGTTACTTTAATATAGATTAAACCACACCCCTGACACACCACTTTGACAGTACTTGTAAAATTTGACATACCATAGATTATGTATGTACCTACATATTATTTGGTTCATTAATTTTTATTAAAATATAATTCTTGAATTAAAAATTAGTTATTAATGACCTATTAATAATAACAACCGCAGTAAGTAGTAGGTATACTTTAATTTATCTAAATTAAACAACATATTAATTTGACGGATAGGGTAGGTGAAGGAAATTTTCTGACAAAATATAACTCGTGCATTGCAAATAATCTATAATTTTTGACAAATCTTCACTCATGCAAGTTGAATCAGTTTTTCAGCTCAACTTGCATTCGGGCATATTTACCAAAAATTATCGATAATTTTCAATGCACTTGTTATATTACTACCACATTACTACTGATAATAAAACAAACAAACAATCTGATTAATAATTATGCAACTCCACCAAATGTATATATACCCAAGTTTAATAGGAAACGTTCAACTTTGTGAGAAGACTGCTGTAATTATACATTTATTCCCAATATTTCATTACGCTCACAATAAAACCGTATTGTCTAGCAAAGTAACCGACATTTTCGTTACTCAGCGATATTGTGACGGTATCATTGCATTTTGTACAAGTAATTATTTCAGTTTGGTAGTTATTATTTCTGATGATTATCTTTGCTAATTATGGAACGATCTTATAAAGAAATGATTAGTAAGTAGTTAGAAGTTTCTTATTGTTTTTAATTATAAGTTGTTCTGTTATCGTATAAAAATACACTTTATCATGGATTTTTTTTTTTAGTAAAAACTGTAGTAATAAAAAACTATACAACTACTCGTGTAAGAATACATTAGAAAGACGAATTTGTAAGTTCTAACTTCTTGTGCGCTTTTTATTATGCAGCTCACAAAATAAACTTTTCAGTTCTTCTGTTTACACAAGTCGTTAGATAAATACGGCAAGAATTTGGAAGTTAGTTTTTTTGTAGGTACAACAATCACGGTTGAAAATTCTAAATAACGAATAAATTTTCTCAGGATATACAAATGTGCAAGCAACATATCAACCTTATTTTTATTTACAAAGAAAACTGGAAAAGTAAAATTTCGTAAAGTAAAGAACTCCAAGAGCGTTGAACTATTTGCAACTTTAACCACGTGTAGCAGCCAACTTCGATGAAGTAAACTTAATTTAACTGTAACTAGTTTTTACTTGCATACAAGATGTCCAGACTTGATCTATACTTTGACAAGTGATCTATTTTGCAAGTAAAATTTGTCGAAGAACCTTCTAACCGCAGCTTCGGAAGTTCGCTGATTTCCTTTGCTTGTAACTAATTTGCAATGGAAATTGTATTTGATCAATTTAAATGTTTAAAAACTGCTGTTTATTAATTGCTACGACACGGAATTTTTGATTTCATAACATTCAAACGAAAATTTATGCTAATTTATTGTTATTTTCAAGTTAACGCTCATTATTTTGCTAAAATAATTTAACGCAAATTAAATAGCTGTGGATTTTAAAAGGTAATCGTAATTCCTAATTGTTTTCTTAAAACCTTAAGAGGGGAATCTTATGTTTATTAAATATTTATTATTCAGTAAAAGCAAACTTTAATTTCCTTTTTAGGTAATTAGCTAATGCAAATTAAGCTTATATTTTTGTGTCACTCCGTTCATCCGTTTGTTAGTCTCTCGGGTATTAGGTAGGAACGGAATCGGGAATGAACATTTAACTAACGATACACAATATGTCCGGTTCTTCAAATGTAAAAACGTGAAATTGGTTAGTTGAGATTCTTACTAAGCACGTAAAAACACACTTATTTGCTAATTTAAACATCCCTCTATCGCTAACGGTTTCCAAGATCCTCATATTCTTCACGTTGAAACATACAAAGAAATGTACCTATATATGAAATAGAAATTTGGAGCAGTAAGCTTTACCTAAGAAGGACCGATAATAAAAGTAATTGGTGGTATAGCTAACAAATGAACAATTTTAGTAGAAGTTATGCAAAAGCTATAAGATTTGCGACTTTTATTTGTGAAAAAAAATTTGCGCTTGTACCGGGTCGGTCTTTTTAACAAGGGGATGCTGTCCATAAAAACGACCTATTAATTTTTTTTACATTTCATTTTATTCTTCGCTCTTTTTTACAAAATTCGTCGATAACTACATCATACAATCAATAAAATCAACTTACAACGGAAATAATTATCTTTGCCAACTCCTTGGTAAATAACTTAGGGTGTAGTGTGCGAAAATATCAATCGAGCGCGCCTTCGAAGCGAACTCTCTGTGGAGAAGCAAACAGAGAAACCCCATCCAGCGTAGAATTAAGGACCCCATAAACCAACGCGATATAGCGGGAGCGGGAGCGAAAAACGCGCGGGATCTGTATAGCTGGCGGGATATGATCGTGTTCAGACAGGCAAAGAAAATCCGGTATATTGCAGCGTTCTAGTTTCAGTTCGCTGCGTGTACGGTTTTTCCCGCGTTTCGCGTGTGTTGTAGGCGTAGGCAATGTCTGACAGGAAAACTAACACAACATTGTAAAAAAATACCCAATACTATTCGATTTGGGTCACGAACACTACAAAAACGTGAGGAAAAAAAGACTCGGGAACTGATCGGGTAAGAGGACTTGTTACTCTTAAGTTTATTGTTGTTAACTTTAGCTCATGATCGTTTTTATTAGGTGGTTGGGCCATCAAATGATGTTTTATGGAGTACACAGGTCTAGAGCAATTAATACACAGTAAGAAACAAGTAAAACCTAGCAATTTTAACAACAAACTCCTTTATTTTTCAACCATGCATCAGCATTTGTTGTAATGTTATTGATTTAAAAGTAAATGAAATAACAGTAAAGTGAATCAAAATAATTAATGTCAGGCGGAGTATAACCTGCTTATTGAAAAGATTAACAAATGTTTCGCGTACTTCAAAAGCTGTACTTGATTGTGCGTCTGAGATCAAGTGCAGATTTTGAAACGCTTCCAATGTTGTTTCTAGAGGATCTAAGAATTCAAAATATTGCTCATCGCAATTTTTTGTTCTTAAAAAGTTGTGAAGAACACATGCCGTGTTAACAAATAATATTATATTTTTAACAGCAAGCTCAATGGGGCTAGAAAATATTCTCCACATTTTTGAGCTAAAATGCCACAAGCATTTTCTACAGTTCCTCTTGCTGTACATAATCTTCTATCAATAAGGACATAAGGACATATTACGTTTTGGCCAAGCATATTTCTCTCTTGCACTATTCATCCATTTTCAAATCTTTTGCCCATATTTAATTGTTCGAAGATACCACTGCAATTCGACTATTTGAAAACTAACCTGAAGCAATCTTCGTCTTCTGCTAATGCTAATAACTAATAACAACAGACCCTCCTCTTTATCTGAAGATGTATTGGAACACATTTAATACTAACAAGGGAGGGTCACGATACGTTGTCGCTAGACTGTGTTTATTGCATCAAGGACATCAAAACAAAATGTTTTGTAAATTTATACGTGCCACTGGCCATTTTCTTCGGAAAAATAGGAAAAAAACTAAAGAACTGGTATAAAAAAGTCATTTTTGCGATCGCGTTGGCCATGAAACCGTCAGGGACAAACCTAATTTTTTCTATTTAGCATAGCGCGCATCCTTTGCAAGTAAAATGGTGCAAAGTTTTTGAAAAAATCTTGAACGGTTCCGGAGAAAAACGTCAAAAACGAAATCCCTACATAAGCACTATGATTTGAGAAGTTGTGGTATATCAATCTGTATAACTATATCTATGGGACTTGCATAGCCGTTTAACATAAGGAAAACCGTTTTTACAAAGGTCTCGTTTTTCGCGTTTTTCTCCGGAACCGTTTAAGATTTTTTCAAAAACTTTGCACCATTTTACTTGCAAAGGATGCGCGCATTGGTAAATAGAAAAATTTCGATTTTGTCTCTAATGGTTTCATGGCCAACGCGATCGCAAAAATGACTTTTATTATTAAGCTTTTTAGTTTTTCCCCTATTTTTTTGAAGAAAATGGCCAGTGGCACGTGGAACTCTGCAAAACATTTAGTTTTGATGTTTTTAATGCAATAAATACAGCCTTAATCAAATTCTAGCGACAACGTATCGTGACCTTCCCTGATAAGTATTTATCATCAAACATAAATATGAACCACGTGGGTTGGCTCTGAACGCGATAACACATATCCCGCATCCTCGAAACCGCGCTGATCTAGTTAACCCCGCGATTTCCTAATTTCGCTATGAACGCGAAATTTTCGCTCCCGCTCCCGCTAAAACGCGTTGGTCTGTGGGGTCCTTTTGAGCAACGACGCCGGCAACTAGACTATATACTGCATCGCAGTGCGCATGCGCCGAGGAAGCAGTTTCCGAATCTGAATCCGTCACTCATGCTCACAAGCACGCATTTCCTCAGTTAGCCGCTCGCTGGGTATAGATGGGTCACTGCAATTTTTTCGAGCAGGCAAAACATCGTATATAATATATATCATAATCACGTAACCAAAAATAAATCAAAGCGCAATATAGCTACACGAAATTCAAATATGATACGGTATGAAAATATTCTTGACGTGAATTTTATGGTATGCACCGCATCCATGGACCGCAGGCCACTGGCTTGTACGTACCTACCTATTTCAAAATTTTGAATTGTAAAATATCTTTTAACTAGCTTCAAAATACAGTACAATTAATATTTCGTAACAGCTGCATGAAGTATTCGGTGAAAAACGATAGGCAAAAGATTTTTTTTATAAACGGCTACTTTTTAAAAGGTTTAAATCCTATTAACTTTTAATAAAGACCGCAATTTTTTTGATAATAAAATGGCTATAAATTAATGCAATTTTTAATACATTTCAGCTGTTCGTCTAGAAATTACCAACCTGATATAAAATTGCTTTTATAGAATATTAAGTATGTTGGGTTTTGCGGACCGAATAAGTTTTAAATTTCTTCATTTATTTGAAAACTTTTAATTCCCAGTAGGTCACGTTTAATTAACTATAACGAACCTTCGCATAGTCTTATAGCTTAAGCATTTGTCAGATGTTATTAAATATTCAATAACGAAACACTTGCCTAATTAATAAAATTTAAGCTGATAACATCCTTCGTACTTATTAGTTCTGAAAGCAACCTTTAAAGAAAAAATTAATTAATTAAAATGTTTTGTTTCACAAGGGTATTAAGTAATTGGAAACAACGTTGATAAGATGCAGGAGTTGATAAATATTGATTTTTGGAATTGAAGAATACTTCATATTTTATATTGCTAGTGTACTTAAAAATTAACGAGAACAAGTCGAAGTCTAACAAGTATTCGTAGTCATTTTATCGTTCAAGTGCAGGGGTGGGCGATTTTTTCTTGCAGAGGGTCGGGTGAACATTAGTTAGAATGACGCGGGCCGGAATAAATAAAACTTGGAAAAAACATTTTATGCAGCGGGTGGATTGTCGCGGGCCACATCCGGGCCTGCACTTACCCACCTCTGTTCAAGTGTTTTGCTTACTGCAATAAACAGTCACAAGCATATACCAGGTGTATCTACAAAAATAATGATTTTTAATACTAACAAAAAACAAAATACGGTCTAAAAAAGGTTGACAATGTAAAGGCTACATAGTACTAATTAAAATAAGAAAAAAAATCACGTAATGGTATATGTATCTGCAAATGCAAACCAATTTTTCACAGATACAGGGTGTTTAAGTTATGAACATTGGACTGTTTATCTTATTTGCCACGATAAAATAATACAAGTGAAATTTGTTACTCTTTTGACATTTATTGCTTAATTATCTTGTATTAAATATGAAATCTAACTAGTTGTAACCAAAATGAAAGACATCTCATGTATGGCGGTGTAGCATGTCGTTTTTATGGAGATAACTGATATACTATATTAAATATGCAGTGTGCGGATTAATAATTATTAATAAGATTTACGTGAATATTTTTAGAACATGTTTTACTTGTCCAAAGGACACAAATGGGTTTATGCATGTTGGAACTTTACCTTATTTTCAAGCTGTTGTCAGATAACTCGTGATCTGGTAAAAATTGGTTAGGACGAAGAAGTCGCAGCAGTTTAATGATTAATAGTAAATATTTTACGAACTAGTAGTATGGAATATTTTGAGTTAAAAAGTTCCTATAAACGTGTCCAACACTCAATGGTTAGGAAGAAACAACTGTTTGAATGTTTGCTTTTTCTTAGTGGTCGTCGCATTTCATTCATCCCACAAATAAAAATGTAATGGAGTAAGGTGTGGGGACCTTGGTGGCCAATTAACGCGACCATATCGACCGATCCACCTTTCTGGTAATGTTAGAATTAGATAATGATGTGTCACCTGACGGCTAGAATAGACAGACAGCTACACGTAAGTATTGTCAAGTAAGTTCGAGAGTGCATTGGGCTTTTTGAACACCAGATTTGAACAATTGCTAATCATTCGTGTGTTGTATAATTTAAATAATCAATAAATGCAATAATCAACCTTTTGTAAGGCTTTTTAAGGTTAACATTTAAACATCTGTATCTTTCTAACCATTGAGAATTGGACACATGTTTATATGAACTTTTTAATTCAAAATGGTCCACACTACCAGCTCCCAAAATATTTACTATTCCTTCTGAAACACCCCGTATATTAATTATTTATGGTCGCAGCTCATGGCCATGAGCATGAAGTCTTCTGATTTAAATCCTACAGACTTTTTTGTGGGGATACTCAAAAAGTTTATTTTAATTGTCGCCAATTAATGACCAGAAAACAATTAGAGTTATATCAAGCATTTTTAAAAATGAGTGCAATTCCATATGACGCTGAGCCTAGGGTGACCAGATGTAATTTAGAAAAAGTAGGACAAAAAATCAGGGGTTTGGAGCAGTCCAATTTTTTAGTTGCTCCGCTCCAGCTCCGCTCCGGCATCAAGATGCCTGCTCCAGCTCCGCTCCCGCTCCGCTCCGCGCTCCAAATATTAATAAAATAAGTTTTTTTTATTTAAAAATTTGTTTTTTAAAACAAAGCTAAAATTTTATGAGATATGTGGAAATGGACCAAAAATTACAATATGTATTTGACCCTAAGAAACAAGTGAAGTTAAATAAATGAACAAATTATTGATCTTCAAAAGTTAAAAAAAGAAAAAAAAGTTCTTTAACATTTTTCAAAATTCAAATACAAAATAATGAAAATTAATATTCAGAAAAGTTACATTATAATAATTTTACTTCAAAAAAATCAAATTTAGTTTATTTATAATTTTATTAATACTATAGGTACCCATGAGAATCATTCATAAAAAAAAAAATTGTAGTTTATAATAGTAAAGTGGAGCAGTGGAGCAATCAAAATTATTTGCTCCGGGCTCCGCTCCCGCTCCGGGCAAAAACCCATTGCTCCACTGCTCCGCGCTCCAGCTCCGCGCTCCGCTCCAAACCCATGCAAAAAATGAAAAACCAGGACGTTTTTGCACTTTTTAAACCAGGACATTTTTTATCGACAAAATGTAACGGATAAATGAGCCGTTTAGAATTTTGTATTTAGTGCAAGTTCGCGCGCTAAAAATTAAACCTCAAGCGTTGCAACTTTTTATCGCGTATATCATAGCATTTTCTACGAGCAACAATAATGCCAACACTTTCACACTATGACGCTAACATTTACTTAATGGTGTTCCACTTACAATGACAATTAAGCATTTTTTTAGTTTTAAAAAACTTATCGCAAATCGGGACACATTTTAAAAATTCGCCCGGACTTCCCCGCCGAAGTACAAAATCCGAATATGTCAGGGGAATTCCGAATGTCTAGTCACCCTACGTTGAGCTGACATATATTACTACGTTTACACGCACTACTTACTTTGCATTAAACCAATATCATCAATTTGGCATATAAATACTTGATAATGCGCATTTTGTTCGTAAATTCGCATTTCACTAAAATTTCTTTTGTTTAAATGGTTAAACCTTAAGCCTATAGCAGGCCATGGGTTAAACCTAATTTTAGTCACAAATTTCGCAGATTGCCAACAGTGTAAAAATAGTGACTGTTTAAGATCTAACCTTATTTTCATATCATTATGGAATCAATTAAGAAGATTAACCGAGCTTGGTGGCTGGTTGGTAAAACAACCTAAATTGTAATCGGGAGGTCCTGGGTTCGATTCCCAGGGCCGACTGTCATTGTAGAGGTTTCAGGTGGTTTCCTCTACTGTTAAGGCAAATGCTGTAGCAGTACTTCCACCTATCCTTACCCATCCTTGACTATTCACCTCCCTACCCATTATCCTTGTACCTTTAACGACTGAAGAGGGGGTCAACCCCCCTATAGCAATCTCTGCGCGAGCGGAACAAACATGTGACCTTTTCCCTTTAAGAAGACGAAAGTTTGGAGACAACTAGATGCAACTAAATAAATTACTGAATTTTTTTAGACAAAATATAGTTTTAGTTATTTTAGAAGGTAAACAATAGAAAAACGGCGACTTGTTTTAATTCTTTAGTTATGTTGGCAATACCAAGCAGCAACTTCGAAAGTTAGTACATGCAAATCCGCATTTGCGCGTCATATAAACAGCTTCCCAATTGGAATTGACTTAATGTGTACAACGCGTAAATTCGCAGTAACTTCAGCAAGTAAAGTACCATAGTCAAACAAAACGGAAGGTCGTTATCGTTACATAGAATATTTGTTATTAGTGGAGCCCCAAAATATTTGGTAAAAAGATATTCTGTTTTTTTATGGAAAAATTATAATTTTATTAACATAATCTAGAAACACTAAATATAATACATATAGTTATATTGTTATATACTCGACAAAGAAACACATAACAGTAAAAAATATGTTATTAATTATTGCTTATTTCCTACAACTTTTTGTATAGCCAATTATTCTATTACAGAGCGTGGGGTACCGGTCTGAGGCCCGAAAAATCGACAACTGAATCGGCCTCACTCTTACAAACAGGGATAGGTTCGGCGTTAGTAAGAGTTTACTATTGTAGGTTGAAAAGTATGAATAGTTACCAAGTGAATTTACCATCTTTATCTGAGTTTTTGGTAATTTTTCTTCATTTAGTGGTTGGTCTTCATTGTTTGATAGTTTATGCATATATACCACATAATATGTTAAAATTTGAAAACGATTTTTTTTTGTGGACAAAAAATCTAACTAAATTATCAGTCAGTATGTATATATCGTTTTCTTATAAACAAGATGATACATTAAATGAAATTAGTTACTTAAATGTAATAAATTCGTTAAAATTCTTCTGTCTCTCATGCAAAGCACATTCTTGGGTATTACTTTGGGTTTTAGGCAGTCACAACGAACATTTCTAATAAAATCTCTGAAAGGATCCTGGCACAATTGCTTTACTTTTTCTTTTATCGCAAACTTGTGAAATAAAGATGTAATAGAATAGGCGCTATTACTGCAGCATTAAATTTTACAGGCTAATGAACTCTTAAACTAAGCGGGGTAAAGACTTTTTCAGAAACTGATGTTTTGTTGATAAAATACAGAATCAATTTAAACAGTGTTGCAGAAACATTTGATTAAAATTTGATCATTTTAAAGTTGCAGTTAGAATGTATTATTTTTGACGGCATTTGCTACAGGGTGTCCCAAAGATCATTATCATTTCAAATAGCTTATTTGTATTTAAAATAAACCTTTTAATTTGCAACAAAGCATTTAAAAAAATTAAATTATGGTGTACACTAACAGGCGCCCTTATTATTTTTGTACAAGTTGCATTAGTGTGGTTATAAAGTCAAAATGGGATAATATTTTAGGCCATGTTCACATTTTAATACTATCATATATTTTTTAAATTGAAAACGTCAGTAGGCTATAAAAAATAGCCGTTTTGCAAAATGATAAGTAAGTAGGTACTAGATGTATTTTTAACATTTGACAATATTATGAATCATTTCGTCCAGTTTTAAAACATTTGGCTTCAAATTCACATTTACACACACAATATGTTTTATGATCAATTAATGCCTTATAGCTTTTGAAATTTTTTCAAAAACAATTATTGACACAATCATTGCACAATATATCACTTGATAAATATACAGTCAAAAAATTATTAAATCACAAGAAATTCACACATGATCGTTATTATTATGTGAAATTTTCAAAAACAGTACAATAAGTAGGTATTTGACTTGTCCTTCGACCCCCAATCAACCACTTAATTTCCTTCGATACCTTTCAAAATTCAATTGACTCTCGGGTGGGTCTATATCGATCCCGTTGGGAATCTCTGACCTAGGGCAATTAAAATTAGCTTTTTAAAAAGCTGGCTATAAACGGTAATGGGTTTATTATTAATCAAACAAAATATTCTTTATTCGTCAACATTAACATAATTTATTTATTCCAACAAAATTATGGATATTGATTATTTGCTTAAAAAATATTTTTGTTGATGTAGGAAGATATCATTTCTAATTTTGTAACAAAAGTAGTATATTATTGGAAAGAAGAAAACAAATGCCATCGATTTACATAAATATCTATGTGCGTATTATGGTTTTCTTTAAAAATCAAAATTTGAGTGCTATTGTCGCAACTCAGTGTGCAATAAAATAACTCATGCTGCTAGTTTATGTGGTGTGTAAAATTATCATAACGCTCCAAATCTTTTTTGCTTATATCAAAATAATTAGGTATAAATTTAAAATATCGCTAAATATTGAGCTTTATTATTTACAACTTTTTGATAATTTATCATTTTTGTTAGTAAACGAGACTCTCATAGTTGTCCGAATTAAGTTGTACACCCTGCACTGGTAATTAAAACCTTTTATTATTTTTCTTTATAAACTGTTTACTACATTAAAATAGGTACAGTAAAATGTAGTCTTTTTCGAAATACTAGGTAAAAGAAGCGACTGACGGTTCATTTGTACAGTTCAGTGAAAGATCGTGTTGTAGGTTAATTGAATAAAGCTGAGAAAAAAATCTAGTCAGCGCTCAGCGATTCATTTTGAACTGGTGAACGCGTGAAAGCTATAGGTACATTTTAAATGGGCGCAAGCGAATTTCGCCTATAATCGTAATAAAAGAATCGGTAAACAAACAGTTGACTTGTTCAGTGACGAATCAACTCTGACGAACGGTTCATTCGCGACTTGCCCATCCTCTGATGGGAGTTGCAAAACTGGTACAATTTCAGAAAGGCGAATGGTCAACTTGACCGCTGCGACGCTTCTAGTGTTAACGTACCTATTACGTACTGCTCAACTCATCAGTATTAACACATTTATCAGCATAAACTGGTATAGGTCGTTATTTTTAGTTAAGTATAAAAAAAAAATGTTTCACGTCTGAAGAGTTAATTAGTAAGATAAAAAGCTCTTTAAGCAATTTATTGCAGGCATAAACTGCCGTGAAAGCTAAAGCGCCCTAATTCTTCGGTTTTGCAGTAGAGATATTTCTATCAAAGTGTTGCACTTAGCGTTCCTAATACCACTTTAATTAAATACCACCTTCTCCCTCAGTGGTAATTAATGTTGTTATATCGTGTTAATGTGTTATTTAACATACTATCCATTCAGATACAAATATTTAGCAGTTTTGCCTTTTATGAAATTTCCATATTACATGCGAGTAATTAACTCGAATAAAAAAGAAATACTGTTAAAAAGCTATACTCCAGTTTTTATTGTTGTACATGGTAAAGGGTGTGACCAACGATATTATTTTACAACAGCTATGTTACAAACTTGGTCGATTATTATGATATAAATATGTTCCAGCAATGCATTTTGTACCAATTCACGTACTGATACATGAACGTCTATGCACATGCGTCAACTACGGACTAATAAATGTATTAGCCGCTGCCGGGACGTCTTAACGACATACTTAAATGTAAATAACATTTGTGTCTATTGAATTTATAGAAATTTGTACATCGCAAGTGTAAACATCTTAAGAAAACAGTACTAACATTGAATTGGAGGGCGATGCGTAGCTACCAGAAGCTAGGTCAGTTGTGATCAGCGCATGCGTGTGAAAATCCAGCGATAGTTTCACCGTTTACAAACTAGTTCATGAATTTATTCGATAATTGCTGGAACAGCCGACGAACCGCTCGATGAACTATCTGAGACTGTGCTGGAACACAATATCGATACTGGGTACCTATGTACTGATCGTTCATCGGATCGTATATAGCTATAGCCTTGCTGAAAAACCGATTATTTTGGATAATTTACTTTTGTTAGCTCTTGAGAATTTGTTTACTTCTGATCTTCAGGTCTTACTTAAGTACTGACAAAACGACTCGCATTGCCGGGCTTTTTTTTGGTCGCCCCAAAACTTTTTTGCTGTTTCTCAGGTTATTTAAGTTGGTGTCGCGCTAGTTATATGCTATAATAAGTTTTCATTAATTAAAAATTTACTTCGGCGCACCAGCAAAGTCTATTGTGGTTATACATTTTTTAGTTAAAAATGGTATACACGTATGCAGATAAAATTTACCTAAAAAATGTAATAAACGATTTTTCGGTTTTAAAAGCTAGAACAGTTATGTTACAACTTAATATTATACCGGGTGATTCGGTTTGACTGCTTCACCACTATAACTTTTTTATTTTGATGGAAACCCCTATAAACCCTACATTTTTGAAATTGCAGATAATTCTTTATAAAATTACGGCTTTTTCTACAAACAAATATACGAGATCGACGATTTCCAGTAAAAAAAAAATTACATATAGCACCTACCCTTTTTTAAAATTTATTTTGGATTCTATTAAAGATTAAAAACATAATAAACAGGACAATTTTCGAGAAAAATTAGGTTATTTATTATTTTTCACCAAATCTTAGTAATCTTCGTATTTAAGAGAACACACGATCAAATCTTAACAGTTGCAATATGTCCAATAACCACAATGTACCCACTGAAAATAATTTTTAGTAAAAATGAATACAAAAAAATTTAATTTATGTTTTGCATTTTATTCCTAGCTGTGGGAATGTTAGTTTTGTAACACTTTTTTTTGATGACATGTGTAATATGTGACAATATATCAAAACCGCAAGTAAAAATAAACGCACGGAGTTTCGCGGAGGGCGACTGTAGTCGTCCGTCGTAGAGAAAGGGTTAATAACTTTTAGTCTTCAACATGTTCTAGGTGTCCACACTTGCTGAAGCAATTTTGTAGAAAGCCCATTTTGTATTTAATGCACATAAAATTATGGTCCTTCGTCGGAATACGAGAAAACCCCAATTACACAAGTTATAAACTGTTCATTACGAAAGCAATCGTGTTTTGTCTTTTTATATACTAAGATAGCTATTTTGTAAATAATAGTAAATTATTTTAAAATTCGTTTTTCCCATTTATCTTTTTTCTTTTATGCATGATTGAAATTGGAATGAATGAATAAAAAGAGTTTACTGTTATTCAGAAAAAAAAAAGTTGACTATCGCTGGTCTGATATATTTCAGTGTAGATAAACCATTTTAACATCATTGAAAAAAAAAACTTTCTGCGATTTACAAAAATACAGGGTTTATAGGGGTTTTCTATTAAAATAACGAAGTGTTACAGTCAAACTGAAACACCCGGTATAGGTGAAAAATATGTAAGGGGTGGCAAAAAAATCTGTACTTCGTCTGAAATCAGCTAGAACCTAATCTGTTGATGTTTTCTTTGATTGTTGTGGTTGTCGCTACTATTTAGTTGAGTCACATTTCAAGCGATGATGTCCATACACAGTCCTTGATACAATTATACAAGAATTGCGTTTGGACAATCACAGCCTAAAACTTGATAGTTGTGGAATATACCTTATTTTTAGGTCTCTTCTGATGCATCTACCACATATACCATATACATACATTATATTGTTGCCCAGTACACCACTAGGTAGTTTGTTATTCCGCATCGTCGCGTCGGGTACGGGAGACCGGAATATCGTTCGGGTTATGGCGGTAGGACGAGCTGACCACTGCTGCCCTGCCAACCACTTACTCCCAATGCGACATCCTATATGTAGCCATTCATTGGGCTGTGAATTGTCCGATCCAATTAAATGGACCGAAGGCAGAGTAGTAATCATGTGCTAAGTTGGATTAAAATTCCATACAAACTTAGTTACTTGGTATTGAAGTTTAAAGTTAAAAATACCTTTATCACAAACTTGACATAAATATAAATGTTACGTTAAAACATATATTAGAAAATACTGTTCCTATTTCGATTGTTTTAAGTGATTACTTTTTGTTAAAATTAATCCAAATTACTTAATGAGCATCGCAAGTTTGAGGCTCAACATGGAGATGTCGCTGACCTTAAGGGTTTTGCGAAGTCGGGTTAACTGAGAAAGACTACCGTAAAATTAAACTATGATAAAAAGTATTTATAGTCTTTGTAGTTCGAAAGTATTTCAAGAAAAATCGCAAATAGTTTTGTTTGTTCTGAATTATCAACAAGTTTGTTACTACATATTTAACGAAAACTAAACAAGTGCAAAATAGGGTTGTTAACATTGCGCCGATGCTGACCCAGAGAAAAATAATTTTGGTGGGGGGGGGGAGAAATGGATCAAGGGGAAATAGTTTTTTTTTACAATATAAAGATACAATTCCGCAAATTATTTTATAGAAGTATTTTTTAAAAAGCATACCATAATTCTCAACCTTTGTAAATCATGAGCAAAATAAACAAAACTCTCCTTGGAAAATGCAAACTTTTGCCAGGAAATTTATCTAATGTTTTATAATCAAAACATTAAATGAAAACTTAAAAATTCTCAGTCTTTGTAAAAATAAGTCGACTATTAACAGATAACATTTAGAAAATTATTACATTTATTAAACAACTTAATAAATTTTTTACATATTGCAACAAAATTTAAAAGAATCTATCCTAAAAGATTAGTAGCAGTAGCAAACTATACCTACTTTTGTAAAAAAAAGTAATGCATAATATTATTCTCTTAAATTATATATTTTGTCACTTTGTGCACATTTTATCAACGACTTTTGATTTGGAGTTAACCAGAAGAATTTTATTTAAAACCCATAATTAGTGTCTTGAGAATTCTTTCTCGAGAAATTCTCGAGGAAAAGTAATTTTTTTGATTTCTCATTTCTCGAGAAATTAGAGTTTTTTTCTCGAGAAAAAAAAATTAAAAATGTTTTTTTTTCGCTGAACAAACTGTACATGATGACGTAGCAAGTGTGTGTGACAAAAAAAAAATAGATTGTCTAGTACCACTTTAGAAGGTCTGTGTTTAAAAAAAAAATATTTTAAATCTGTACAATAGTACAATGAAAACATTTAATTTTGTTTATATATGTTTAAGTTTTAAGTGATTCATAATGTTTAATCAAAATCACGGTTATTATCTTCTATAAAATAATATACTTATTATTGAAATCCAGGTTTTGACGCTATAAATAATAAATCAAAAATAAATTTCTGATGAATTTTAAAATTAATTTATTACGTGCCGGCCCAAGATGTGTTAAAAAATAAGTAAAATATATGAACTTAATACTAAAGAGTCATAATCATTGTTATATAACTTTTTAAACTGAATTAAAGCGGGTAAATGTAAATTTATACAGGGTGTTTCTAAAAGGTTGTCCAAAAATTTTAGTGCTAATTCTACGTGAAAAAATAAGAAAAAAAGTTCATATAAACATAGGTCCGAAAATGCTTCCTAAGGGAGCTAGAGCCCCTCGAAGGAGGTGTCGAAAAAGTGGATTTTATTTATTATCTCAGGAATCCGTTGAGGTACAGTTATGCATGGTATTATTTTACATTATTGACAAAATTATCTTTAAACCATAGGCGTACGCAACTGGACCCTACCCCCCTTTTTTCTCATTATTTTTTTAATGTTTACTGTTTACTCTAATTACGTTTAAGAATGTGATTGTACGAATAAAACTACCTTAAAAAGGTACTCTTTGTAATTTGCAACCAACCATCGTCAAGAAAAATAGGTTTAAAAAAGTTGCAGCAGAAAGGTTAATAAAGTGATAATTATCATTGATCTAGGTTGGCTTATGTCAGTTATTACTACGTGACTTAAGCTGTGTAAATTTTATTTTGTTACCCAAAATGGAACAGTATACCTTTGCAGAAATGTCAGATATACATTTATTTTATGGGCGAGTTGAAGGTAATGCTCTTCAAGCGCGTAGACTGTATCAAGAAGCTTTCCCAAATCGTATCACTCCATGCCACAAAACTTTCATTCGTATTGATCGGCGACTGCGAGAACATGGTTCATTTGCTGTAAACATGAGTGATTTTGGAAGAAATCGTTATACTCGAACTCCAGAAACAGAAGTAAGGATTTTAGATCGAGTTGCTGTTAATCCGCAAACCAGCACAAGAAGAATAGCTGCAGAGGAGGGAGTTTCTTCATCCACGGTATGGAGAGTTCTACACGAACAGTTACTTCATCCCTATCATATGCAGAGAGTACAGGCCCTTAAACCTGAAGATTTTCAATCGAGAATAACGTTTTGCCAATGGCTCTTGCAAAAATGCGCTACTGTTCGTCTTTTTCTTAGTAAAGTTCTTTTTTCGGATGAAGCAGGATTTACAAGTGAAGGTATAATCAACTTTCACAACAATCACGTCTGGGCGGAAGAAAACCCCCACGCATTTTTTGAATCGAGACACCAAAATAAATTCTCCATTAACGTATGGGCAGGTATTCTTGGAGACAGAATAATCGGGCCACATGTTCTACCTAACAGGTTGAGTGGCCCTGTCTATCTTAATTTCTTACAAAACGTTTTAACAGATTTGCTCGACGACGTGCCATACGAAACTAGGCTAAACATGTGGTTCATGCATGATGGTGCTCCACCTCATTTCAGCATTTTAGTCCGAGAGCATTTAAACGAAGCGTTTCCCGACAAATGGATAGGTCGAGGTGGACCTACAGCATGACCATCTCGTGCACCCGACCTAAATCCATTAGATTTTTTTTGTGGGGATACTTAAAATCTTTAGTTTATGCAACTGCTGTTGATAATGTCGGGGATTTGGAGCAACGTGTTATGAACGGGTGCGAAATTATTAGAAACATGCCAGGAATGTTTGAACGCGTAAGACAATCAATGATGCATCGTATCAACAGTTATGTTGAAATGAATGGGGGGTATTTTGAACATTTAATTTGATTTTAATTTTTTATGGAGTTTTTTTTTTAAATTGTAAATAAGAAAAATAAAATTGTTCATCATTATTACAAAATACCTTTGTTTTAATTAGAGACTCGTGAAAGACAAGACGAGAATTTACTAAGATTTCGTCTTGTATGTGATTCGTTAGCTCGCCCATAAAATAAATGTATATCTAACATTTCTGCAAAGGTATACAGTTCCATTTTCGGTAACAAAATAAAATTTACACAGCTTAAATCACGTAGTAATAACTGACATAAGCCAACCTAGATCAATGATAATATCACTTTATTAACTTTTCTGCTGCAACTTTTTAAAACCTATTTTTCTTGAAGGTGGTTGGTTCTATTGCAAATTACAAAGAGTACCTTTTTAAGGTAGTTTTATTCGTACAATCACATTCTTGAACGTAATTAGAGTAAATAGTAAACATTAAAAAAATAATGAGAAAAAGGGGGGTAGGGTCCAGTTTCGTATGTTTATGGTTTAAAGATAATTTTGTCAATGGTGTAAAATAATACCATGCATAACTACTAAACTGCATACCAAGTCTCATAACCGTACCTCAACGGATTCCTGAGATAATAAATAAAATCCACTTTTTCGACACCTCCTTCGAGGGGCTCTAGCTCCGTTAGGAAGCGTTTTCGGACCTATGTTTATATGAACTTTTTTTCTTATTTTTCACGTAGTATTAGCACTAGAATTTTTGGACAACCTTTTAGAAACACCCTGTATATTATATGAGAATCTCGAGACTCGAGAATTCTCGAGAAATGAGAAATGTATTCGAGAAATCTTAAACACTACCCATAATCCTCGGATAAAAATGATATGGTTAGCAACGCTAGTAAAAAGTCATTATTTATTAATACAGCAATCTCTTGCTAATGTTAAGTGAACAAACACATAGTCCAATTATTATTTTGTCGTTCAGATTAATGTTAAATCAGTTTTAAACACTGCATCCTGGAACGGCGTCTAGTGGTCCATCAAAGGATGACTAGTGATCCGTCAATTCCGATTGGATGCAATCGGTTGAATATTTTAGATTTTGCAGTCTAGGAAACCATTGGGAAGATCCATTAAAGTAATAATAGAAATCTCTGACCGCTCCTGCATCGACAGGGAATAGATCTACAGGCCATTATCGAGAGTCATGTTCACAAGATAAATTAGTAGCTTGGTAAATATGGACACGACAAGACAAAGATGGATGGTTTTCCGAAGACTCGCAAGAAGTCTTGCAATGCCTTCACGTTTTCTGGAAATTCTATCTCACCGTTCTCACGATCTATTAAGACATGAGACGACAAAGAAGGCGATTACGTAGAAGATTTTTGTACGTAATTTAGGGGATGTTCGTTTGGATAACCTCGTTTCAGACCGATCGAGCTTTTTTCGTAATCGTGGTGTCATTATCGAATTAAATAAATTGAGTTTAATAAAACTGTGGAATAAACGAATTTAAACGTAGAGTATTCTAAACAGAATTAATGATAAAAGTTTTTGTTGTGAAATAAACGCCCACCGTTTCAGCAATTAAACATGTATTTTAGTTTAACGCATAAATAATTAAGTTGGTGTTCTTTTGTACAAACGTGATTAAAAATTGTCATTGTTTTAATGCATGCCCTAAAGTCTAAACATTCGAAAACAATTGTTTAAAAAATAAATAAATAAATAATCGTACAGTTAAGACGATCAGTAAAAGCATAGCTGTTTCTTCATAGGCATACTAAATAGATTTGACTCTTCACGTGCCTAAAATTCAATTTATCCATGCGAACTCTCTCTAACGAAAACAAGAATTTAAGTATATGTTCATACTAAGTTAAACATACATACATAAGGTAAACATACTCATGCTGACAAGGAAGGGTCTCTAGAATTTGATTAAAGCTAATATTAGACGTTGCGATTTTTTTTCCATGTGTAAGAAAAATATTTTACAGCTTGTAAAATAAATACAAGACCCCTATTACACGTTGCGATTTTTTTTGCTTACGATTCGAAATCGCCACTGCGCTGCACAATTTATCTGACATTTAAATGATAGCCAATGACAGCCAACCGGCAGTTAACCGCATAATAACCTACATATCTGCATTTTTACTAATGTGGTCTGTTTACTACAATCGCAAAATGTGTATCGTGTTAAAAAAATTTATAAAAAAGTATACTTTGTAGGTTATGTGATCCTTTTGACAACACAGTGGCACAAAAATTACCAGAAGTTACTAGAAATGTAATAAAATACACATGTTTGACCTTGAAAAATTAGAGCATGTTCAATAGAATAAAATCCTATGACATTTAAAATCCGTTGCGATTTTTTTTCCTATACACATTTAGACGTTGCGATTTTTTGGATTTGCGTTGTGGAAAAATGATTTGTAAGAAAAATCGCAACGTCTAATATTAGCATAAGGCTGTGTTTATTGCATCAAGGACATTATTGCATCAAGGACATTAAATCCAAAAATGTAATAATATACAGGGTGTTCTTTTTAAAATAACTAGCTTGGTTGCCATAGCAAATAAACCGTAAAAAACAAAACAAAGTCGAGTATTCCATAAAGCGCAAAAAAGATAGCGTTGCATTTTGTTGTTAAATCAGTATTTTAAAAGATAAAAGCGGTATTTCATACTTTTTTATGTTAAAATTAACCTTTTTTTAAATAAACTTTAAAGGTCTATAACTCGATAACCATCGAGTTTTAGACTATGGTTTTTTATAACATTTTTTGCTTAAATTGACTCAAGGAACATGCTTTTTAAGTTTGGCCGTTTGGTCATGCAACGCCTTGTATATACAATAGATACACCACGAATACGTTTTAATCAGAATTGCTAATAAATGTTGAATCACAGTAATGTAGTAGCACTTTTTTTTTTCGAAAATGAAATATATTTTAACCATATTTTACGAGTTACGTATAAGCTGGGGTGCTTTCTTTTGAAACAGACGGTATGTAGTCTTCTTTAAATATTTGTTCTAGCTATCGACGGATGTGTTTTAAGATATCTTTCGTCGTAAATTGTTGTTAAAATGATTTTACGAGCGAATATCACAAAACATTCACAGATATTTTGCGTATCTTGAAAAGTAAAATATTGTTCTCTTAAAAGTGCGGAAATTGGAAACCTGATATCTATCACAACTGAAATTAAAAATTCTTGACTTGATTACCGGCACACAAAGGAAAGAAGATGCTTTTAAAAGAGTTCTCATTCATTTCTTATGTTTAATCTCCTCTCCGCCATTATACGACATGATAATATGGTTCATGTCAACTGTGCATTCGCCCGTCAAGTAAAAGGAACATAATTACGAAAAATACTTTACGTTTTTACACAATAACTACATAAAGACGCCCATAAATCTAACGCAAAGTAATCTTGTGAGAAGCGCATAATAACATTAGGTTATACAAGTTTATGCAGCTCTGGTTCTGTATGAAAGAAATAAACAAGAAAAATAGAGGAGAGAAAATGCACGAGTTACAGTTTTCTCGTGCCTTTATTTGTGGTTACTTATGCACTACTTACTTGCTAAACCTAATGAAAAAATCGATACGAAACTTTTAAAGTTAATGCGTAAATTATGTAAATCTTTGTAAAAACGTTTTCGTTTCTGTATCCCGCTTTCATTATATTCATTCCAAAGAGCAGAGTTTTATTAGAAGTCGTGAAAATAATGCGGTTTTGAAATAAACAAAAAAAATTGCATTTCTCCTGAAAATAACACAAGTACGATGAAATAAAATCATAAGGGACATATTAGACTGTCAAATTAATGTAAGGAAACAGCGTTTGAGCATGATTTAATCAATTTTAACATTTACGGCGAGAAACATTATTACGTTTTTTATCTTTTTTCAGTTTTATATTACTTAAAGGCGCAGCTTTATGACAAGCTTTAATAAAATGGAATTCACTGTATTCTTCTACCCAATAAACTCGACAATAAAAATTTTATTAAGAAGCGCAGCTTCGGTTGGTTGATAGCTTAAAGACAAAATTATTAGGAACGATTATTAATTGAAATGAATTAACGAATGCTTTTTGTTAATTTTAATTAAGGTCGACTCAATTTATTTCTAAAATTTCATTAACGATGTATGTGTGATTATAATTTTGAGCTCAAAATTGTTTTTTGTTTTGTTTCTGAGGTAGTATTAATACAAAATATTTATAAGAATGTGAGTGGATTGCACAAATACGTGAACTATAATTACATTTATTTCTTACACAAGTCTTAACTTAGTTTAAACAACCAAATAAGCAAGTTTCAGGCAGCTTATCAAATATATTCTTTATCAGACCACACCTAAGCATGTTTAATTAAATAAATGCCACGACATATATTATACGTAGGTAAAATGTTAATGTAATACTTGATACGACAAATTTATATTTCTAAGGATTTAGGTACACGTTTTGAGGTCCCCTGAACACATTTTGCCTATTTTCGCGATGACGTCGGTGTGTAAGTGTGCGCGCGCTAGTCATTATGATCGTACAGTTTAGAAAATTATTTATCGATAAATCTTTAAAAAGAATGTTAACAATCGCGTGCATTTAGTTGATTTATCTTTTAAGAGTTGACTATTGTTATTAAAATGCCGTTTGTTTCATATATCTCGAATTTTAATAAAAGAAGTTGAAAGAAAATTAAGAACGCTGTGGTTGTTTGTATGTCATCACATATGTCATAAACACTCAAGGATAGTAAACTTATAGGATGGCCCATCCGACGAAATTCGTAAACATATCGATGACGAAAGAGTGATATTAATGACGTCACCTATGACGCCATACAAATGTAATTTATAAAATGACAGATGTGTCATATGTCACCCATGTATAAAACGTTTAGGTGTATGTAGATCAACCAATTTGGTTTACAAGGAACCATGTTATTTGGCAAAGGAAATAATAAGAACATATTTAGCAAAAAAAAGAATTTTTGGTGAGCTATTCAATTAATGTCATACTAACTATACTGTAACGTTTTAAAAGACGTGTACAGATTTGTCAGAATAGATTACTTGAATTTGATATGCATTACTAGAAAAGCGACAACTCAGCATTTGTCATTCAAATTATGATTTAGACGTGACAACGTCGCTTCTTTAAATTAAAATTGTTGAGTCAACTTGACAACGCTGCTTTTGTAAATTTCTCAGACGAGCACTGGACTTGCCGGTGGGCCGTGGTAACGGAACGACACGGTCTGTGGCAAGCGTGAGTTAAGCACGTGGTGCAATCTAAAATAATTAAGTTATTTTATTCAGAGAAAACGTGTGCTGAATAGATAACTGCCATTGGTAGATCTTACTGAAATCTATTACTGTAAATGTATCTGTAATAGTACGATTTGAGTGTTTGTACGAGTATTTGCTAGTGATAAATGCAATAGTTAAATCTAGAGTATTTAATTGAATATTATGGTAAATGTTAGGAGAAGTGCCTCGTCAGCTGGTGTATGTAGCTTTGGAAGAATTATCTAGTATGTAGAAGTGTTCCTAACCAGTGCCACGTGCGTAATTACGCAGTTCACCGAGCATTCGAGTACGCAAACGTTGCGTGTACTCAAAGCACACCGATAGGAGCGCCATCTTTCCGCCGTTAGCACAACTGTCACGTTCACGGAAGTAGCGTGTCCTCAAACCAACCGGAACGCCATCTTTCGCCAGCATCACCACAGCTAAGTGCACCAACGAATGGGGGTAGATATTAAGTTAAGGCCTTGTATTGTAAACGCTGTACTAATTTTTTCGGTATTCAATATATTTCAATTTCATGGTTCTTTTGTTTAGTTATTTGGTAGGAAGAATTAACCAAATAACTTGGCGCCCTTTTTATTTTTTTATTTTTTTTTTAAGCTAATATTTTTAGGACCCATGGCCCTTGCCTCCGACATAGGGCAAAGGCGAGGCTGAGAAAGTTACAATACACAGGTGGAAATTTTCCGCTAACAGTTTATTTTTTTTACTAACTCTCTGTTAAAAGTAGTCAAATTAATGGCAAGAAAAGTCGAGGGTCAGTAAAGATCACCACGAATTTTTGTTGAAGAAAGACTCTATTGCAGACATATTATAAAATATAAAACATGATGACTGAAATTTAGTTCCATTTTTCAGTAATATAGTTAATAATTTTAAATAGTCAAAAAAATCAATTTGTTGCATTAATTATATCGTGCAATTTATAATAAATGTGTAACAGCTATAGATAGACGATAATAATAGAATAAAACAAATTCAATTTCGCTCCATTTTTACACTTAAATTTTACAGAAACTCGACAGATATAGTTTATTTTCGATATCAAAAATTATGTATTTTTTGTACTTGCGTATTACACGCAAAATTTTGCAAAAATGGTGCTCAATATACGGGAGATTTTTGGTAAGCCTATAAAACAAAAATAATATTATGGACAAGTTAACCTCCACTACTGCGCAAATGGTTACTTATTTACAAAACTTATCTGCAAAACACCCCTCGTTATACATCGACTTTGTAACTATGAATTTCCTTTTTACTAAGATTAATTAAACAAAATAAAATTACTCATTAGAAAAGTTTTAACATTAGAACCATATTTCTACATACCCTGACCTTAAAAACTCCAAAATAAAGGCACTATCGGCTTTTGAAAACCTTCAAATGTCAACACGGGGTAAGATTTGGTTGACTACAGTACGAACCGTAACCGTGCAATACACGAATCTTGCGTTTTATATTCTTGCGCACTTGCGCTGTCTAAAAACCTTATCCAATAAAGTATTTTTTGCAGATAAAAATTGGAAGTTCACATACGAAACTAGTTTGTGTTACTTTAATCGTTCTTGTTTCCATTAAAAAAAAGTCAATTGAAATCATGTTGTTTTTGTTTAAAATTTCTGATTCTGTTCTCATCCTCGAAAAAAACTAAATTAAAAAAGAGTCAGGAGTAGGTAGTTTTTTCGACTGCCGATTTCTTAAAAAAGCTCCGATTCCTCGAATCCAGACTCCGACTGGCATCCGTGCTTTTATACACACATTTACACAAACCAACATAGAATGTAATTTGGTATCCAACTTTAAAAAGTTACAAAGATGTATTTCCGAATTCTTTCGCTTTCTGTCACTATTTATTTTCGTTTTGATTGAATTTTTGTTGAATAGATCAGAAATAGGACATGTTTGGTGTATAAGTTTTTGTTTGGTACTATTTTTGCGAAACGCTGCCGATTAATCAAGAGCTTGTCAACTTCAAGTTCATGATAACAGATTGCTTTTTATGGCAAACCTTTATCTTAGTTGCTATGCCTTATGACGGTTCTTTGTTAAAGTTTTTGCTCCACTTCCGTTCAGTCGATAAATATTGTAAAACTGTTTGTTTTTCCTGTTTATTTATAATCTCAAAGAACATATTTTTAAATATGTTTTTGCCTATGAATTTGTTGTTTTAAATATATTGTTATACCGTAGTCCAGTAAGAAAATTCAACAATTGGTTCAAATTCTACTAACTAGACCTATAAAATTATTATTTGGTTACTCCACAATACCGGCGCATGAGAGGTCGTCCGTCTTAGCATCTCACATCTGGTCAGGATGGAGATCTCCCAGGTGTGCCGCGCTCCTTAACTACAAGTTTACATCACTATCTTAATTGTATGTCGATGTAATATCCGAGAAAATTATATAGTTTTCGATAATTGACCTATCATGTCCCACTGAAATGATCCAAACGGCAATGCAACGAAAATAAGAAGATTGGGCAGTTTATCTACATATACTTTTTAAAACTTCATTTTAACGAACGGATATAAATGCTTATTAATTATTATTTACGGTACTCATCCACAAATCAATAAGTTTCACTAAAAATAGGTCATTTGATGGAAACTTGCATTTATCTTTCACTGATTCTCAAACGTTAAGTTATAGTATTTGAAATGATTAGACCTGCGGGGAAAATAAAATCGATATATTGTGCCACAATACAATTGGGTGAAACAACAAAATTTTTGCAGAGAATTTTTATTTATCCCACGAGACGAACTTGTGTTGTTTCATAAAAATGCTGGAAAACTTTGTATTATATAGAACAGTTTTATTCATGCAGAATCATGCACTGACTTTTGAATGTTAACTGTCACGGTTTCACGTGAATGTATGATAGATAGTGTACAAACGCTTTGATCAACAATTCAATCAAAATTTAAAGACGAATCTAATTACTTATGTAAAAATGATTACCAACATTTTTAAACTTTTTAATTAAATGACTATAGTAGTTAAACATAAAACAACGATAATTTGTTTTGTAGCAGTTATTTATGCACAGTGTACTGCGATTAACAGGATCTCTTAATAAATCTTCTCAATAATTTGTTTTTGAAGCAGAATCTTAATAAAAATATAAGTTATTGGTATCGATGGATTCGTTAGAAGATGCTCCATTTAAATAACCGCTTGTACCACAATAGTTTCATTAAAAAAAAAGACTTTTTGTCAAAAAAAACGATTCCGCTACCTTCAAAGCCGATTAAAGTAACCTTAATGTCAATTAAAATGTACAAAAAGGTTTTTAGGACAATATTGCTGACAAAATAAAATTCAATTTATGCAGGTCCCGGCACACTAAATAAAAAATTAAATTTTGATTCAAAAATTATTTGAGGTTATAAAAATTAACCAAAATAGTGCAGCTGTATCCAAAATCGCTTCCTCTTTCGAAAAATGTAAAAATATACAGGGTGTTTTATTTAAAATAACAAAGTTGGGATCATTTCCGGCGAAATCGGAATTGAAACAATTGTGTGCATGTACTCAAAAAGCCCGATTTTTTGCACGTATCATATGTCTAAACTTTCATTTATCTAAAATCAAAACTAAAGGAAAAAAAGGGGATGTACCACACTTCATTTACACCCGGTATAGCAACAAACAGCTTAAACAAGAAGTTGATGTAAAGTATCAGTGTTCTCCCCAGAATTTATTTTTTGCCGGGCGGACGCAAAAGGCTGCCGGGCGCCCCCCTCCCCAAATGAATGTTCGGTCTTATTATTTTATAATTGCATATTATTTTGTATTACTAGTTTTTAAATTTACACAAATATTTTGTTCCATAAAACATTATATATTTGTAATAAATATCGCATTTTAAACAATAATATAATACAATTTAATTTAAGGAATTTTAAGAATTTAAAGAAACTTTGTTTAAATAAAAAACAAATAATTCGCTAATAGAACCTTCGGCTTCTTCAACTTCCTGGCTTGAAACCAAAGTTGTTTTAGATTGCTTTTCATTGTTTAGAGCACTTTCTTGTTTTTTTAAAAAAACTAAATAAATTAGTCTGATTTGACTTTAAGTTATTGTCATTGTCTGAAGTATGAAATAAAATTAATAATTAATAGTGTGGTATTTTTATATGTTTAAAACTTATTGATTTAATGGAAATATGACATAATTTTTTTGATTGGATTTAAAAAAATTTAAAATTTCTGACTGTTTTGCTACACTATTAAAATACGGATTTTAGATAAAATTGCACCTCACTGTTATTAATTGTCGCATCGATTCGCAATGATGAGCACTGCACTTTATAATGAGGGTACAAATATATGAAAATGACCAAACGTCTCGATTTTGGCAGGAGAGTAGTAATCTGTCTGCTATTTTGTGATAATCACTGTTGCTGCTGTTTGGTATGCGACTTAGCACGAACGATAACACCAATGTCGAGTCGAGTCGCGCCGACTCGACTCTAGATGTCTCCGTTGTTTTACGGTCTTTGTCTCTTCTCGTACGTGTACTAGTTAAACGAAGATATCAGTTTTAGGTTTTATTTACTTTTTTAACTTGTTCTGTGATTTTATTTTGGCATCTATCAGTTTAACGTTTTAAATCCAAGGTTTTTTTAGATATTAGATTTTACATACGCACTTATTACGAAATTTATCAACCGGGCGGTTAGAAAAATCAGCCGGGCGGCCCGCCCGGAAAAAAGGGCCTGGGGAGAACACTGATTGTATGAAACAGTATATCGCCGTAACCTAAATATAGTATAAGCAAATATTAAAGTAAAAAAATGTAATAAGATTATGGTCGTAAAAGTTGTGTTCGCATTTTTATTATATTGTTTTAGTAATAAATACAAAGTTTAGTCTTTCTGACTCTGTGGTATTTTGAAATATTCGCCATAAAAGTAATGGTATTGGAAAACTTTGATATATTTTTTATATAAAATATAAATATTTTTGTGCGAAAACGTTGACATAAAATATCAGCGCATCTCCTGGCACCCGCGAGGCCTTATAATAGTTATTAATAATACGTTTTATTAAGAGCATGGTAATGAACGAGTGTGAAATGTTTAGAAAGTTAAAAGTGTACCAGAAATAATCAGCACTGGACTGAAGATACATGAAGTTTAATAGTTGCGACATTTTTTATTTATTTTTTACATTAAATACATAAACATTCGTTTTTATGTTACAATTCTAATTAAAAAAATAAATAAAATAACTCCTAAACTTTTATTTTAAGAATAGTATTCTATTTGTTGTTTTTAAGATAAAGTTATTACATGTTGCAGTACTCGTATGATCTTATTTGTACAACAAAACGATCATACCAACGAATTCTGGAAGCATATAAGGCGTATAGAATTTCATGTAGAATTTATGGTATATTTCTGTACAAATTTATGACATAGTTGTTCACTAAACATCAAAGTATATCACACATATTTTCTCACTATTTACACCGAATAACGTCCCTTCAATAATGCACTTTTGAAGAGTATTCGACAAAGATCTTCTTACATGAAACCTGAAGCGAAGAATGTTATCGATGATATACTTAAATATCTTGCAGCTAGAAGGCTGTAACATAAAAGAAAATATTTGTGTATCGTAGTGTAGGTATATAACTTTATCAATGTAATTTTGAGCATTTTAATTTCAAACTTTGTGGAGTTTTAAATTGTTTTCGACAATTGTGATTGTGAATAACTCTAAAACGATAGTTTTGGTTGGAGTGTTGTACATATTTGTGCCATGCAAATCAACGACAAACACAAGAAGTTAATACATTTAGGGTAAATGTCTGCATACTTAGGGATTTGGTTTAAAACGAATGTTTTATTTGAAGCACCTTAACGCATCCCTAAATTAATTAATAATCTTTGAACAACTGTCATTTGGCCCAACAAGAGCGTAGTCATGGTAACTGGGAAAGACGAACAAGCTCCAACATTACGAGAGTGGTCCAAATAAGCATTCACGACCGACACAATTTGATATCGGTTAGAGACCGTTTTGACAATTGCCCGTAACTTGCTTCACAGAATCGAATGTATATAATCGTTTTCGGTACAAATTCCTGAAATTCTTGCCACCTAAAATCGCTTCCACGCGAGAAACTCACTCGGCAGACGATTAGGAAAGCATTAATTTTATTTGTAGAAAATTCCTTCACAGAGCTCTTTGAAATGTAAATGCTGCGACCCAGAGTCTGTTCAATTAAATTTGATTCAGTGAAAGAAGTGATTGAGTCTTTTCAGTTTGTGGCAATAATAAATTTTACATGAGCTTCGGAGTTTTGGTTGCAAATAAAGACATTTAGTGAAAAAGATTGATTATTGAAACTAAATGCTAATATGCAACATGTTGTAGACTTTGATAGTTAACAAGGCTTCTTTAAAACTGTTTGCGCCTTTTAGAATGTCTAAACAAATACGTTCACAATTTTCATTTTCAATTGTACATACTTTTAACAGTAAAATGTTACTACAAGTTGTATTGTTAGATTGTTACTGCGCTTGTGCTTTTAAAGTGCTCGAGACGATGAACACTTTATTCTCCTAAGTTAAAGAAAACATTTTGGAGAATATCGCGCAATTTTTAAAATTATATACTTCTAGCTCTGTGTTTTTAATTTAGCGTTAGAAGAAGTTTGGGCAGAGAATATAAATGACCTTTAACGTGTTCATTTTAATGTTTTAACCAACTTGTGTAACCGTTTTGTAACAAAAGTTAGTCATATAACAGTATATTACCTAACAAGAGTTGTCAGAAGTCAGAAGCACGTTACTCACGAGTGGAAACATTTCCACGAGTGCGTAATTGCTTTACAGCTCGTGTTTTGTAGCATACTTTTTCTACGATCACATAATACATACGATTTGATCGATTTTTTGGCTAATGGTAAACACACTTGTACGTACGCTGTTAACTGTCAAATTTGACATGTCTACTTTGACATTTCTAAAAAGTGTGCTTTTTGCTTACCGTGCGTAAAACCCACTTACTATGCATGCAGGCTGTATAGTAATAGCATATTACATAACAAGATTTTTAAGAAGCATATTGCGCCCGAGTGGAAAAGTTGCGTATTTCTACGAGTGCGTAATTGCTTTGCAACTTGTGTTATGTAGGATACTTTTTCTACGATCACATAATACATACGGTTTTATCGGATTTTTGGCTAATAGTACACACTTGTACATATGTTAGCTGTCAAGTTTGATGTAAGTTTGCTTTGACATTTCTAGACAAGTGTACTTTCTGTTTGCCGTGGGTAAGGACTCACTTACTATGCATGCAGGATGGGTTTGACGTGAGTCTACTTTGATCATTTCTAGAAAACTGTGCTCTTTACTTACTGTGCGTAAAGACCAAATTATGTATATATTGTATGTATATATTATGTATGCAGGCTGTACAAAGTGGTCCAAATCCCATGGGATTACATGGGTATCTCGCTTAATAGTCAAGATAGAGAAACGGTTAAATTACCAAAAATGTGCAGTTTTTTGGTAATTTGACTGTTTCTCTATATTGACATTTAAGCGAGATACCCATGCAATCCCATAGAATTTGGACCACCCTGCACAGTAATAGTCATTTACAATAGTGGTAGTAAAAAACAATTTTTTACAATAGTGGTCGTAGAAAAAAGAAGTGTACACCTTACAGCATTATTTGTTTATTTGCAGTTTGCACCAATATAGGGTATTGCATATAAATTACTTTTAGTTCCCAATATTAACAGATTTGGGTGTTTTTGTTTGATTGAAATGAGTAGCATTTTAAGGTTACAACTGGCAGGACTTTATCTTAAAGAATTGACCATAATTTTGAAACTTCTTTTAATAATGCCTGTTCACAATCAATTTATTAATATTTTGACTAATAATTTAACGCATTAAGTATCTAATATTATATTTTATTATGAGATAAACTTAAAACAAAAATTTAACAGTTTAAAAATGCTGTTAGCTCTTATAAGATTTTGTCAAGCATTTTTTCTTTTAACGAAAAGGAACATAAAAGGATGCGATAACAGAAAATTGCGTTTCTAGTAAAATTTTTATTTCTTTCTATAAAAGTTGTAATTAAATTTGGATGACTGGCATGCGTTCACCCTAACACTGTCGCATTAGTGCTGCAAGAATGCTTTTACTTTCACCTTTAGAGCCAAATATTGAACGGCAATAGCCAACCAAATAATTTTGATAATAAATGTATTTGCGTACTTGGACCAAGTTGTAATTTTAATAATTTTATAATGAAGTATAAACTTGAAGTATGTGTATCCGTTTTCAAAATGGGGGGATGTTTGATATTATTTTAGCGGTTGAGAAGTGAAATTTTGTAACTTGTTCATGCATATGGTGTTTGATACGTTCTAATTATTTTAATACATGTACATGGTGTCCCAGATAAGACGTTTTATTCGATAGCCCTGTTATTGGTGAAAATTTAAATTTGGACTAAAAGTTCTTTGTGGTCGTTTATTAATACATAACCTAAAATTACTTTAAGTTATAGAATATTTTGTTTTTGCGCACCGATACGTAACTTTTTTCATTGATAACTACACTCATATGTTAAATTCTCCATAACGACGTCACGTTTTGTCGTTATGACAGCGGATAAAAAGGTACCTAACTAATATCCACTTGCATTTTTGCATGTTACTTTGTTACCATGCAACCGACTTATTTGGTTGTAACTAAGTAAAAGATTTGACGTTTTGTCAGTTATTATTTGAAGGTTATAATTTATTCGTGCAGTTAAGGTACCGAATTACACTCGAGCTTTGTTTTTATCCTGGACAAACTTGCTTTTACTAAACTCAAGTTTAGTTGCTATTAGGCAACTCTTGACTCGACAACTGTCAAAGATAAAACGACTCGTCCTACGGACTCGTTGTTTTATCAGACAGTTTTGTCTCGTCGACTTTCCTAGCAACTAAACTTTCGTAGCAACGCAACTTTGTCCGGCTATAAAAAAGCTCTAGTGTAATTACCCCCGAAAAAAAAACACCCGGTATATTTCCTGTTGTATAGATTTTAAACTAAATCTTCTTTCAAAAATGTGTAAGGTTTTTTTTGTACCTAAAGACAATCGTTTCTAAGCTATTAACGTCATTTTGAAAATATTGACAGAAGCAGGACTGTAAAACCAATATTACTCCTAATATTTAACTACTTAATATTGTTAAAACGAATTCCTGTGAAAATATATTTGACAGTGTCAGTGGTTGCTGACTACTTAAAGTGTTATAATAATACACCGGGTGTTTCTTACACACGATTTATTTAGCTAAATCTCAAACGCTGATAATTTATTTTTATTTTTATGAAACACTATACAGGGTGTCTCAGATAACATTTTCAGGATGAAGATCTCGCTTATTATAAGAGATATCTACAGGTTTGCTTAAATTAGATGGATTATTCTAAGTATGGGATGAGCTCCAATCTATTTTTAAAAGTACAAAATTTCTCGTACCTACTTCAGATGTTATGGCAAAAAATATGAAAATGTTGATTTTTTTTCTCTCATAATTTTTCTGTTTTATTTATTAAATCAATTTTATTAGTATTTTTTTAAGGTACTTTTTAATGTAGAATTATTTTTATTTTAGATTTTTGTTATGAATTACCATTTTTGAGATATTACCCATAACTTAATTTTTTCTTATTGGCCGTTAAGTTGGCTATGGAATAGTTAAACGTGCTTTGTTTTTCTCTTTTTAATGAGATATACTTGCTATGTCTATTTTTATTAATAAGTCACAAAATCAAGTAAAATCGTATTTTACTAATCACTTATCAACCTATATGACAAAAGAAACAAAAACAACTAATTAAATGTCAAATGACCGTTACAATTAGTCAGCGGTATCATTTATTAGAATTTTATGGTATTGTTGTGTATAATTCGATAGTCTTTGTAGCAAATTTGTTATCATATAATTATGGGCACATTTACAACTAATAAAAAATTTGACATGTTGAGATACATTCTTTGCAATGAAAACTGTGTAAAAACAGGTCATTCTAATTCTTCATTGATTTGTTTAAGATTTTTGGTCGGTTCCTCGAAGAAACCGTAGGTATTCTTGTAAATTTATTTTCAAATTTCTGTAATTACGCGCACTTAGTTGCCTTTTTTTTTCGGAATACAGCTCTAAGTATATTCGCTCAGCTTCTACACAGTTTTTTCGGCAAAGAATGTAGCATCTCAACATGTGTAATTTTTCGTTATTTTTTAATGTAGCCATAATTATAACAACATTACTACAAAGACTATAAAATTGCACAACAATACTATAAAATTCTAATAAATGATACAGCAGACAAATGGTTACTGTCATTTGACATTTAATTAGTTGTTTATAGTTTTTATTTTCATAGATAGCTTGATAAATAATTGGTAAAATACGGTTTTTCTTGATTTTGTGACTTATTAATGAAAATAGATATAGTAAGTAAAATCTCATTAAAAAGAGAAAAAAAAGTATATTTAACTATTCCATAGCCAACTGCGCGGCCCATAAGAAAAATGAAGTTATGGGTAATATATCTCAAAAATGGTAAGTGATAAAAAATCTATAATAACTAGGGGTGGGCGATATATCGATATAATTTTGATATCGATATATCGGATATCGATATATCGACATATCGACATATCGATATAGCGAGATATCGACATATCGATATATCGGAATGTCGATATTCCGATAAGCGACATTCCGATATATCGATATTTTGAGGGCGAGAACCGTTTTTTTTTTTTTTAGGTCACGTCTCTTTTTTCACCTTTTTACTGACTTTTTTAGCTTCGCGCCGCTTTTATATCGAAGTTTCGATATGTCGATATATCGATATAATTTCGATATCGAAATTTGGATATCGCCCACCCCTAATAATAACCATTCGCAATTAAAAAGTACCTTAAGAGAGTAGTAATAAAATTGATCTAATGGTTAAGACAAAATAGTTCCGAGAGAAAAAAAAATTCAACATTTTCATAATTTTTGCGATAAGATCTAAAGTAGGTACGAGGAATTTTGCACTTTTAAAAATAGATTGGAGCTCGTCCCACACTTTGAATAATTCATCTAATTTAAGCAAACCTGTATCTCTTATAATAAGCGAGATCTCCATGCTGGAAATGTTATCTGAGACACGCTTTATAGTGTACTTTTAAATTTTTTATTGATAATTTAAATTTACTAGGTGTTTTAAATAAAAGAGCTTGATAATAAAATTGTGGCGTTTGTTACATGCCACGAAACAAATCATGGTTATTTTTTAATTTGATACATTTTACAAATCATTGATAGTTAAATATAAATAATATACGATTTGTACTATTAAAATTATTGGCAAATTTTGATGGATTTAGATTTACTCCAAATATTTTCAGATAAGTGCAGGGTCGTCCAAATGTGGTGGGATTACATGGGTATCTTGCTTAATAATCAAGATAGAGAAACGGTTAGATAATCAAAAATGCGCAGTTGTTTGAGACAAACTCAGAGCCGTTTTCAAAAATGTTCTCTCATCGCCAACTATAGCTCCCATATAAAAAATGTAACTTTGTGTCATTACTTTTTAACGTCGAGCGTAATTTTTTTTTATGTCAATCAAATTCTGCATAAAATATCTAAAAATAATTTACACAATTTTGTTCGATATTTATAACAATAACGGAGATATGACAAAAATACAGTTTTATTTTGTAATAACTTAAAAATCGAAAACGATAAAATATTTTTGAAAACGGTTTGTCTCAAAAAAAGTGCACATTTTTGGTAATTTAACCGTTTCTTTAACTCGAACATTAAGAACATAACAATTAAAAGATAAATTAATTTTTGGTATGCCGATTTTGATTGTATGTAGGACATGCTCAATTAGGTATTCGACGGTTTCATTTAGAGCTAAATACTATTTTTAATGTTTTAAAAACATTCCCCAGAAAGTAATTTTCTTTGCTTTTCATTACCTTTGCCAGAATGTATTGTATCGGCGATTACTAAAGGTGAATATGGGTGCAAACTGCTTATGAACGCGAACTTTTACGGATAAAATGAGAAATACAGTTTGGAAACTTTTATATTGTGCATGTGTCATTTATTATTTGAAGCGTAAAAATACGTATAGGGTGTATTTGATTGCCGAAGTTTGCTTTGATTGAAATTTGATTCTGTACAACTTTATACATGCTTTGTTGAAGTTCGTGCTCAGAATTATTATTTTCAGCTTTGTGAAAATGTTGCCCGCATAATTTTTACAGTTAAATAATCTGAAACGTCCTTTAAAATTATGAAACTGGGGCCAACAAAGTGAGCTTCTGTCAACAAGTCGAATAGTCTAGTCGATCTGACGAACCAAATTTATACAGTGTCATATTCGTGGAATGTATTTTATCTCTAAAATATGACAAAACTTAAACAACTTCAGGAAGATTCAGGGCTCGAAACGGAAAAAAAATTTGGTTAACGGTTAATCGAAATCGATTGCTTTATTTTTTTAATGGTTTTTGGTTAAAAACAGGTTTTATCGTAGAAAACAGTTTTCTGTAAAAAACCGATGTAACTTATAAACCGGTTTTTCCGGTTTTAAAAACCCGTTTGTGACATTATTTAGATTATGAATGCAAAGAATGAAAAGATATTATGTGTTTATAATTTTATAATATATGTACAGTCAAGCGTTCTGGTAAACTAATCGCAATTAATACAAATTTTGTATTTTTTTAAAAGTAATTTAAAAAAAAGATGTTAAAAAACCGGTTTTTAATTATTTTGGTTAAAGGATATCAGTGATATTGGTGTTCCTAAATTGTATAAAATAGATATGCTTACGAACTTGGTGGAAGAAGTAATGAAAGATATGAAAGAAATAAAACATCTTGCGACGAGTATACGTCGGAGGATTCGAAAAGAAAAAGAGAACAGGACATAGAGGACATATCTAAAGGGAGTAAAAAGAGTAAAAAGACAGACAGGACACCTCAAAAAGAGAAAAAGGAGAAAGAATATTAAACGGATACGCTCATGAACATGATTAAGAAAATAATGAGAGTTATAAAAGAAATAAAACATGATCAGAGATCATATCAAAAAGAACTGAGGGAACTAAAACAGGAAAATGAATTGCTGAAAAACGAAAACAAGATAATAAAAGAGAAGATAAAATCCGTAGAAGATAGGGTTAGAAGATTGGAAAAAGATAGAACCAAAAACAATATCGTTGTGACAGGCATGGAGATAAAAACGGATAACAAAGCAGACCTTATACAGGAATTCGAACACTTTCTTGAAAGAGGAACCGGTATAAAAGTTCAGATTAAAAACGCCATACAGATAGGAACAGAATCATGTAAGCTAGAACTATACAAACCACTAGAAAAAGAAAAGGTAATGAAAAACAAGTATAAGTTAAAACAACTCCAAGAAATGACTAAGGAGGAACTGGAAATTCAAAAGAAGTTAAAACAAATAGCGGAAGAAGAGAGACAGAAAGGGAGAACAACGAAAATAGGATATCAAAAAATCACAGTAGATGGAAAAGAATGGAGATGGGACAGGGAGCAGGAAAAGCTGAAAGTAAATAAAACAAGAACAAACCAATAACCTTCAAAAAACTGACAGAGAATAACAGAAATATTAGGACAAAGACCCAGGCAAAGAAAAAGGACATGAGAAAGAAAATAAATGTAAAAATAATAAATAAGAAAAGATAACAAGCAGATATCGGAAATGACACAATCAATGAAAAAGGACATGGGAAAGAAATAAGAAAACTCAACTTCACCCAAGCCTTACTTACACCCGTGAGGGTAGATAGGCGAGGTCTTACCCCCGAAAGGGTGAGGGTCTAATAGATGTAAGAAGGTTAAAGGTTACCGTTTTTTTGCCATTATAAATAACGGTTTCGGTTTCGGTTAAAAATCACTGTTACGCACAAAAAAAATCGGTTAACCGGTTTTTTTAACCGGTTTAGAAAACCGGTTTCATGCCCTGGTAAGATTATAAACTTTTAAAACTAGTATTGTTACCTTAAATACTTTGGATATTTGACGTTACAACTTATTTTTGTAAAAGTAAAAACAAAAACTCATAACTAGGTATCTTGAATTACAGCGACTTCCCGATAAACAAACAAATATGCTATTTGCTAATCTATAAATTGAACTATAATGAGATTTAATTGTATTATAATCTACCATGCAAGCTTTGTCAATAAAAACTAAATGTAAGTAATAGTGTTTAATCTAAATAAAACAATAAAATTGCTAATTTCTGATTTCAGCTGGCTTTGAATCAGTGAATCTTAAGCAGAGGCGCATGCATCCTCTGGAATATAATCTGTTCCTCCTAGAGTGCGAGACGGAGTTCTGCACAACGGGTTTTCCAATGGTATCGTACAAATCAGGGATGGAATAACGTTTTAAATCGTTACGTTATTGTATAACGTTATTTATTATTTGTTTTCGTTACATACCGTTATAAATAACGTTAAAAAAATTAATTGTTATGTTATATAACGTTATATAACGTTACATAAATTATGATATACAGGGTGTTTCTTAAATAATGCGAAAAAATTCGGAAGGTGATTCCTTATTGAAAATAAAGTGGGGTCTTTTATATAACAATTTTTTCTTAGACGTCTCCTTTCGGAGTTACACCCCCCTAAAGGGGAGCGGTAAAATTAGGTTTTTATTTTATTTCTCAAATTTAGATAAATGTAGGAGAATGGTATTTGGTAGATGTTTTATTAAAAGGTTTCCCATAGTATTATTTTCAATCATCTTCCACCTTCATAGGGGGCTGATAAGTGCGACCCCTGTTGATTTTTAAATCAGAACTTTTTGGCGAGTTGAAATTTTGCAAATTTTTTTTTTTTGTTACTTTGATTTACTTAGAACCTTTTTTCATTCTTTAGTTTTTCTCGTAAATCTTACAGTTTTGAGTAAAAAATTAAATGAGTGAATATGATGTTTATGTTTATATTGAGTAGAATTGACGGGCGTTTTAGCGTTGTCGCCGCGTAAGCGTCAAAATGAATTATAGCTGTATTACACTATACAATTTCTTGTTCAAAAAATTTTATACTAGATTGTACAGCTGTTGCCAAGTTACAACACGTCTTATGTCGTAAACTGACACTTCACGTATGTCAATTTACGACATAAGACGTGTTGTAACTTGGCAACAGCTGTACAATCTAGTATAAAATTTCTTGAACAAGAAATTGTACAAGAAATTGTGTAATGTAATACATACAGCCTTTTACACCCGTCACTTCTATTCAATATCGTTTTATATTGGAATATTTGATGGTTCATGTTTACCTATTTAATTTTTTACTCAAAAACTGTAGGTTTAACGAGAACAGTTAAACAATAAAAAAAAAACTTCTAAATAAATCAAGTTTTTAAAGAAAATTTAAAATTGTTAGATTTCAACCCACCAAAAAGTTCTGATAAAAAAACCAACAGGGGTCACACTTTTCAGCCCCCTGTGAAGGTGGGAGATGATTAAAAATATTACTATGGGAAACCTTTTTATAAGTATAAATCTCCCACATTTATCCAAATTTGGGAAATAAAATAAAAATCCAATTTTACCGATCCCTTTTAGGGGGGTGTATCTCCGAAAGGAGACGTCTAAGAAAAAAAATATGAGAGACCCCTCTTAATTTTCGATGAAGTATCACCTCCCGAATTTTTTCACATTATTTAAGAAACATGCTGAATAAAAATAATTTTTAATTGTAACACTGAAATTATTTTTGGGATCTGTAAATGTAAATTTAAAAAATAGTACCCTACAAAATTACGTTGAGGTTGAGATATTTTATTTTCATTTTAATTTCTAAAATCCAAATAAAATATATCTTCAGAAAATAAAAAGATGGCCATATAAAAATTTAACTTATAGAGAATAACGATACAAAATAACTTTTAACGAAACGTTATATAACGTTATTAAAATATCGTTACGTTATTGTATAAAAAATTATAGTTGAATCGTTATTATAACGTTATCGGGTATCGTTACGTTACGTTTTCCATCCCTGGTACAAATATTTAAAAATTTTAATAATTATTAACCATTTGACGTTCACATGTTCTATTTATTTTACATAAAGATAAAGTTGCAAAAACGGGGTTTTTACTGTAGGCACGAGAACACATTTTGAGAATTTAAGGGGTGTCGGCAGCTAAAAAGGTTATGAATCACTGCTTTATATAATGTGACGTGGTTTGAAAACTCCTGAAAGTTACTTATATAAAACTAAGCAGGACTCAGTCTTGTAACTCAAAATTTGTAAATTTGTAATTACAGCCAACAGTCAATAACAAAAAACCAATATTTATAACAGCAGTAAACCCCCACCTTGGATGTAATTTGTTATATAAATCAGCCAAACGAATCTATTTAAACTTTGCAAGTGGCCATTTCCTTTGAAACTTTGAGGCAAATATGGGTTAATTCCCTTAATTGACTCATAATACATAAAGGATAGTGGTCCTCAATATTGCGGAGAATAGTTCAACTAGAGGGGTCTACGAATCGACAACTTGTAAAGTTCATTTGAACTATATCGTTACAAATTTGAATCCGTTGCTATATATCTTGCAAATACTTTAAAAAAGATTGTTCGTGTAATATTATTTTAAATGATTTTTGGTTATAAACAGAACAATATAATGTTTGCAGTTTTTTGTTTTAATTCTGTAAAAACTAGATGTTATATTACCTTTTAAGTGAGTATTTTATTTGAGATGTTGTTTTAACACGTAATTAGTATCCAATGATCAAAAGTATTAGCATTTACATATATGTATAATTACCGCTTTTACACCAAACTCTATGTACACACAAGCGGTCAATTTATTGCCATACATAGCCAATATTGCAGTATGTAATTCAATGGTGGCTGTGGTGATGCTTTGATATGCTAATTATTAGTGTATAGCAAATGAAGCGCGGAGGATCAGTCCTAGTGCCGAGATACACAGCGCCCTCGTTCATTTCACGCCAAATACTGCCCCTTGTAAACAAGGAGATCCTCCCACAATCACTGATATGAGTTGATTTTATGAATTTTCGACTATTTGGTAAAACAACTGAAGAATAATTACAGGATCAGGTGACATAAAAAATACTTTGATTTTTATAAACCGTTAGTCAGTGATTGTACAGGGTGGACCAAATTCGAATGTTTTGCGGGTTATCTCGGTTACCGTAATAGATAGCAAAAATCTGATTTCGGTCTCTTGGGCAATTGTTTTTGAGAAAATAACGCCTATGCAATCAGATTTTTTCTATCGTATTCCATTTTGGCAGTACCGACGAAAATGAAATTTCATCATTTTTGAAAATTTGCTATGACTTCTTTATTTATTAAATTAGAACAAAATTTGCTCAACCCTGCCTCTTAGTAATATCATACACGTGAAATAGAATTTATTGTCATAATGACAGGACGTTCGGGAGTGAAAAACGCTGTCTTCATAGTTATTTGTATAACGAATACGGAAAATTACTACTTTCGTTTGTGTTACACACACTATTTCTCTTACGATAAATAAAATAAAATATTTATGCTTTTAAAATTATTAAACGTCTGTTTGACATTTTACGAATTAATCACCCATGTCATGTCTTCACCAAGAAACACAACAATCAACAAATTTGCAAACGACAGAATATTGTTATCTACAAGTGGCATCAAAATGAAAAATTCAACTTATTGCTACAGTAATTATTTATTATACAGGGTGTGTAAAAATTGGCGGAAGCGCTACACGTGGCGATGTTCTTCGTAAAATTCCAAGTCGAAAATCTTAATACGAAAATGTTGTACCATGCTTGCTGTGTCTGCAAGAGGTCCTCAAAGTTTTGACATTTAGTCCTTTAATAAGCGCTATTATTTAATACTTGCAAATGAAAAAGCCGCAATTTGGAATAAAACAAAATTTCGAATAGTATTTTTTCCTAGATATTGTGTTCTTCTTTTAAAAAATTGGTGTTGAAAATATGTAAATCACTGATTTGAATGAAAATAATACATATGGCAACATTGTCATTAGCTGTCATCTCTGTTTTTCTCGTAATTATTTCTAGTTTGTGTTTTACGATACCCAAAAGTTTGCAGCTATGTTTACGAACGGAAGGCTTTCAGTTCGAACAAAAATTGTAAATACCTAAGTAAAAATTGCTGATAAAAAAATGTCCAAACGCAAATCAATGTATGCAATGTTGCCAATTTATTTTTTCTTTAAATGGTTCCTGAAGCCATAGGAAGCATGGTACAACATTTTTGTATAAAGATTTTCGACTTAGAATTTTACGAAGAACATCGTCACGTGTAGCGCTTCCGCCAATTTATACACACCCTGTATTATTACCGTTTGTATACATGGAACAGAATGTGCTACTTTCGTTAAGGCGTTACATGGCAACGAAGTGTGCAAACATAAAATGTAACATTTTTGATGAGTCAAAAGTTGGAAGAAATCTGCTTCCCTTAGTAATATTATTTTATTACATTTTTATAAAGATTTAGCAGCAAGTAGATATTATTTTATTAGAACAGAATATTTTGACTAAAACCATAAAATATGGATTAAAATATATTGTATTGGTTTTTTTTTACCAAAATGAATGTAAATTAGACGAATGTAATTATTATGATAATAGATGTTTGTTTTTGTATTTCTTTTAGTACAACCAAAATTAAGTCGTTTGCGAAAAAAATATAAAATAATTTAATTTTTAAAGGTATTTCAGTGTATGTAGAAGATGGAAGATCGGTTTAATCAGATAAAAATAAACATGTGTTTTTCATTTTTCTAAAAAAAATACTTAGGTAGATTATAAATATTACGTTTATTGTGAAGGGTGGAAAAATTTTGTAGTTATTAGTTAACACTTAATGAAGCCTATGATACACTATTTACTGTACTTATCGTTTCAATTAAGCAAAGCAAATTTACTTTTTGCTGGAGCTTATTAAAGACAATAATTTTTTAGTTTTGATTGGTGTAAGGTTTAAAGTATTATTAATACGTGTCAACTAAACAAATATCTTTCGGACATATCTATAAGATTTACCCAAAATAATATTTCTACTTTTTATAATGGGAATTTAAAAGTAAAGAAATGTATAATTTCAGCGTTTTACCTATTTTTAAAAGGCCACATTTTTGTATATAGATCATTACTTTTTGAAAACACAGAAATACATTTCATCCCATTTAAACGAACATTTTCTGAGAATTTCATAGCGGTCAAGTCAATTTGATTATAACGTATTAAAAAAAGTATTTTAATTTATTTACTTTGAAGTATTATTTTTTTATACTGATGCCATTGCGTTTGCACTTGAAATCTTGAGGAAAAATAGAGGTTTTTTCGGCATTTTATATTCCATAGAGTTTAAAAGTAGTATTTTTACCAGCAAATGAGATATTCAAGTTGGAAGTTATCTCAGGGGCACTTTATTTCTATTTAAAATCACCTCGAATTATTTAGAAATCGTGTATTTTAATGCTTGTGTCTTTGGATACTTCCGTCTCATAAACCAATAAATTCTTTCGTCATGTACATACATATCGTACTTTTTATTAGTCAATCTTAAAGTAATTAACGTGTATAAAGTAGATAATTTCATTTTAAACTTAGTTTAAAAAATCTTTTTTTTTAACAACCTTTAATAATTTACAATTGTCAGACTTTGATTTGTTGTATTTTCTTTTCAATTTGTATTTAAGTCGATCATTTTGGAGCAAATATTTTGTAGCCAAGTGATTATCCAGTAGCGAGATGAACTCGCTCGCGGGTGCAATCTTGCTTGTATTTAAATTATGTTTACCGAATAGAAACAATACCCTAATGATGAGAATGAACAGCTGATTTACGGTAACAAAAAGGATACATTGCTAGTGGCCAGAAAATGTGGCATGAAGTTTGGTTGCATGGTGAAATAATATTGTTTTTGTTTACAGTTAAACAAATATCAGTTCAAGAAACTAATCGGGAATTTATTGGAAGCACTCTTCGTAAATACAAGTTAAATTCATTGTACTGCATAGTTAATGACGTTAAGACTCCGAAACATCTAAATAAATGTAGCAGTTGTTTATTTAATATCGCAACCAAATTAAAAGCGCCGTGTTTGCAAACGTCCGTGCTATTTACATAATTCTGCTTTAATTGTGTTTTAAATATTCATGGAAATCAAATATACAATGGCAGACTGGTGTATGCGTAATGATGTTGGTGTACTATAACCTCAAAGCCAACTAAGATAGCAACATTCGTTTAAGGGAATTCGTTATTCAACGATGTTAGCGTGCGGAAGTAGCGTGTTTTGGCGATATGTCATGCTTAAAACTGTAACTGCTTGTAATATATAAAACTGGCACAGTCATTAACGGTGCTGCTGCTTCTGCAAACTTTAGAAGCGTATTCAAGATGTCTCGCGCAAACTTTGAGATCTCGTATCGAAACTTTAAGCTTGGTTAATGTTATTATTGACTTTGGATTTGCGAAGCGTGGATAATGGAAGATACGGCTTTCCTAAAGAACCATTTTCTTTTAAACTACGTTGACGCAATATAAATTAACAATTATTAAATTTATAAGGCTATTTATCACGCAGGCTCGTACAGACAATAATAAATTATATTTCGTTCAGCAGTGAACCCTCGACATTTGCCTCACAGAATTTCGATTAAAATGTGTACAGCAACTTGATGATTATCTTTTCATCATTACTAGTAACATAGTTATCTAGAATTAGAGCCTTAAAACGAAAAAAAAAGTTTTCCACAGTTCCGTTTGGAAATTATCCATTACACAAAAATTCCGTTTTTGTTCAAAAACACAAAAATGTTATTTTTGTTGTTCCACATGGGCACAATTTATGCTTATAAAATAATCACGTTTATTTTATAAAAATTTTACAGATTCGTTATGAAATTAAGAATTTTTGACTATATTAAATTTTTTTTTATAGATTCGTAGGGAGAGTAGGTTAAAACTGAGTACGCGGGTCAAACCGAATACGCTTGTTTTTTCTTAATTAGTGCTGCGATCCTATGAAAAACACTTGGTGTTTGCCCTAACACACATCAAACTCAATTCAACTATTTTTTTAAAGACTTTCTTCAATTTATTATTCCCAAAACATCTTCAATTTTGTGTTGCGTCCTTAAACACCTGGAGAACAGATTTCGGTACCTAAATACATTGCTTATCTATTGAAGAGTATTTTGGCTGTTTAGTCAGTCTTTTACCTTACGTTGGAGTCGAGTGACGCCATGTTGTTTACATTGTGTTTGTTGAGGTACCGTAACCACATGTAATTACATCTAATGTTGATGAAGCTCACTTGTAAAAAATGTAATGGCGACGAAACCCGATTATCAACAATTAAAGGTGTTGAGCCCTTACCGTCAACATCATCGTTTTATTTTTTACGTAAAATGATAATGCATTCTTCACAACGAAAAGGCAGAGTGAAGTAAGAAAACAACAGCAGAAGGAGGAAAGCTAGAATCTTGACTTTATCTTCTTACAAACAGGAAGTGGAGAGTTTCCTGTCAAAAAAGGAGATCGAGCAAAAAATATGTCCCCAAAACGAAATATTATTGACACCGCTTAAGTGTATTGAAGTGTATTGAAAATGTAAAAAAGTAAACTAATAAACAATAACGTTACAAGGAACATGTGGTGTGGTGTCATCTTCGGAAGAGCAAGGGGATTCCGATGAAGCACGTATGTTTTGTCAGGAACTGTATGTCCGTTCTTTATTGGAAGAGGGTTGGATTAAATGCATTCAATGCCAGAAGTGGGCCCATTAGGCGTGTGGCGAAGCACATTTATTTTTGACTTTTAGGCCGTTTTCACACGACGGCAATACCGCTGCCGTTGCCGCCAGCGGTAGCGGCATCAGAAGTCCGAGTCTTTCACACACGACGGCATTACCGCTGCCGCTGAATAGTTTGTTTTTAGTTGTGACGATAGAAAGATGTATGCTGCTGTCAACACACGTTATCTCCTTGGGCTAATTTACCTTAGGAAGTACAGATGTAATAAAAATAAAAGAAAATACTGGGTTCATCCCCTTTTAAGCGTGCGATATTTGGAAGGAAGTTTTTATACTTTGTTTAAAAAACTTAGAGAAGATCAATCAAAATTCTTTAATTACTTTCGAATGAGTGCCAATACGTTTGATATTCTGGTGCAATTAGGTATTACAAACAAGTATTAAGCACCAGGATACTAGAATTGAAGGTGTCGTTTGTTAATGTGGCTATTTTCCAGCCTAGGGGAAATCTTACGATAAACAAACAGTTCTTGTAAAGGGGGTTTTAAAAGTATTTCGTAATTTTTAATTTTACCAAAAATATTTAGAAGAATGTTTAATACACCCCAACATATATGTACATTGTACAGGGTGGCCTATTTTCGATGCCCATACCTCGGTAATTATCAGAGATAGAAAAAAAAAACTATGTACGTGGTCTAGATTTCTTTTTTTGACACGAATTCATTGCCGTAAACAGATTTTTGATATCTTTTTTAATTTTCGAAATATAGCCAAAAACCGATTTTCGACAATTTTCAAAAATGGTAAATATCTCGCTTAAACAAAAAGATGGAGAAAAAATCTAAAGATATTTTTGGCATGGTTTTTTGTCCTTAATAAGATAGCGATGTTCAATTGTTTTTTACTCATACTAATATTGATTTATTACACCTAACTTTGTTATTTTAAATGGCAACCATAAGCAAATTATATATTTTTGAAAAGTGCAAAAAATAAGCTTTCGATTTATGTCACAGCCAACTATGGTTGCCATTTAAAATAAGAAAGTTAGGTGTAATATATCAACATTCGTAGGAGCAAAAAAAAATTGAACATCGCCATCTTATTAAGGACAAAAAACCATGCCAAAAATGTCTCTAAAGTTTTCCTCCATCTTTTCGTTTAAGCGAGATATTTAACATTTTTGAAAATTGACGAAAATCGGTTTTTGGCTATATTTCGAAAATTAAAAAAGATATCAAAAATCTGTTCACGAAATATAGGCCACCCTGTACTTATATATTATATATATAACATACATGTGAGACTACAATTTTACATAAACAAATAATTTTTATCTATTACAGTTTTCTATATTTGTCATTTAAAACACCCTAGATTAGTTTTTATTTGAAAAAAACAGTTCTTATATGGAAACACTGAATGAGAACAAGTACGGCGGCATCCGAAATTGTCGAGATCACCGACGGCTGCACAAACCGCTGCCGTCGACGGCGACGGCAATTTGCCGTCCCGCGCCTGTGTGTGAAAGCACCCATTTGATTACATTGAAGTCGGCAGCGCTGACGCCGACGGCAGCGGTTTTGCCGTCGTGTGTGAAAACGGCCTTATAGTTTAATTAAGATATTGGTATGTTTTTTTTTGTGATATTTAAATAAATATTTGATCATAATACTGAATTGCAAATGGTTTTACCCAATTTTATTAAGGGCACAATCATCAAATTTCGACCCAAATTATTATTAAATTTTATTGAATTAAAATTCTATTAAAAAACGTAGAACCAATATTTTGGCCTACTTTTTTGTTGTTATTATTTTTCAAGCAAGTAAAAAGTGAACATTGTGATTGTCCAACTACTAAAAATAATTATTCCACATTTGAGTGACACTAGTGGGAATTTCAGGTGCTAAAAGTATAGCCTCATCCTTCCTTTCACAAGAAAAATAAAATCAGTTTTTCCTCTCTCATGTGGTATGAAATATCTTTTAAAAACTTAATTTATGCTACTTGGTGTAGAAATTCAATTTGAAAACTTTAGTACCTTTAGATTCATAAACTGTACAATAAACGAGAATTGTAATATAATTACCCAGAATAAGCGCGGAATATTTTATTATGTGGAATATTTTACGGAAACCGTTGGGTTAATCTGTGTGATTCCATTGCTATAACTCATACTGAGTATATCGGGTGTTGGTCCATAATCATCATTGACCAGAGCTGTAAAATATCTGCCATAAATATCGATAGTTGGCTATATCTCTCATAGATAGCTTTGAGAGTAAGCTCGTTAAGATGATAGATACCTATACTAAATTATGACACAATATTGTGATCATATACTTTTGTTGATAGCACATTACTGTTTTTAGTACATGAAAAGTCCATTATAAAAAGGAACTTTATAGCTTTAAGAAAGCCAAGTTCACCAAATGAACAGATGCATTTAGAATATAGGAACAGTAAATTATTAATAAAAATAATAAAACACGAGTAATATCCCACAGAAAACAAAAAAAAATTAATGCTGGTTTTTAATTGGTTTACTTCTACATTTTCATGTATAATGTGCCTACAAATGATTTAAAGTTAGTTATTGAGGTAATATGTAACGTACTTCAAAACTTGTTTAATTTTTTTTTTTTTTAATGGCATCTATGATTAATTAATTTACTATCTATTCTTTATGAACAATAAGTAAATTGTTGTGGCTTTAATTTAACGTGAAGGATAAGCTTGCCCAGTGGCAGCTATCCGTTTAAATTTACTTAAATTAATTTATTATTGGCAACATAGGTTACATTTTTACTTAAAACGATTAGGCAAGTCTAGGTTTATGCCTCTTTAGTCTTTTAGTTTGTCCAGTGTTCACTAATAACTTTGCTGTTAAAAGGTTGGGATGATGAGACAATCTTTCTTGATATTTGGCACTAAAACTTTGGATCACATTTTGCACTGAACACATATGAAGATCTCGCTGTATAACTTCGTTAGTAAGTAGTAACATACCATGGTGCGTTGGTTATTGTTCGTAAAGTTTTGGCCTGAAATCGTTGTAAGATTTCTATGTTAGAGTTACTGCTTGAACCCCACAGTTGTATTCCGTACGTCCATATTGGCTTGAATATCGTTTTATAGATTAATAGTTTGTTATCGATCGACAGTTGTGAGTTTCTGCCAATAAGCCAGTATAACTTTCTAAATTGCACTCCCAGCTGTTTACGTTTCATCCATATGTGTTTCCGCCATGTAAGTCTGCGATCTAAGTGCATTCCCAGATATTTTGTGTCTTCTGCTTGCGGCAAAACGGTACGGTTTAGTGAGACGGGGGGGGGGAGGCAGGTGTCTACGCATAGTAAAAGTTACGTGTGTTGACTTAGCTTCATTAGCTTTTATTCTCCTAACTTTTAGCCATTTTGAGATCTTGTCGAGGTTTCTTTGCAGCATTTGCGATGCGATCGTTGGATCTGTGTATGAGGCCAATACCGCTGTATCATCGGCAAAGGTAGCTACCATGTTATGTCCCACTGTTGGGAGGTCGGCGGTATAAAGCAAGTAGAGGACGGGTCCGAGGACACTTCCCTGCGGCACACCAGAGGTTATGGGAACGAGATTAGTTTGCTCCTGGTTAAATTTCACTTTAAAAAATCTGTCGCTTAGATAGGATTTTAAGATTTGCTGAAACGGATGTGGTAGATTTTTCTTAATTTTGTAAAGTAAGCCTTCGTGCCAAACTTTGTCGAATGCTTGAGTGATATCAAGGAAGGCTGCCGAGCAGAACCGCCTCTCTTCCAGGTCTTGACTAATTTTGCTTGCGACTCTATGCACTTGTTCAATGGTTGCGTGATTTTGGCGAAATCCAAATTGGTGTACCGGAATTAATTATTTTCGCTGCAGTAGTGGTCGTAGTTTTTGCAATAAAATTTTTTCAAAAACTTCTGAGAGGATTGGTAAAAGACTAATCAGTCTGTATGAAGTGGCTTCCTCTGGTAGCTTACCGGGTTTGGGCAACATTATAATTTGGGCGACTTTCCACTGGCTTGGAAAGAAGCTTAGTCGGAGCATGGCATTATATATTTGTGTTATAAGCTTAAGCGCTTTTTCTGGTAACTGTTTAAGAATTTTTCCTGTTATTAGATCATATCCAGGAGCTTTTTTTGAATTTATCTGATGTTGAATGACATTTTTAACAACACTCACCTTAATCAATTTGATTGGTGGCGATAACTGGTAAGGTGATTCCAGAAAGTAGTGAATTTCGTTCACTTCCTCGGCATTTGCTTCTGTTGGAAACGGTTAAAATACGTTTGCTAGGTGATTTGCGTACACTTCTGCTTTTTCTGTATCGCTTCTTGCCCAACTTCCATCTGCTTTGCGAATAGGTGGGATAGGTTGGGTGGGTGGTTTTATGCGTTTTGTAGCCCTCCAAAGTGAATAATCGGTGGTTTCTGTAGGTGTTAAGCTTTTAAGGTAATGTTCAATACTTTGGTTTCTTATGTTTTTGAGCAGGTTTTTTAAATTTTTTGTCGCTTTATTCAACCTGGTTTTGTCACAGGGATCGCGGGTGTTCTGCCATCGTTTTCGGAGCGTTCGTTTTGAGGATATTGCATTTTTCACATTGATGGGAATATCTGTAACTCTTACGTCAGTTGTATCTTGCGGGGTTGCATTCCAAGCTGCACTCTGGATTGAACATGTTAGAAATTCTACTGCTTCGTCTATTGCCCTTTCTGATTTGAGGCACATATCCAGGGAAATATTTTCTTCGAGAGTTGTCTTAAAAGTGGTCCAGTCGGTTTTTTTATTAGATAGCGAAGCTGATTTTTGTTTGACTATGACTTTTGTATTTAGTGTTGCAATTAGAGGAGAGTGAACGGAAGACAGATCTAATCTTTGCTCTATTTTAAGGTAATTTGTAGAAATTCGTTTAGTAACACAGAAGTCGATAACATCTGGTACTTTCCGTCTGTCTGTTGGCCAGTACGTTGACTGGCCAGTTGAGAGCTGGCATAAGTGGTTGCTTTCTATTGTTTTCAGGAGCTCTCTGCCTTTGGGTGTAGCTAACCTCGAGCCCCATTGTTGATGTTTGGCGTTGTAATCTCCGCCAGCTATAAAACGTGTGCCAAGTGTGTGAAAAAACTCTTCAAATTGTTCTTGTTTTATGGTATGTTTGGGTGGGCAATATATTGCCGAGATAGCTATCGGACCTCTCCAGTCTTCGATCATTACACTATTGGCTTGAATGTGTTCTTTATTATATTTTATTATTTCATAATGTTTAATAGTGTTCCTAATTATAAGAGCTGTTCCTCCGTGTGCAGTTCTATCTGGATGTTTAGTGTCATATACAGTGTAATTGGGCATTTTGAAATAGTTTCTTTTTGTAAAATGGGTCTCTGAAATTAGAAAAATATCTAAATCGTGATTAAGAATAAATAATTTAATTTCTTCGCTGTGTTGCGACATTCCATTGGCATTCCAGATCCCAATTTTTAGCAGCTGGGCCAATCTGGCATCTTGGAAATTAGGGCCATAAGAAGATTAAGCATGGTATCCATGCGCTCCATCAATTTTTTCTAGGACGTTGTTGCTATGTGGGGGGATAACAATATTTGGCTGCAAATCATTAGTTTGCTGTACTTGATAATTTTTCTCTCTTGCGATTTGGGCGTATGAAATTCCTGGTCTAACGTGTTGATTGGATGATGACGATGATGCAGTTGGTTCTGTTAATTTTGCTGCGCTTTCGGTTTGTTTTGGTCTAAGGGGTGGATATTTTCTATTTTGTAGTTCTTTGTACACAGTGCAACCTTTATAATTAGCTGGATGTTTACCTTTACACAACACACAGGTGGCTTCTGTGTCGCTGGTTTTAGTGCATTGGGCTGTTAGATGATTATTACCGCATTTTACACATCGCGGCTGTCGTGTACAATAGCTTTTTGTGTGTCCGTATCTTTGGCATCGCAGGCATTGGGCAATTTCACGTTTTTGTTTTGGTGGTTCTATTTGAACTTTTGTGTGCTGTAGAAATTGAATTTCGTAAATTTTTTTATTGTTTTCTTTTGGTTTAATGTCAACAAAAAACATAGGTAGTGGTTGTTTGTTGATTCTGTGTTTTATATTATATATGTTTACTACCTCATGTCCTTTTTCGATTATTTCGTCAGTTAGTTCTTGAATATCTGTAGTGGGGTGTATATTTTTCAGCACTACTCTGAAGTTCCTATCTTCCTTAAGTTGAAACGTGTGAAACGCCGTTTGTTTTGTTTTTAATTCTTGAATTATACTAGTGTAATTTATTGATGTTAGCGGTTGCACTTTTATTTGGTTTTTAGAGAGATTTTGTAAGTGTAACCATCCTTGGCTACTTTATCAAGAATTTCAGTGAGGGGCTTAATTTTGAGGACGTCGGGAATAAATACCGGTGGTGGTTTAGTTTCCTTTTCTTTCTCAGGTTCTGAATCTGAATTTTCCTTTTCGTTGTTTCTGAGCGCTTGAAAACGGTTATGCGCATTAGTTGGTTGCATATAATATGTTAAAAATTTTTGTCTGACATTTCTTGGCCCTTCAGGGCTGAATCTTTTTTTCTTTCGTGGATTTTCTTCTTGCCAGGACCGTCCGTTATTTTCTTCATTGTCGGGGTCAGTTACTGCAGTATCTTGCGGAGTATTGGTGTCATTTACTGCAATATCTTGTGGAGTCAGCTGTTTTTGTATAGCGGGATTAGGTGTCGATACCACTTTTATTTGCCACACAGCAGATTTTGACGTAGAAGAGGCCATGTCGACCTACAATTAGTGACGTTTGCACTGTATGCACTAAGTTTAGCTATGTGCATACGTCAGGAAAAAAACACGCGACCTTACGGTCAACACACTTTGTGACACACTTGCACTTGATATCGCGAAATCGGAGCAATAATTAAACGTCCTTACTCGACGAAACCAAATTAATTAAAGATAAACTATATTTTTGAAACCTGCTGCATTGACTTAAGTAGTTTACCATTAAATAATTAATAATAAATTTTTGACTAATTCATGTTTCGGAGTTAACATTTTATTTGCTTTGGTTTTATATGCCAATGTTTCATTCTAGCTACTAGAGGCATCATTGGGGTTTTACCGTTATTGTATAAGTATAAAGGCTAAGAAACTAAAAGTAAATGTTGACAAAAGCAAATATATAGCGATAAACAATAAGAATGTGCTAAATCAAAAGTCAAGTTTGATGGTGTTGCATTAAATGGAAATGAAATGAAATATTTAGGTTTAATAATAGATGATAAGTTGAGGGGATAAATTTTAAAAGTAATAGAGATTATGTAGTGAAGGTTTCTAAAAAAATTGGATTCCTCGATGGATTAAGTAGTAATCCTTGCTAAAATTCTAATGTACAAAAGTATCACGGCACCCCATTTAAAATACTTTTCTAACTAGTATTTTATTCTGGGTTATACTAACGATTTAAACCGACTTCAAAAACTGCAAAACAGGGTTACGAAAATTAATTTACACTGTTATAGCTGCACCAATTACTATAATGCTAAATACTTTACAGTGGCTCAGTATCAAGAAACTGATAGTTTTTAACACGTTTATTTTTATTTTTAAACTATAAATAATCTGCTTGCATTTTATTTTTGTTAAAATATATAATCCAAATTCTGATATTCACAATTATTTAACTAGAAACTGTAGAGACTTTAACTTTAAATTGCCATTCAGAAAACGAAATAACACTAAAAACTTTATTTTGTCAAGAATTAAAAGCTTATAATGATCTATTAATCGAGGTGAAAATAAAACTAATAGTTAAGAAAGCTCCAGTCCGAAAATCTTTAACTTTCAGTGGACACCAGAGGCAAATGAATTTTATTTCATTTATTTTCAAACAACTTATGCAGGTATTTTTTTCTGTGGTAATTTATTTCTTTAAAACTTACAATAAGGTTAAACCAGTAGGTACTTTATCTTTATTTGTCACGAGACGTCGATTATGAGGCGAGTTTTATTTTTATTTTTTAACAAAGAAACTCAAATTTACGTATTATTGTTCATCTACACTTGCTTATTTAAATTCTTGTATGACAGGAAAATTGTATTGGGGTTTATGTTGTTTTTTGGGGCTCTCTAAACATAAAACAACTGGTGCCTTTTTGCAATTATAATTGCACGTCCAATAACGTTTTAATCACTTACACTGGCCTTTTCTACAGTCAGCGTCTGCACATTATCGAGCACAGCTCGTGGGATGTACATTTCTACCCCACCTTGAAACATTTTAAAGGGTATTAAATCAATTTGCGACCTTTGTAATAACATTAACCTCTGCGACTTTTTGTTATTTAACAATTCAACTTTTGATCATTATTTTAATTTCGGTGTTTTGTTGATGAGCAACTTTGATTTAATTACTTCGTTATCTTGTTTTGCAGGTTTTAATGAATCTCGCACGGACTTCCACTTTATCTTAAAAGCAATTGCTGAAATTGAAAGCAAAACAAAATGGAATACGCCTTTATACAAAGCATATTATATTTAAAAGGATGTAAGCAGTCAATCATATATATATATATATTTGGGTTAATGTTTTTAATTAACAATTAGATCCTTTACGTTTTAACAGGTTAATTAAAAATTTCTAACGCAATTAAAAGATTCTCTGGGTTTAGCAAAATTTTAATCGTTTTATGAATTATTTATTCATTCATTTTAGAGTGCTTATCTTGTAACCTTTATTTTTAAGCAGTAGGTACTTTTAAATATAAATCTTTAAATCTGTTGTTTACAAAATATTCAAATTCAATTCGCAAGATAATTAAATGCAATACCTTTTTGAATTAATAAAGTGTAACATACGTGTCGTATCCTTAATAATGAGGTGCGTTTATTTTAGCAGTTATTTTGTAAAAATGTGTCGAGAAACATTTTTTGCGAGGTTCAAATGAAGTTAAGGGTAAGGGACTTCCTTATTAACTGAAACAAAACGAAACTAATCCGCATAGACTTTTTGTTTTTGTTTTTTAAGCACTTTATTCAAGTATGCTGCCCCACTGTTAATTTGTTTATTGGTTACTACATTATTAATTTGTCCTAATCATAAAAAAATATAGCAATCTATTTTTTTAAATGTTGGTGTTTACTTTTTATTACAACTGTGCCACTTATTAACCCAGGGGTTCGCAAAATTTTCATGCTGCGCTACCATTTTTTTCAGCATACCAACTTGCGCCTCCAACATGGGTGGTAAGGTACCAACATAAACTTTTAAATTTTTTTTCCGCTCTGAAGTTAACTGATATCATCATTTTTTATCACCCAATACGAAAGATTACAGAAATATAACATTATAAAGAAATTAAATATATGAAATATTCTATTAAAATTAAATCATGGCTGTCATTGCCATCCCGCATTATTTGTCGCGCCCCCTAGTTTACACATCCCTGAATTAACCAATAATAATAAGTTGTGCAAAAGGTAACACTTCCGTAATATTTATAAAGTAGGTGATTTCGTTCGCCTGTCGCACCCCCATAACTTGTTATTTTTTTTTAGAGGAAACCCCTATAATCCTTATATTTTTGTGAATCGCAGAAGAAAATTTTCTGTAAAATGACGGTGAAATGTTTTTTCTACGATAAAATGTATGAGACCGGCAATAATCATGTTTCTCAATTATATCGTATAATTTTATTTTAATTTATTCTGGCAGAGAATTAATTTCTGAATTTCATCGTGCAATAAAAAAAATAAATATACATAGAACAGTTTTTGGGAAAAATAAGTTGAAAAATCATTCTTAATTTTCACAAAATTTTAGTAATCGTTGTATTTGACTGGACAAAACATGATCACTGTTGTAATTGACAGTTTATCTTTACACCTTGTCTAATTGTGTTTCATGATTTCTCTTCAAAAAATCATTATTTTTAGAGCATTAATATTACAACTGTTAAGATTTGATTATTATTTGTCTTGACAAATACAACTATTGTTGAGATTATGTAAAAATGAAATACAATTTAAAGCTCATTTTAATCAAAAACTTTTCTATGTATATTTTTATTTTTTTAATTGGACGATTATGTTCTCTACTAAAATAAATTAAAAATAAAGGTATACTATGCAGTTAAAAAAATACTTGCTGTTGCCCGTCTTATACATTTCACTGCAAAATAAAACAGTTGAACGTAATATTATGAAATATTTTCAACGATTTCGGAAATATAAAGTTTACAGAGTTTTTCTCTTAAGATAACAAACTTATAGGGGTACGACAGGCAAAATGATTCATCCGGTATACAAATACTATCGACTTGTTATGCAAAAAGGGTTAAAGATCAACGCACTTGCTTAAATATGTTATTGTGGAAAAGTTACAGACAAATTGAATTTGAACTACAGATTGGACGCTCTCTAGTTATGGTAACGAAGAACATATTGCGGTCTTAATCTCCGTAAGCATCTGCACTTTGCAATTTGCGGAATGTTTTACAACATGACAGGAAAGGAAAGCAAGATTTTCATTACAAACAAGTAGATTGGCCATTTATATGCCAGGAAATGCAAAAAAAAAAGCATAGAAAAGTCGTCGTGGAACTAAAGATCGAAGGAAAAAGTGTATTAAGAAGTAAGTGCAATAAGATGAAAATCTAGGATTTCAAGAATAGGTATAGCTAATGGGAGAACTTTAATCAATTATTAAATGTTATCATTTGGTGCTTACGTTATTAAATATTGTTTTAAGTACGGTTTCCAAATTTCCGGATCGGAAACGGGAAATAGTATTTCTCGGGAGTTCTCGAAAATTCCCGGTATCATCTGTTTTATTTAATTTTTGAAGAATACCAGTAATAAAAAATTTAAAAAAATTATTATTTGATTTAGCAGACTTAAAATTTGCCAGTCCTGTTATAGATGATGTCTGGCGGCGATCTTTAAAACATCCCTGCGAGTTTTCCTTGGGATTTTTTTCGGCAGTGCTGGCAATGTAACTGTTGGATCGCAATAATAAAAAAAAGAAGAGATATATTGCGCGTTGTGCGTTTATTTTTCATTGTGGGTACGAAAGAGCAATTTTCCGATTTTTTCGGTATTCGGGGACGGAAAAGCGTAAAATTTCTCGAGAACGGGTGGCGCGGACACACTACTTGTGAGGTATACGAAGCAATAAAGAAATATGAAATCCTTGTAAAATTATACATGCACAAGCGTCTTATGATGTGGTTAAGTATTGATTCAGCTGTAAAAAAAAAAACAGCTACAATGTAAAACAGTGACGAATCGCGGACTTTTGCACTACATAAGCTGTTAGTAACTAATCAATTATTTAGAGCTTAAATAAAAAATGAAAAACACAGATGTCGTTTTGTAGTATTCTTAATCACGATGCGTTGTTTTTTTACATTAAACCTAGGTGATTTGTTTATACAGTGGAACCTCTATTCGTCCACTCCTATATTCGTCAAATCCAATATTAGCCACATTTTTTCGGCAAAAAACACCGATATTCGTCCCAAACTCCAATATTAGTCACGAAATTTAAAAAAACAAAAAAAGGGCAAAAACAGACAACATTTGAATCGAGTGCTATTAAATTGTCTAAAAAGGGACAACGAAGACAGTAATTGAAGGTAAGTTCCATTCTAAACAATAATTCCTTTCGTCCTCCTTAGCTTTTGCCATCATCGCTCCTTAGTAAAGGTAAAGTTCTGGTTAAATTTTCATTATTTATGTATCAGATTTGGGAGTAGGAACGGATTATTCCAATTATTTTAGTTAATACAGGGTAAGGCATCACTTATGACACCCCCACTTATTTTTTTATTGGAAAGAATTATCAAAAAAAGTTTCAAATAAAAGTTGTTTGATACAGTATTTCCCAAAATATTGTCATGTCAAATTTTTGTTTTCTTTTGTTTTTTAGGAGTTATGGCACCATATTTTTTTTTTTTTAATAGCGCCATACATATTTTTTTTTATACGGTTTGAAAGACATTTTCTTTCTCTTTTCAACGCACTAAAACTTTTATAGGGTAAGTCCGGGATAGATGCCCCACCGGCGAAGATGCCCCATCAAAATAATTTCGTTATTAACGGAGGTTGCGCTGGCTTTTTAAGGGTTGGTTTGTATTGCGTATGTGATTGTGTGCAGTGCTAATTTTTTTTTTAAAAACCTTATTCGGGCAAGTTATTAGCAAAAATTCATTTTTAGAGCTTCACAAAATGTATCACTATGGTTTGCTTGTACACGCATATCATGATAAGTACTTTTATCATTGTTTTTGTAGTGCAATACATTTAGGCATACAATAGGTTAGTGTTCGTGCCAAAGTACATATTCTGGCACAAAATTTAAATTTGATATTTGGCTGGGGCATCTATACCGGACGATAGGGGAAGATGCCCTACATGTGTTGGGTGTGGGGAAAAGTACACAAACAAAATGGAATGATGAGTGGGTTCAGTGCATGCACTGCAACAAATGGTCCCATGAAGGCTGTTCTAAATATGAATATCTTTGTAATTTGTGTGGAAAAATACTGACATTAAAAAAGAAATAAGTACTTAATTGTTAATACGTTTACTAAACATTTAGTTTCTGTTTATTAGTTTGTAATTACGTAATATTTTCGTAGGGGCATCTATACCTATACTAGTGAGGCATCTTTGCCCGACAATTTGACGAAGATGGCAAATGCTCATATTTTAAGTTTTTAATTTTTCGAGTCATATAAGTTTATAACAGTGTAAATTTTCATGTTTAAATAAAATAATATACATAGAGTCATACAACGTAGTTACAACCACAGTTTTTACTCCTTTGTCCAGAAAATATTAGCATCTAAAAAGGTGGGGCATCCATCCCGGACTTATCCTACCCTTACATAACAAAATATTTAAGAAAATAGCAAAAGAACAATTTGGTTTTAAAATCGTACGGTATTAATTAATTTACATAAGTAGGCTTTGAAAATGATACAAAATGGTAAAAGATTTAAAAAAAAGTTAATTAGGTTACAACGGTAAACACAAAACTACTGTAATAAATGTTTTACTGTTTTGTATCATTTTCAAAGTCTCCTAATGTAAATTAATTAATACCGTACGCTTTTAAAACCAAATTGTTTTTTTGCGATTTTCTTAAAAATTTTATTATGTAAGGGTATAAAAGAAAACTAAAATTTGACATGACAATATTTTGGGAAATACTGTATCAAACAAACTTTTTATTTGAAACTTTTTTTGATATTTCTTTCCAATAACAAAATAAGTGGGAGTGTCATAAGTGATGCCTCACCCTGTATGTATGTATGGAAAACATTGATTCTATATTCGTCCGATTTAGTATTCATCGGATTAATGACGAATATAGAGGTTCCGTTATTCTCGTACATAATATTTTCTTATGTTTGCTTATTTTAGGCATTGTTCAATGAATTTAAAAAAAAAATGTTCATTAGATGGATAAAAATACTAACAAATTTTTTTAATTGTTACACAAACTTGTAAAATTCCAAAACTATTGGAAACATTTAAATACATTTAAATAAATATAAAGGTGATATTTTAATAGCGTAATATCTTGCTTTAAGTTTAAATTATAAATAGCAGACATTGAGTGGCAAATACAAAAGTTGCAAGCTATCTTTTTAAAACTGTCCTGTATTATATTTAATAATTGCAACATGTTGATTGCCAAGACAACTTTCAGGATTCCGCTCGCAGACGCCATATTATATTATTCAAAACTCCAATTATACTATTATTAACAAATTTTCAGTTCGTGTAAGCCAGTCTTGATTTTTCTGTCTATTCCCAAAAGCCACCTATACATAAATACGCGTATATTTTACGCGCGTAATCGTAGCTGCACGAAAATGACTAGTAACAGAACCACGAATTATCTCGTAGTCGGCGTCCTGGATAAGAACGCAAACTATAAGTTATCTCGTACTTGGCAGTCAGTTAATGAACTAAGGTGGATTTTTATTGAGTGTTGAGTAATTTTTGCAATTGTTTGTCAAAGTAACTTAGCGATAGGATTTAAATATCTCAGGATTTTTATATCTTAGGGTTATTATCTCATAAAAATGTTTCCTGTTTGTTTTTTTTTTAATCTATATTTTATCGAAGGATGTTTGTATAAAGTATATTTTATATTGATTGTATAATCGACTATAAAAACAAAGAAAACAGTTTTACCAGTAGCAAATTTCGCAGAAAAATCCAATAGCGTTTTTGATTCTTGACCGACAACACGCCACCATGTAAAAAATCATCCTTCTCAAGTATGGCAACTCACGCGTATAGTGTGTTATGAATATCAAACAAACCATTTTCAAGAGTGGAATATCAAGCTTCAATTCGAGCATATTATAAACATCTGTTCGACGTTTGCTTATGGCTCCCTATCTGAATAAACACAATACAAAAATAGACCAAGTGAATTCAATAAAATAAAATTGGAAATAGCCAGAAACACAGAAAATCCATGCGGGATGAAATGAAAACAATTTAGGGCAGCAGGATGCAATCGTGAACTTTTCGGGGTTTTACGAAAGTCGAAGCTTTAGTGATATCAAGGGTCTGGACCTAGGAAGACCCTAGTTTAACTGATACTGAACACGGACGTACACGCGCTTAAAAGCTCACATCCGCCATAAACTAGTGGAAGTCACATTTGTAATGAAAAATCGAAACAGAATGGCCTTTAATTTGTGAGGTGAGTGCTATTTGCTGTGCTGGAAGAAAAAAAAACGAATGGCAAACAGGAAAAAAAAGAACAAAAAAATGTTACCTGTTAATTTTGTTATAGTTGTTCTGTAAGATTGTGTAGAACGTTCGCATAGAATCATCTGTAAAAAAAATTAATTCTTATTATAAAAATATTACTAATCGGTAGCACTGTTAATGTTCATAAAGATAACTTAAGTGCACTAAGTGCATAATTTAGAACGTTAGTAGATATGCACACAGTATGTACATTCTCGAGTCTCGACCGACAAACTGAAAAACACAATAAAGGCAGCTTTATTTAATTTTTTTTATTAGTGTTGACCAGATATAGATTTTTACCTTTCCACATTTAAGTTAATTACTTTATTTTCCAGTTTTGTAAACTCGATATTGTTAGTACAGATAATTAATTATATTACCAGTTTTTATTAACAACATAATTTAAAATATTGTTTTAAATGGAGTAAATAAAAATCTTTACCAAAAAATCTTTATTTGTTTTAATCTTTTTCCTATTGGTTTACAATTTTTTCTTTCGATGATATTCTATCTACTAAAAATAAAAGTGATAAGTGGGTCTAAAGCAAAAATGGTTTTTGTTTCTTTAGTATCAATTAGAGCCCAAGAGGTAACTGCAGTCCACCAAACTTTATTGGTTTAGTCTGACTCTGTACACGATGTATTTAATTTTATTCAATAATAAATAAAATACTTTGCATTGATAAATTAGGGATCTATGTATATATTTTAAGTCAATGGTTGTTGCATATAGATAAATTTCTTGAATTTTTGTGTCTCCAATATCTTGCTATTTAAATGATCATGTAACTAGCGAAAACCGTTTGTTAATATGTTGAGTTTCGATGTTTGAAAATTGTCAATGACAGAAAAGTCTCTTTTACTGCAATGTTTAAAAAAATATACTTTTTATTTTAAAACTTTATATCAAGTTAAAATTACTTCGGGTTTTTGTTTTTTTTACGGCTTTTGTAATTTTGAAATAGCTGAATTGTGGGTAGTTTTATGTGTCCTCCAAACTTTAATTCAGCCATTGTTATGTCCCGCATGCTAGCTGTTCTTGACATAAAAATCTCATCTCGCATTCAACACCAACAATTACATAAAAGACATTCGCACAAGCAGTTGATTCCATTCAGGCCACATAAACATTAAGCATAGCGTGTCAAGCTTCTGTAGGTAACTGCTGCATTACGGTAACGACTATGGTTCAAGCTGATCACTCCTAAGGGACAGATCTTGATGTTTACATGTCCCTATGCATCCACTATGACAATGGAACACGGCATCGTTGTTACTGTTTGCTTAGAACATTAAGTTGTTGGTAATGCCGGATCTCATCAAATTAGGTTATAGAATTGATACTAAACGCGCGATTTGGGCATGGTTTTGCTATTAAACCGATGCTTATTTTTTTATTTAGGCCTGTTGTAAATTCCGGGTGGAAAATTCTGTGATTTTTTTAACGGTTTTGAATTACTCCTTAGAAATTATTATTATTATTATTTTAAATATAAAGTACTAAGGAAGGATGAAAAATAATGCATAGATGTTAATATTTTGAGAGCTAAGAGGTACTTTTTCTAACACTAAAAAAGGATAAAAAGCCCAATTCTCAAGCCACAAAATATACAGGGTGCTTCTTAAAAGTATTAAGTATTGCAAAAATATTCGGAAGGTGATTCCTTATCGAAAATTAAGGGGGGAGCGGTAAAATTAGGGTTTTATTTTATTACTCAAATTTGGATAGGTAAATGTAGGAGAATGATATTTGGTAGATGTTTTATATTTATTAAAAGGTTTCTCATTTCCCACCTTCACAGGGGGCTGAAAAGTGCGACCCTGTTGCGTTTTTATTAGAACTTTTTGGTGGGTTGAAATTTAGCAATTAAAAAAAGGCTTGAGTTACGAAGGTTTTGTAACTTGTTGTTATGAAAAACATTATAAATACATATATGAAAAAGAGACAACAGCGATAAAGTCGGAATCTGCAGTAATGTAGTTTATTTATTATCACAACAACAAAAAACAAAACCTGCGTAACTTGTACCAAATGAGTTTTAATAGGTTTTTCACTTTGTTTTGTTTTTGTTTTCACAGCCTACTATAATTTAAAAAAAAAAACTAAAAAACTTTCGCAACTTACATATTATTGAAAATAACTACATCAACCCTTATATATTTGGAATTACAAAAAAATAAGGAATTTAAATAAGTCATAGCCAACTATAAGTTCCATTAAAAAAAATACAACTTTATGTCACAAGTCTAATTTCGTTTTTTTTTTGGAAAAACTGTCTACGCCACTGCATTTTTATCAAAAAAAGTGCCTGTAGAACGTCAAAACTATTTTTGTTTATTTTTATAAACAAGCGAGATATGTTCATAAAACGAAAAGTCGAAAAATCGAGTTATCGAAAACAAAAGACAATAACCAATTTTAGTTTTTGCCATTAACTTTTTCTCGAAAAAAGAGATCGAGGATGCGCGGTCCGTTTTTTGATACCTCTTATAGTTACCAAGATTCCCTATTAAAACATCGAAATTTGCCCACCCTGTACATGTCTGTTTCGTCAGCATTATACAACTGATCATGGGTTACATTTGACTCCTCAATTTTACTTGCAAGTTTTTGTAGAAAGGAAACAACTAACTTTTATTGTGAAGATAATTTTTCTCCAGTAATAGTCAAAAAACGTGTACTATACCAATTCTTAATTACTTTTCATGAGCTAACGGAAAATGTAAGTCAATTTTCTCGAATCTTTTTATAAAAATATTTTGCTTCCTCCTTCAGAATAACACCACTTATTGAGGCATTTTGTTTTTTTTTTGTTTCAAAAACCATTTATAGAATGTTTTTTCCTTCCTGGTAAATTTTTCAGAGATTTTCATTTTCCTGGTTCAGAAAATTGCATTGCAACTGTTAAGGTAACTTTTGCTTCCTTCATTTTATGAGCACATACGGTGAATTTTTTTAAACAGAGTAGGTAGTTACTCCACATCCTTTCTTCGTCTCTGATAAAAGTTGCGATTTTTTTCCAACGTAAGGCAATTTGGCCTCTTAGACGCCATAATCACATGCAATACGCTTTGTCAAAGTTTGGAAGTTTGGATTAATGTTAAACAAGTCTAAACAAGTACAGACACGGTTTCTTTTTTTGCAAATAGAGTAACTGATTATTTACATTTACTACTGCTTTCTTCATTAGCTGTTTATGTTTTGGAGTTTGAAGTACGAATTTATTATTCTATCGTTCATATACCAAACCGATCGTTTATGTTTGTGGATATTCACATTATGGGATTCATGCTATAGAGACTTCACTGTAATGGTTTTTTTTTGGTACAAATACCAATACTACAAATGTTATGTTCTTACAAAGTATTTGCCTAAGTACTTTTTCCAATAATTAGTTACCGATTTTAATGACATTTTTGTCATTTTACAAAAAGTTCCCTTGAACATTACTCAGTTGTTAAAATAAAACTGGAAAAATTTATAATTAAACAAAACAGGTTTAATATCTACTATGTTCGTTAAATGATATCTAACTAAGGAAAATTTTATATAAGTCTGTTATACTTTCAGGAAATTCTACATGTAAGGTCAAACGAATTACGGTATTTTCACAGTTACTTTTTAATTGTTTAGTTTGATACAGCGTCATAAAATTGTAAAGTACCCATATCAAATATACTACAGAAAGGAACAGCTAACCCTAAACTTTTGGAATATTGCGGTTAGCCAGTTAAACTAGGGACATGGTGCTATTAAATCGATTTGTACATAAATGTAGATCTGGGTAGAAAAGATGATCATCGTTTCAGAAAGTAAGTAATAAACTTTTTGTTTTTGTTAAAAAAGTTTGCAAAGTAAAGAACTGGACAAATTTTGAATCTATTTGTCTCCCTGGTAGCACTTAAACTGAATTTTAATTATAAACAACACATTGTTTTAAAACGTATTTCTATGCATCTAAAACAAAGATAAGAAAAATCGTTCTACAGTCTAGCAAAATTCTTCGACTGTTTTACGCTTTATTTCCACACGAGTGTCTTTATTTCTCGTCAAAGGAAAGTTTACTCTTTGCGCTTTTATTAGGTAATATTTATCGTCGAAAAAACGTAATAACATGCAGGTATACAGGCGCGAAATATAATCTCGTCATATTTTAAGGCTTATGACCCCAAAATTCTCTATTTCTTTGATTGATTTACCTAATTTGTAAAATAAATTGAAGCAGCTGTAGTTTGCAAAATGCTGAAGCCCCCTGATATTACCGCACCTGTGTTTAAAGCATTGGCGCATCTTAAATCCCTATTAGTTAAGAAAAGCGCAATGAGATGGGATCAAGAAAATATCATGTGAATAAAGTGTTTGCACGAATGTTATACATTTTGAGTCCAAAAAGTAAATCAATAATATAATCTAAGGAGAGTAAAATTTTGACAACATATTCTTTAACTAAATATCCTAAAAATACCAACTACGTGGGTGATTCAAAAAGTAACAGCAAATTGAATATTTTGAGATGTATATTTTAATTAGAGATACAAAAGATTTGTCATTTTTTACATAATTACTCCTTTACAATAAGCTTCTCAGACCGTTGAAGCAATTTTTTTATTTCAGCAGAAAATATGTTTTGGTTGTACTTCTAGCCAGCAATGCACCGCTTCTTTGACTTGGTCATCACTCCCAAATCTTCGTCCTTTCAAAGTTTCGTTTAGGGGTTCAAAGGCCCGAATGGTGTCAAGAGTTGCAGCGGCCGTGTGAGGGTATGTGTTATCGTGATGGAAAAGAACGTCTTTAGACAAAAGTCCTTTACGACGCGACCGTTCCGTATTGCTGGTTTCAGCTTCTCCTCCAACACTGCACTGTATTGGGCATTATTCACTGTTTTGCTTTTTTCTGATAGTGCGCCAAAACTGAGCCATGTATATTCTAAAAGAAAGTGTGGAGGATCTTTTCCACAAAGGATTGAGTCGGAGCAAATGGAGCAAATGTGTGTCGCCATTCTGAAGACAGGCTTTATGCTTTCAAGCTTATAATGAGGCACCCAGTTTTCGTCCTCCTGAAGGACGCTTTAAGAAGGCGAAGATTTGGGAGTGAAGACCAAGTCAAAGAAGTGTGCTTTCTGGCGCAAGGCGCAACCAATTTTTTTTCCCAATGAAATAAAGAAGTTAGTGCAATGGTTTGAGCAGTGTATTGAAAAGAAAGATGATTATTATATAAAAAATGACATATCGTGTGTATCTCTAATGGCAATGTGTTTCAAAATATTCAGTTTGGCGTTACTTTTTGAAACATCCTCGTGTATCATTTGAACGTGAACAAAATCAAGAAAAAACAAATAATTGTTTGCATTCTTTAAAACGACGACAAAAAGTATGTTGTGGTTCTTTACATTTTATCATTTTGAGGCTAAGTTTTCTGAGTCCGATGTCGAATTATTTTGACGTAAGAGAATTCAAGCTTTCGACGTATTACAAGGTCCCAAACATTTTAGGATTTTGAGTAAATTATTGAAATGTGCGTTGAGTCTTTCAGTAATGTGATCTGACATCACGATTTTGTGGATATAGACCTCCGTCATTTACAGTACCTTGGGCCCTGACGAACTTTTGACTGCGTGTGAGACTAGTATAGACGTGCCGTCACCATAGCGACGTCGGCCATCTATTTACAAGTAAATTCGGGCCAGCACAGCAACCCGGCGCCGCAAGACGATGTATTGTAAACATTGCATCGTAACATCACCTCATTTCCCTATATTAACCAGTTGGCTGACAAAGCGTGAGATAAAATTACCTATTTACCACTTGTTTACCAGCGATACAGTAAGAACCGTTAGGGGCAAGGAAAGTAGAGCTTAATTTTCTGGTCGTAACCCAGCCACGAGTTTCCAAAATTGTTGGTAAAATGTTTATTAGAATATTTAGAATACACGTAATAGAACGAACTAAAACTAAGTAAGTGTTTTTGATAATTAAAATGTCTTTTTGAAATTCAAATGGAACTTCTGCGAATTGCGTATGAATTACGATATACTTGATACAAACCTGAAATTTAGTTCTCAAATCGATGATTATAAAGAGACGGAACAACTCCAAAAGTTATTGCAACGTGAAGAGTCCTTTAGCTGGAAACGGAAATAGGGCGACTGCGTCCAATTTCCTTCCAACTGTGTAATTTACTTCCGTGTATACTACTTTGTAGTCGCTATATGCTAATTTGACTTGCTTGGAACTTCAGTTTACGCCAGGTGTCGCTATTAACGGTTGTGTAACAAATTTTACCGGGTAGTAATAAAAACGTTCGAACCGCAATTTTTTGTTTGTTTCACCAACAAACACAAAATCTGTTTGATAATTGTATGGAACCGTAAAATTGATAGTTGGCGCTTTAAAATAGAGCGATTTGCAAATTCATTTCGTTTCGCGCATTTGCAGTTGCAGAAAATAAATCTGGGTTAACCGCTAAATTGTCATGTACAACTTTTTATGTTACTATGCTACATTCGCTTTGCACACGTGAACTGAAAGCTGTCGAATGAGATAGAAGAATAGTATTATGTGTGAAAATAAAACTGCTACAAGAGATAGCAAATAATTTAAAACGGAAAACGATAAGGGCTGGGATTTTTTTCGGTATACTCGAGAAATGTTCGTGTCGTAAAGTAGACATCGTTTCAGCTATTCAGATGTTAACAAATGCTATCAGCTTTTGCTTCTCGGTCATGCAGCTTGAAGCTCGTGTACGCCACTAACAAAGATAAAACATTTGATGTAAGGATGAAGTGTAAAATACTTAAAACTCTACGGTTGCCATAAAACTACTTACGACTCACGAATGTCTTTTGTTAATGTGGCCTTAAAACTACACTGTTGATGAGTATATGTACTTCGCAATTGACTGTTACATTCAGAGCAAGATTCTTAATAACACTAAATTAAAACATTATTTCAATATTTGCAGGCACCATAAAAAAAATTGCAACATTTTATGTTGGTATTTTGCTGCGTTTCTAAAATGCAAATGGTCACTAAAATGGGGTTTTTGCTCATTTTTATATATCCAATTATTTTTGACTTTGTATAGTAAGAGAGAGATGGCAATTTCTTCAATTATGTCTTAATTTTGTTTTCTAAACAATATACATTACGTTTTTGTTTAAATATTCAAAAAAATAGTTTCATTAAAATGAGTGTCGTATTATATAAAAGTGTTGTGATAAACTTACAATTTTTTTTTAAAACTTCTTTTAGTCTAAAGAACAACGTTAGTTCCTACCAATATTATAGATTAAGCTGATATTTATAAAATTATGGTAACTTTTAAGCGTTTATCTTTAAAAAATAGTTTTTCATAAAGACAAATGTTTTCTATATTTTAAGATTACTCATAAAAACTGCATAAAATTTATTCTAACAAAACCATTTTCGAATAACTAAAATGTAACCCTCCGATCACTTATATTAAATTTTGTTTGGGCGGTTTTATTGCAGTTGATAAATAAACATAATTTTTTACTTTATATAATCAAATACGACATATTTCTTAGTCACACAACTTCAAAACACAGAATGTTATCGAAAGCAAGAATATGATAACAGCAGGCAAGAGGCAATCACGTCTGTAATTTGTTATTTTATATATAAAATCTACAACGCGCCTGGAGGATATAGCCATGTCACAAAGTAGGCAACATGTCACAGAAAAATCCAGTCTCGTGAAAACAGAGATCATATATATTGCCTGAAAACAAAACTGGAGAAAGATTTATGCTCTTTCCTCATTTGTTAAACAGCTGTTTTGCTGAAAATAAAGTATCAATAAAATAATACACTATTTTACCGTTAGTTTAAATCATGAGTTTGACATACAAAGCTACGTTTTCGGACAATAATTCAATATACTTTTTGTCGTAATAAATCATAATTTAACTGGGTACTAAAATAAATTCTACTCCTATTATTTAGTGCAGTTTATATATTTCATGTTTAAATCCATATCGATTGATACAAATAGCTGACTGCAAAATTACATCAAGCAATATTGATTTTTGTGTCTCTGTTTAAAATTGTTTTACACCGAAAACATAATTTAAAAAAAAAATTCTCTGAGGAAGTCAATAAACCTAAATTAACGAAACATGTAAGAAGAAAATTTTTGAATCAACTAATTCATATATCAAATTCCCTTCTACCCGTAGAGGTGTAGGGATTCAAATAATTCATACGTCCTGTAAATCTAGAATCGTTTTTATTTCGCTTAAAATAGTTTCAACGCACGTCAATTAAATAATTATATAATTAAATTTGAAATTTGGCTACCAAATTGCAGTTTTCCCCCGTTATATAATATTTTCTTAACAAATGAGTTTATTTAATATTTTCAAATAATCATTAAATTTAAAAACTTGAAACGTCCTTTGCTTCAAAACAAATAAGAAAAAGTGAGTTAGAAAATAGACAAAGAAAATATTACTCGTAGTGTCTTACAATGTTCACTGTAGCCTCCTTTAGCATCAAAGTTTGACTTGCTTATTATCTTACTGGAGTAGAACTTTTTAAGTCGATAAAAATATACCCACCTATATAAAGTTTTAAAAATCAGAATTTCAATACATAACCTTATTATTTATTGGTTTACACTTTTACAGGATATAAAAAAAGCGAAAATTGAAACTATAAATTTTGGATGTTTTAAAACTAAATAAATAAAATAATGTTCAAAATATGGATCGATGATTCAGTACAAATATTGACTTATTGTGTGATATAAACTACTCTAAACTTATACAAAAAAAAGTGGCACTAGCTTACCCGCAAAATGTATCCGATTTACCCAACTTAAACAAAGTTTTGGAAATTTTAATTGGATTTAATAGGGATCATTTTAAATATTCGAAAAGACTGGACCAATGTGTGGTATTATTCCAAACCAAAAACACACATTTTCTTAGCAATTTGGCAAGTATACTATTGTCTTCACATTATCGATACCTAGCTTGAAGGGACAGACTGCAGCAATATTTATATAAATTACGTTTTGTCATTTTCCTTGAAGCCATAAAGCTAGCCATTTTACTGCAATCTCATTTTTCATACTTAGCTCTTGGCACTTTTCAACATGTGCAGCTTAAAATTGATGTGAATCTATATTATAAAAATCCTGTGCCACTCCAACAGTGTTTCAGTTTTATTGCAAATGTATATTTTCCACTTTGCAGTTTCTGAGATGTTTCAAATTTAATCTCGTTCTAAGAAAGCAACTCACAGCAGGAAGTATTTAACCCAAAGACATAACTGTCATATTCCTTGGAATATCTGTATTACTGCCGTCCTATATGCACACTACCACTTCAAGATACAATCTTGCAATCACGGTTAAGAATAAGAAACACTCTTGTACTTCATCCGTGTTGCCTGAGGTGGGGTTACGAACTTGACGTAATTACATTACAGGACAAAGACACTAAGCTTTAGATTTATGTTCAAGAAAAATATTTAAGAGAATGCTGCCTGTCGGGTGTAACAAGAATGTCTGTGATTAAAACAAAAAAACAATAACTAAAGTTTCGTTAGATTGACAAAATATTAATGAATGCTGCTAGTTACTTAGTAGGTATTTTTTTAATCTGATGCAAATAGTGTACTTTCACAATTACTTTCTACATCTATTTTATTATTTGTGTGATCTTTGGTCGGAATATTTCAGGTACATTTCTAATAAAACAAAACCTATATTTATTATTTTAGAAGATCAATACGATTAAGCAGTACATTCCTACATTACATTCAAAAAACATAAAGCTTCATAATGTAGTCGCTTCCTTTCTGATAAACAAAGTTTAACTTTATCTGATATAAATAGAAATTAAAAATAAAATTAAGTTATTAATTTCGCTCACGATTGACTATAACTCAAATATACATAAATTGTCATCATAAATTCCAAAATATACGGAACGATTTTAATAAATTTTTTATAAGTTATAAATAAATATACTCTTGCGTTATATTTTATTACGCATGTCGTAAAGAAAAAGTGTCATGCCATCAGTCTTGAGTGATTATTAGTGAACTTTTAGGCTGCGTGACGAACATTGATGAGAGTAGGATTATGGAGACGCTTTCCTACAGAATTATTTTGAAAAACGTAGCTCTAATATAATAACTTATGACACTCGGGAACGTATTATTGCATTTTCCATTCAATTCATTCTTCATTTTGTCTAGTAGATGTTTGGTAAGTACAATTTTAAATTTGCAAAATGGTTTTAGTTTATTAAATTTATATTTAAAAAAAAATCAACTTAGTTTTTACTTATTAATGCTTTTTTAATAATTTCAGATAATTTTTATGTTACAATCAGTAAAACTATTAAAATATACAAATATTTTGGGAAACATAATGTTGTATAAAACAAAATAGTGCTTATGGTTTTTACAATCAGGCATTTCTCGACATAAATAGAGTGCACCAAAGTGTATGTATGCATACGTTTTAAGCTAATGCAAGTGTCATGTAACCACAATTACAAAAAAGCATGTTTTTTTTACTCTTTTTTATTTACTTAACAGGAATGAAAGAATTTTATGTATCTGTTGTAAGCGAAAATATCTTGGTAATATGAGAATATGGACTACAACAAAAAGCACCAACAAAAAAATAACAAATTTATTTTAAGGTCATATTATAAATTAACGAATCATATTAAACATATTACGAAAATGAGCAGTTGCTGATATTGTATTTTTTTGGTGTTTAAGTTAGCCTGGACTGATTTTTATAAACGCGTTAATTCCATGCACATTTGCATTCTGTGAGAATATTTTAGCTGACACAACGAACAAATATTTTCTTTTATATCTTTCTCACCAACTTTTCGCGATGCGTAATTAATGAATGTAGAACTAAAATAAACTTTCTGTTTGGACGATTATATTCGCCTAATTACAATTCATATATTCCGCTTTCGGTATAATTTAAATCTAAGGGTGCTTTCATGTGTGATTATTTCAAGGTCTTGTTGTATCTGGTAAGACTTTATACAGTATAACGAGATTTTACAAGTTTAAGTACATATTTGTATATATTTACATGAAATTTAGGGAAGCATCTAATTAAAAATGTTAATATTTACAGTAGAGGTAGTGAAGATGGTTTTTATGTCTCACTTACGTTACTTTGTACATTATTTGTTGAGTAAATAAATGTTACAGCGCCCTCCAAAGGTATATGTGTTTTGAAGTCAACGGAGATGTGCAAATATAATATGATTGAACGTGGCATAATTTCGCATGCAGACTTTACACCCTCATGAAATGGGATTACGACTGATTTATTATTTTTAAACAGTGCTTTTCCTTCTACTTGCAAGATGGGTACAGGATACCATTTCTATCACAAAACGGAGTGCCGATAATTTTCACCAGAGTTGACCGATATAAATTTTCTAAGGAATCTAATAAAATGCACGTTTGCCATAAACTTAGGGGGTTTATTCCCAGTTGACCGACAACATTCGATACTTTGTAATACGTTAACCGACAAAAAATCCCGAAGAGCCGCGAGCGGTGTTAATGTAGGCCTTCTTGGATCCCGAGATGATCGTAAAAATGTTGTCATCCAAAATCCGTAAAAGATTTGCCGAGGGTGTCTCCCGAGGCCATCACCAGCTGCGTGATGGTCATACTGAAGAACAAGGATGTTAAGGAAAGGTTGTCTTATGTCGTAAGATAGTGCCGAATTTTTATGTCGTAACGTTTTTATTTTACTACATTTCAAAATTCAATGTTCAACGATTACTTTTTGTTAGAGGAATCATGCAAAAAAATCTGTTAAAAGCTGTCATATCTTCAGATGTAAAATATATTTAAAAAACAATTCATTTAAAGTAATGCGTAATAACATTTTTCAACTTATTTGGAAAACCAGTTTTTTTTTAGGTTTGTTCCAGCAGTGCATTTTGCCAGGGCCGGCGCAAGAGTATCTGACGCCCCTAGGAAAAGAAAATTTGAGCGCTCCCATACTTTATCGTTTAATATATTTTTGGGGATTTATCCAAACGTCGAACAGCAAATAAACAAATTTTAATGCGGGAAAATCCCCAAAAACAGATCTATATTTATAAAAATACTATTATAAATTTTAAATTTTTTAATAATTATTCAACACTAATACATTTGTACATACGTACACATATGTATTTGATTACTACTAATACATTAACGTCTGAAATATAAAAATAAAAAAATATGAATTTGTCGGGTTTTTGCTTGGGCGAAGTTGTAAATTAATTCATTTATATCGATTGTAAATGCAATTTCATGCTCTATAAGTAAATTATTCCTAGACAAATGAATCATTTTGATACATCGTAGAGAGTGTACGTTTCTGTAAGTCTTAATTAAAAAAACTCTTTTCTGAACTTGCTAGCGACACCGACAACGTCGCAAAAATGCTCAAAACAATAAACATATTATCTAGAAACATATTTTCTAAAAAAATTTTACGTGTATCTGATAGGACATTTATTGAAAAAGTGTTTCTTGGAGTTCGCCTTGCTATTATTAGCAATTGACTACATACACATGTTCCGTAAATAGCTGTCAAAATATCATGTTTAAAATAGTTTTACAATGTCAAACATTTTTTAAGCAGTTGTGCTGAAGTAGTTTTCTTAATTCATATACAGGTGTTTTAAAAAAAAACCAAAATTAAAAAATTGTAAATATACCTATGCTTAAATTGTTGATTAACACATTTATCAATAATTAAAAAATATATGTCTACCTCAATTTTTGTGGTAAATCTGTTATAATTTCATCATCTGCTTCATACATAAACGTTTTTTTTTTAAGTCGACTCTTTCTTGTTCAAAATTAGGCATAACAGTTAGACCTCAGCGATGTTTCCCGCGTCTGTTAACAATTTTTCAAATGCATCATTTTGTTTTTGTTTTGTGAGTAAAGTTGGCGCCCCTAGGCAATTTCCTAGAGTCGTCTTATGGTTAAACCGGTACCCACATAGATATAAAAAAAAATATTAAGTTTTATGATACAAATTTATTCATACAAAAATCAAATTTACAGCTTATAATTGTCAAAAATAAAAGCACATAAATGATATAAAAATAAAATTATATAATTGAGCTCTTCTTCATAAGACATAACTGTAAATATAAACACTTTATTTTCAGTAAACAACTATCTTTTTCGTAATAATATGAATGAATGCGACAACATCGAATGGTTAGCATATGATTGATTTGTAGAACACGGTAATTTTTGGTATACGGTGTACTTTTACCGTCAGTGGTTAACTAATCCTGTAAATATTTAATTATTTGTTTATCTGCTACCATCGAATTATAATAGTCAGTAAGTAGATAGTAACGTACTTTTTACGAGTATCTGAAATTCTACATACTTGTATTCGATAACATACAGTGGTGAAACACTATTTTCTTTCCCATGAGCCGCCTGTATCCAAATGAATACAGTTCAATTTTTGTTTAAAAACAGGTTAAAGTGTTATTATGTTGTAAAAATTTTAATATTACTTGAGGCTTGAAAGCAATTTAGTAACGTTAATTTAAAAAAAATATAGTGGCAAAAAAAAACTACTTTTTTAACATGGTGGTGCCTAACTTGTTAAGAAATAATTACTTATATGGGATTGGGGGAGAAGGCATTGCTACCAGAGGCTACATTAGCTGGGTGTAAAAATTTGGCGACAGTTCTTGCCTTCGTTTATTTATTATTTTTATTCTCCACAAATTAGTTCATGAACTTATTCGATAACTGCTGAAACAGCCGACTAATTGTCCGATGAACTATCAGAGACGCTTGCGAAACTCTATAACGATTCTGCGTATACGTCTGATCGTACATAGCCTTAATAGAACAAACGTATTTATTACTCTTTTTAGAATCAGTCACATACATATATTTAATCCATTGGAATATGCGATGAATTTGAATTATATATTATTTTAACGATTTATTGAAACTTAAGTCATTTATGAAAAACAATTTGTTACAAAAGTCATTATTATTAGAATATTGAAAATAAACTATCAAAATTTAAAATATAATGTAATATTTATAACTTCATATAAAATTCGAAGCAACCTGCATTACAGTTTTTCAGTGGAAACTTTTGCTGTTTCTTAACCAAAGTGTGCGTGGGTAACATAATTTATTGCCTATTATATGACAAGTTACCAACTTTTAGTATTACAACCCTTCAAAACTTTCGTCAACTTTCCTGTACAAAAACTTCAATTTCACAGCCCGGAATTGATATTAGCAGAAGATATTTCCACATACATTCTGATTTAAAACGGCGCAGCATCCACGTTATATGAATTGCGACGGGCAACTATCAAGTATCACGATCTCATAAGATGGAACGTATTTTCTAAAGATGGTTATGATATTATTATGGCTTGGTCTATCGTGGCACTTTGAACTTTAACTAGTCCTCGGACACTATCGCCATAAAATGTATTACTTTTATTAACTTCAGCTATGCTTAACTTTTATGATCATTAAAGCATAAATGTTGGAAACGTTTTTCTGTCATAAAAATATCAGCACCATCAGCACACTAAAAAATTAAAAAGTAACACTATTGTTTTAAGCGAAGGACGAGAGGAATCAGTCTTTTTGTTGTAAAGATGTTAAAAAAAACTTCCGCAAAAACGTTCTTTCAGCATAAATAATCTTGACAGTTTCACAAAAGTTTGAATGAATATTGAGGAATTTACCTAAGGTTCTTGCTATACTCAGAGCGTTTAATTTTATGAAACAAGTTTTTTTTGCTATTACAGCATACGCGTTTTAAGGATTATAGTTACTACTTCAAGTTACAAAGGAACTAAGACTGTGAGCTTTTTTAATAAATTATAACAAAGTTGCTAAGAGACGGATGAGTTTATTTATTCGTTGAGTTAAGTTAATAAAAACCTTCAATTTGTATTGTGTTCAATATAAATATGGAAATAAATGAACATACAGAAAGTAGATTTCAACATAAAATAGATGGTGACCTTGGAAATTATTGCAGATAGAAGGATGATTAAATTGGAAACAACGTGTGTTTTTACGTGCTTAGTAAGACTATAAACTGAAAATGTGTGTAAGTATTTTTAATCGATAAACAAAAATCATTGTTGCCGAAGAGCAACACATTGTGCAAACCAATAACTAAAAACATTGCCGAAGAGCAACATTTGAGCATAACGATAAATAAAATGTGTTGTTGAAGAGCAACACTGTGCAAAACGGCAACAATTATTTTAGGTCCAAATTATTTTATTATAACATAGATGCATACCACATTTTTCACAGTTTGTAATTATTTCTATTTTATTTTGTAATTACATGTCATTATAAAACGTTTTTTCATGTATCTAAATAACAAGAAAATGTTACAACCTCAAATATGTAATGAATGCAAAATGTTGTTAATTGGCAACCTAACTTTTATACTACTGCTATCTATGTACGGAGGTACAATATTGTGTTATAATTTAATAAACTAACTTTGATCTGCTAGAAATTTTATTCTATCTTACAATATTCTTTAATTTGAATACAAAAATTATAAATCGTTAAAGCTATAATAAAACATTATGTTATGTTTTGATGATAAATTTTCAAAAACTACTACCATTTATGGAATTGTTTCTTAACATATGCATTACAAGAAGGGTTGTGAATCACAACAACAGGTAGAATTATGCCGAAATAATTCGTATGACTTTTACATAATATAATATTGTACGTTGCCAATCGGTAAATGTTAAATTTTTTAGAGGAATGTAACATTAAAAATGGAAAATAAACAAATGAATTTGTTTACGAGATCTAGCTAAAAGATAAAACCTGGATGTTGTTAAACGTTCACTAATAATGTAATAATCCATTTTAAGTTTTTTAGTTCATTCCCTGAGTTGGATTTGCGTATTCTTATTGTGGTAAATTATAATTCATTATGACTAATTTATTTAGAAACTAAAAAACTACAGAATTTCATATTTTTAGAAATTTTTAGAACACTGTTGACTTTAACTGCAGACAAACGCTATTTTTCCTATATAGGTCACAGATTTGCTAAAAGATAATAATATAAAATTTGATTCATTACTTTTTGTTTCTGAAAATAAAGAGCGATTTTGCTTTCAATTTACATAATAAATGAAGCAGTATAATGGTAAAGTGTTGGTTTAATTCAAATTAGTTCTAAGGCGTTTGGAATTACTTTGGGCTAGTGGGCTACGATTTAGATACATGCGATAGAACTGCTGGTCCCGAGATCAACGCAAAGCCTTTAGATCTAGATAAGAGCTAATCACGAAACAACCTACAACAATGCCCCTAATTACAAACACTTGTTTTGAAACTAAATTATTTAATTAAATAGGGGAGTTAGTATAAAAGTGTTTTAAGCATCATTTTCGTTAAGAATTTGATCATTCTTGGTAAATTTTTGTTAATTTTTGGACATAATTTCATCTCAAGTAACAACTAATAGAATTTTGTTGCAATGGTACGAAAAACGTTTAGCTATCACTTATTAAAAAAATTATTTTTGTTTTATCTACAACTACATAGTTAATATTAAGCATTATGTTTCACCATTTGATTAACTACGTGAAATTACACAACTGTTAAACAATTTTATGCAATACATATGTCCATCTTAAAAACCTTTACGGTATATGCATTAATGTTTCTTAACGGCAAAATAAAAATGTTATAACACCGTGTGCTGTTGCAAAGTATAAAAACGTGGGATTATATGTGCCACATAAAGCAGCAAGAGTTAATAGAGCGCGGTGCACCGTTTTGGGCTTTGCATATTGTCGATGGATATCGCAGCCATCTTTATTTAGATTAGGATTTGAAACGTTTTTAGATGTAAATAAACAAAAAAAAGTAACCAAATAAAACGTGATATGTTTCTTAATATTATGATATCATATAATGTACCTATATTAGTTACACTTACAATTTGTTCACTCTAATTTGAAAAACCATATGTGCGCAAAAGTATCGTCAGTGCAATTTTTAATTCATCCAAGAGAAAATTGTGCAGCAAATATTACATGTACGGTATTTATTAAATGTTCGTCCAAATTTCGCAATTAGCATAAGAAAATTTTGTGTGCACGCGCACAGTTTAGAGTAGAGTGAGCACTGCTTACCATTTTCCAATTGGCTCATTTTGTTCAACGCTATCAAGGTTATCATAGGTACACAATTTCTCCTTCCCTACCCGTAGTTAGGTTACGTGGTTATAGTCAAATTAATTAAAAAATATATGTACTGTACATTAAGGATAAAGTGTTAAAAAGGACTATACGGTTACAAGGAAAGTAATGCGGATAATGAATCCCTCGTGAATTTAAATAGCATAGAAAAATTATTATGTTAATGGAAACGGTACAAAAATGTGTTAAAATATAATGAAAATTTAGTGCGGAGAAGGTTACTTCTAAAAATATCTTTTTAAAATATTCAAATGTTTTGATATAATTAGCAATAAAATAATAGGTGCCCACAAATTTTTGACGTGATTTTACAGTGAACATTCACAATATTTTTTTACTCAAAAAATCTTTTGTACCTGAAATAATGCTAATTATAAAAATATGACAAAGAAATACATATTTGGCAATAACAATTGAATTTAAAATGTATTTATTAGTACGTACTGAAGATTTTCTTACATTATTTACGTTTTTAAATTACGTTCATTATTAATAGTGATAATAATATTAAGGTTCATCCTCAATTTACATTTCTATGGTATTTTTTTTAATTAACTAACAAATTTTCCACTTATTATCCGTTTCCTACTTGATCGATATTTTTAATTTTTAATATTTAGCATATATTATTAGTTTGTAGTGCTCATGTTTTTAATTAGAACTATTTTGCCCAGGTGAACTTCAAAATTATTTTATAATACAATGTTTTACCATTAATTCATCAAAGCTTTACAATCGCTTTACATTCTTCAAATCTAAAGTAAAAAAACTCTAGATATTTCTTTTTTATTTTCCAATTAAACATTAATGTTTTTAATTTGTGTAGCAGCACAAGTACCCTACACTTGCAGATTTTATTAAATTGAATGAAAAGAAACTTAACAGCATTTTATTTAATAATTAATTGTAGTCAAATAATTTACGACATTGTTTCAGAATACGGTTTAAAGTAAATCTTTTATAGATTATATTAAGGCTGCTTGCCGAAATATAAAATATCTAGCCGTTATAAACGTTTGCATTGATTGACGGGGTGCTACTTGCAGGCGCCCTCATGCATAACATTCTGAGGATCAATCTTAGTTATTTTTACAGGAATAATCGTCTCGAAAGTTTCGATGATATCACGAAGAAATTTTCCATAGAAATCTCCATTCAATTGGCCTTTTTATATTATAAAACTACCAATGGATAACTACAGTATCTCTTAAATTTCGGTAAATTTTTAAAACTAACGGAATCGTAATAAGAATAAAATATCCAATTACCTAAATTGTGCAATATGACAACAACGTTAGGTTTTAAAAAGTGCAGTAAAATGCAAGTTACAGAATGAGTCTGCAAGAAATCAACTGTATTGGTGCAAACAGGGAAAAATAGAAAAAAAGTACACATAATTCTAAATAAGGTGGTCCATTATATGATTCTCAATCCTGTAAATCTTTAATTTTAAGAGATAGAGGTTTAGTGTTCTTTGTAAAATATTTTGAGGATCGCCAGATCTTTTCCAACATGTAATTATAGTTCACATAATATGCCTATATGTATGTTTTCGGTTCTTATTTCGGGAAAATTAATTTGAAAGTACAAAAAGTACCTACAACAAGAAATTTCAAGCTATTTTTTAAAAATAATTTGTAGTTAATGCTCCGCGTGAAAGTGAAAACTTAAAACCATTTGCGAATTTGCTGTGCTCGTAATTAGGAAAGACTGTTGTATAAGTAAGTGATAGTGTTTTGGAAGTGTATTTTTCAATAATATTATTTCTAAGCCTACCAATATGGAAACAGCGAAACAATCGTTTTAGTAATAAGGATTAATAAAGCATTATTTGAGAAGTACCATGGAGTGAGAACGTTTATTAGCGTTAATGCTACTTATTATAAAAGTTTAAAAGGCTAAAATATTGAAAATCAAAATTGAACGATGACTTTGCAAGTGCTAAGTAAATTATAAATCTGCTGATTAAAAAGTCTTTAAACATTTTTGTACATCTTTTTAAACTTTTTACTTAACTTTTGTGTTTTTTAATGATTGTCTGAATATTATAGGAGGCTAGAGGTAAGTAAAATAAATTAACAAATTTGTTAATTTCCTTTGTTTATTTGTTCCCCAAAGGCCGTGTTTTCATTTTACAATGGAACCTACATTTTTAAGTTGAGTCGTTTCAATATTCTATTTTAACAAAAGCGCTGTAACTTTGATATTCCTATTGAAATTACACACTTTTTTTTTAATGTAGCAAATCAAAGCTGTATTTTATAATCAATATCCATTTACAAAATGTAACGATATGTTACAACGTCCGACAATGAGATATAAGATTACGACGTCCTTAATCTAAAAAAAGGAGTGCCTGCAACTACTTAACGGTGGACAATAAAACGAACTTGAATAAGACCTTTTTAAATTGAAAGCTCTTTTATTTCTACAATAATACGCAACGTGAACATTTTATTCGTTTCCTGGCTTTACTTTCTTTTCAATTTAACAATTTTTTTTCGTTTTAAACTCAGATATAGTCATAAAATATGGTAGGGGAAGTGTGGGTAAAACGGGATAGTTAACGTTTTAAGCCATTATTTTAAGGTGTATGCGAAATATCATATTTAAACTTATCTTTCGGTTAAGGAATACAATGTTTATTATACTATAAAATAAAAAATTAATTCTTAATTAAAAATTAAAAGTTAAAAGTAAGCGAATAAAAAAATATATTCAATTTATATCAAAATTTCCCATTTTACCTTCACGTGTAGGTAAAATGGGATACTCGATACACTGTATATGTAAAATGGGAAAGTTAGCAACACATTAAATCTGCAAACGTAAGTCACAAATGAAATTATTGTCTTCCTCATCGGCTAATATATTTGTTTCCCATCCTCCACTGCTTTATAACAAAAATAAACGAAATAATAATAATTTCTAAAATGCGCATTAAGTAATCTTATCCCATTTTACCCTGTACACTTAATCCCATTTTACCCGCACCAACAAATTTCTAAAAAAAAAACTAAAATAAAGCTAAACGTTGAAAGTATTGCAAATTCGATGACAGAGCATGACTTTATTTTTTTTGATTACTGTTTAAATTTGAAAATGTATAAGGTAAAATGGGCTTTAAGTCAACCGTTTTTGTGAAATTTACTATTATTATAAAAAATTTGGGACGTACAGCAGTTTCAAAATTTTTCAACATTCATAAAACTCTAAAGAGGCAGTAATAATTCGTTTGAACGTTAGATTAACAATAGGTAGATTAATTAACACTTTGCGCTCACTGAATTTTTAAAATATCATACGCGTGCTCAAACTTGTGAAATTTTATATGTACATCCATAATACAATTTTCTTAAATACAGCATCTTATATTTTTTTACGGCCTAGTAGGAAATTTATTTGTCCTTAAAAAGTCATTAAATCGAAAATTGTTAGGTATTTTGCGAGAGGTCGCGATTTTATTGGTAATAATTAGGGCAATGTAATATTTTCAACTAACCTATGAAGATACACAACAGTAATTTTAGGACAATTAGAAAAAAAAAACAAGAAAGTTTTAATATTACCTTTACACTATGAGTTTTTTCACATCTTTTAAATTATGAATTTCAAAAAGTATGTCATTTATTTTTTGCACTGCTACTAATGTAAATAACACTTACCGCACAGTCTGCATGCATAGTAAGTGAGTCCTAAGGCACGGTAAGCAAAACGCACACAACTAGAAAGATCGAAGTAACCTTACGTCAAACACTGCCTGTATGCATAGTAAGTGAGTTATAACGCATGGCAAGCAATACGCGCACTTGTCTAGAAATGTCAAAGTAGGCTTACGTCAAAAATGACAAGACAACGTAATTACATGTGAATATTAGCCAAAAAGTCGTTAAAATCGTAGGTATTGTGTTCGTAGAAAAAAAATAAGCTACATAACACGAGTTGTAAAGCAATTACGCACGAGTGGAAACTAGTGCGTATTTCCACGAGTGTGTAATTGCTTTACAACTCGTGTTATGTAGCTTATTGTTTTTCTACGAACACATAATACCTACGATTTTAACGACTTTCTTACAACTCTTTTTATGTAATATACTATAATAATTTACATCGGTTGGCAGCTAATAACACATATCTTGGTTACCAACACCACGACGACAAAATGTGATATAAGATATCTTATTATTATCATCGCAAATGGCTATCGAGATACCCATGTTATTCATCTTAAAATATAGGTACACCCTGTATTTGTGGTACGATATTTGCAAGATAAAATCGATCAATTTTACACCGCTAATAGGCTATAATGTAAATTAAAAAAAAGAAAGAAAATCTGAAACTTTTATTTTAAGTTTAATTGGCCTTGTCAAAGCTTGCTAATACAAAATTATAACGTAAACATTATCTGATGGGAAATTACGTGAAATTATTCCGTACTTTGACGTTAAAATAACATCAAATAATGACAAAATTACATCAGTTTCATAATTACGTCAAATAAACTCGAAAAACGGTGCCAACGTATTTGCTTTTCATCAACTTTTCCCAACATGGAATTAAGGGATAGCAAACAGCGACAAAGCGCTAGCCAACGTATATTGATGACGCACGTTGTTGAATCTAAACAATGTTCCAATTCCTACACCGATTTGGTCATAATGTTAACCAGAACATACGGATAGGGCCTGATTAAATTCACATAAATAGAAGTACTGATTTGAAATAACCAGATTAATGTCAACTATTCGCGACAAGCGTTATCAAACTAAATACTGGGTTCGCTTTGCAGAAATTCGAATCCGCAGTGTGAATGGATTTTGTCTATCGAAAGGGGGGAGGGGGGGTAAATGCACATAAATTGTAGACTTCCGTAGATATCCACGTTAAATACCAATATATTATTTAGGTATATTTAAGATTTGCATATTCATTGTTTATGTAATTTGCTACAAAACTTATAACGCAGGTTAAACAGAGAATTATGGTAGTTCGTTTCAGAATGTTTTTGTTGTTTATTTGGTTTGTGTTAGCGAAACTGTTGCCCTGGTAAAAGCGATAATCCGATAAAGCGCATACACAAATAAATTGTATTAAAAACATTTTCTTGCCTTTTTACATATTATGATATGTTATGTATATCAATAAAGTTTTTTAAATGTATTAAAAACTTATTGTTAAGTACTTTGCTAATTAGGTATTAATATGCATACATACGGCTGACTTCATTCTTACCTGAAGTTCGTTTTTTAATCACAGTCGTATGACAAAATAGTGTTGTTTTGAATACGGTCAATTTTTCATAAAAATGATATTATCAATAATGTATTTTTGTTTTGTGAAGTTTAATATGGACGAATACATTTTTTACGCCCTAGTAAATAAAAGCTACCATGCTTTCAATATTATATTTCTCTCTCTATTTATTACAGAAAAAGAGTGCATTTAAAGTATTATCAGACATACTGGCTGATTCAGTGTGGCACTCCTATAGCTTTTTGTTTTAAAAGTTAACCCCTAGAATTTTATATTTTTGTGAATCGCAGGAAAATTTGTATCAAATGACGGTGACATATTTTTTTCTACGTAGAAATATACCACAGTGGCGATAGGCTACTTTTTTTCTTCTAAATTACTAGTATATTTTTTTAATTTATTCCGATAGAGAATTTAATTATGAATTTGATAGTCCAATAAAAAATATACGTAGAAAAATGTTTGAGAAAAATTAGTTTTAACATTATTTACTAAGTTTCACACAATCTTAGCAATATTTGTATTTGACAAGACAAAATACGATCAAATCTTAACAGTTGAAAGGGACGACGAGAGACGTTGCCTGGCCTGTGGCAAAAATTTTTACATTGGCCCCAGTAAAGTCATTTGAATATTTATGTATTAAAAATCAACTTGCGGTATGATGTCCGCGCCCCCTGTGTATATCAGGCCCGGGGAATTTTACTTCATTTTCTCCCCCCCCCGCCATCTCGAAGCCCCCGACAGTTGCAATACACATAGTAACAAAAACGTACTAAAAAGAATGTTTTGTGAAATTTAGAGAAAAAAATTGACGGTAAAACCTATATTTACAACAATTTTTAAATTATAACATGTTCAAAGTGTCCACTATCTGCCTTCAAATACAGTTGTAATGCCTTGAATACACATTCGCAAAAGCAATTAAGCAGGAGCTTCATTTTTAATTTATTGCTCACAAAATAATGATTTTTTGACAAAAAATAATAAAACACCTTGTTAGACAAGTTATAAACTGTCAAATACAACGGTTGCTGAGATTTTGTGAAAAATAAAAAATGATTCTTAAACTGATTTTTTTCAAAAATATAATTTCATTTTTAAATTGCCTGATCCAATTTAGAAATAAGTTTTTTATTATAATAAATAAAAAGTAGGGGAGACCGGGAAAGTAACACGGGTAGGTTGTAACAGTGCCTATAGTTTCTTTAATTCTTGTTATATGTCGCCCTAAGCGCTTGAGCAATGTTGATTTACATCCACCTCCCTACCTACATTGCTAGTTTTCATCTGTCAACTGTCATAAAGGTTAAGTTTTTGCCAGCCAGAGTCACTATTTTCCGCTTAAAAGTTACTGCGTTGTGTCACCGGTCGAGTGACTTTTAGGCGATCTCTAAAAGTGGAACAAAAAAGTACCTAGATTATTGTGTTCTAAATTTTGTTGGCTGTTGGTGGATGCAATACAATTCGACGTTGGAATCGTGGTTAATTGTGGATTTCCTCCAATTTGTTTTGTGTACACTTGGGGTCAAAAGTAACAAAGTGTTACAACCAACCCCAATCAATGTTTTCACTTGCAAATGTTCACTCTTAGCACATAATTTGTGGTTTTCTTCGTAAATGAGAACATACAAAACTTGTCGGATTAATTTTTTTGCATTTTTTGCGTTTTTTTCTTTACATTATTGCTAATATGTATTTTAGAATCAAATATTAATTTTGTTGATAAATACTAATAAATATATTTACCCACTACTTATAAACTGTGTAAGTTATTTTGCCGTTACAACTTACCCCGATCATTGTTACTTAACGTTGAGGTCGGAAGTAACAGCTGTCTTACTACAGAAAAAAATATTCTCACGTATGCTTTGCGAAACATATGAAATAAATGTCTTGGAAAGAAGACAAATGTCAAATCTATCATTAAATCAATTTGGATGTAAAAAACTTGTTATACTTTATGAGAAATTAAATAAAAACAAAAAAAAATGTTTCTTTCATCCCCAGTTTCCTCTACACAATGTAATTTTAAAAGAAAAAGATGACCATCACCGGTTTGATATATTTTACCGTAAAACAGAAACTTTTTAAGGGCATTTGATGGAGAATGTCAAAGGATTTAGAAAAACGTAAGATTTATAGTGATTTCTTCTTAAAATTACAAAGTTATAGGGGTGCGAAAATCATAAGGTATATTCCACTATTAGCATAAAAAAGGTTGACTAGCAGGGCTTTATCTTTTTAATAAACAAGATAAAAGTTTATAAAACGATAGTCTATTAATCTTTGCATATTGTATACTACTCAGCAGAACCGGTCCTAGGGTTTGCGGGGCCGTGTGCGAAAACAAATGCGAGGCCGGATATTTTGATAAAGGGCCGAGTTAAAGTAAAATGATACTAAAAAACTGAAAAAACAGGCTGGTGATCTAAAAAAAGCACCGTAGACGGCTAGCGCGGTGTCGGTCTATCCGCAGGGCCGTGTGCGGTGCACACCCTGCCCCCCCCTAGGGCCGGCCCTGCTACTCAGTGACTTATTGGCGCTAGTTCTTAATTTATTTAATAGCGTCATACCAGTCATTTGTTTCAATTTCAAGTGAACAGAATGTAAGTAACGTTTTAAAACATTTTAATTACAATGCAAGTCAAAATTAAAAGTTCACGACATGTTCGTGACAGTTTGTCTGTGATCAAGTGCTGTAATTTCTTAGGTAGACAATCTTTGGTATTAATTGTTTTTTAGTCGTCGCGACTGCTTTCATTTAATTAAAGAGACAAAGAGCCTTATGATACAATTTTTAATTTTTTTAAATATTTTTATATCATATCCAACAATTAAGAACTCTCGACGAAGGAAAATTAGTTAATTACTTCGAAGATCTCTATTTAGTTTAGGGATGCGACTTTCACGCAATTGACAAACAATAAAATTAGAATGAGAAGCAAATATCTTCCGTCAAAACGGACGCCTTTAAACGTTGCATATTTGAGAATAGGTATTACTTCGAAAATATATTAAAGTTCTTTCATATTTTAAATAATTGTAAGTAATAAAAAACAACTGAAGGTTGCGCATCATCCAAGAAAAGTTTCCAGCACTTCGATTTTATTGATAGAACATTAGACAGTAAAATGTAATTAGTGCTATAATAAAATTCGCTGTCAAAAATTCAAAAGTTAAGACTAAAAATGTAAAAATGTACAAACATAAGTGAAATGAAAATAATCCCATGCAATAAAAGTGTATTTTACAGCTTCTTTGTTTTTTTTTGTAGTTTCCACGCTCAAATTAACACACAGACTCGCAAATTTCCACGACCCTGTAGCACTAGCAAGTAATGTAGATAAGGACGATTGCGATGAAAACTGAACAATCATCAAAAGATAATCTAAGTTGTTAGGCGATTGGAAAGTTTGATAGCACGTTCTTAGTAAGTAACTTTGTTAAACTATTATTTAAATCAGTGTAGCACAAAAGTTATACGAGTATACAGGGTGTTTCTCTTTTATATTGCTATCTCCGTAAATAATTAAAATATAAGGTTGGTTAAATAGGAAAAAATTTGCTATTATAAACAAGATCTTGTTTTGTTTAAAACTTCCATGGCTTTCGTAATATAACAAACAAACCGAAATCGATGAAAATTTTTAAACTTAAACATCTCGGATATTGTTGCGAATACACAAAAACGCCAAAGGAAAAATGTTTTGTAGATTTTGTTTGCTATAAGATGGCGATAGTCAGATTTTTATTTATAAATTACCGTGCGAGATATTTGACAAAACAACTTTTTTCAAATGGCAATCATAGTAGGTGATGACTTAGATTTATAGATTATTATACAACAGAGAACAAAGAGTATAACATCAATTTAAATGGGCTTAGGTTCGAACAGGTAGAAAGCTTTAAATATTTAGGAGTAATCATAGAGAAAAATGGAGGAATGGACAAGAAAATAAGCGAATGGGCAGGAAATGTGGGAAGAATATTTAACAGTTTAAGAACAACATTTATTGGAAATAGAGAAGTCCCAAAACGAACAAAAATTGGAAGTGGTCAAAAAGGTAGAAACCCCGGCACTTTTATACGGAAGTAAAACAGGAACACTCACAAATAAAAATAGTAGCCGAGTGAATGCAGCAGAAACGAGATATCTAAGAAAAATCCAAGAAAAAACCAAAAAAGTTAGAATCAGAAACGAAACATATAGAGAACAATTGAAGATAAAATCAGTTGAAACAAAATGCAAGAAAGGCAGCTGGGATGGTTGGGTCACATTTATTGGAAGAAAGAAGAAAGGTTAACCAGAAAAGCATATGAAGCAAGATCACAGGGAAAAACCAAAACAGGGAGACCGAGAAAAACTGGCACGACGAAGTTAAAAAAGCAACTGCAGATAGAAACATCAAATGGAAAGACATAAAAAAAACTAGCACAAGACAGAAAAACATGGAAACAAGTCAGCACAACACAACTCAACAGTCCTACACTTAACAGTAGAAGGACTTATGACTAAATAATAATATGTCTATTTTTAAAAATAAGCGAAATAACCTAAAAAAATGCAAAATCTTAAGATAAAAATCAATCACTTCAATTGTTTTATTTCGACCCTTGCTTGTCTATTATGTCACTCTTTACAGTGATATTAACACAAATGTAATGCGAAATTAAAATAATCATACTAATAGTCATAACATGAATGTATTTTATATCTCTTACTAAAGCCTTAGCAAAAGAGGATTTTAGTAAAATATTTACATATTATGTCGATTTACATTATTTTCAGTTAACACAATTATTATAATGGACAAGCAAGGGTCGAAATAAAACAATTTAAGTCGGTTATTGTTTTTTTTTTCATGGCAACGTTGATTTTTGTCTTAAGATTTTGCATTTTTTTAGGTTATTTCGCTTATTTTTGAAAATAAACATATAAAATATAATATCATTGTAAAGAGAAAAAAATAATCTTTAAATCTAAGTCATCACCTACTAGGACTGTCATTAAAAAAAAAAGTTGTTTCGTCAAATATCTCGCACGATAACTTATAAATCAAAATCTGACTATCGCCATCTTATAGCAAACAAAATCTACAAAACATTTTTCCTTTGACATTTTTTTGTATTCACAACAATAGCCGCGATGTTTAAGTTTAAAAATGTTCATCGATTTCGGTTTTTTCGTTATATCACGCAAGCCATGGAATTTTTAAACAAAACAAGATCTTGTTTAAAATACACTCCTAAATAGCAAACTTTTGTCCCATTTTCCTCTTGTATTTTCATTATTTACGGAAATAGCAATAGTGTCCCATGGAAAAGTGAGACAGCCTGTATATTCTTTCGAACTATAATATTTTCATAGCCATTTACGAAGGTGTTTTAAGAGGAACAAAATGGTCAATACTAAACTCACATCAAAAACAAGCCATAGCAATTACTATGATGACTACGGTAGAAATGAACAACCCTACTAGGTTAGTCCCACAGATGTCCAATTTACCTAAGTTGTAAACACACAAACTCAATTAATTTCAGGAATCTGTTACATAAAAGATAATTGTGTATGACATACGGTCCGCAAAGCGAACTATAACCGCACACGGTCTACGCAAACATTATACACGCGACCGTGCGAATAAACTGTTCTCACTGTTTGCGATAAGTCTATTAAAGTGGCGGTGCCGAGAGAACTGAGTTGGTCTTGGAAGAGAAATCTCTTTCGAGAAAATCCTTCGGTCTCGTGAGACCCAGAATCGCCGGTAAGCCGCTAGTTCCTACGGTTTGTAACTTGGATAGAGTTGTTATCGACTGAGAATGATGCGTTATCCTTGTGCGTGACACGGTCTCCACTTGGACCTACAAAGCGGATGTGGTTGAATTGTTTTAGTTGTTTCTTGTCTCGCAAGATTTCAGTAAATTTTTTAAAAATTTCTTTTACTTTGATAGCGCACTGCCTTTATTAGCGAAAATGCAATTTATAAAACTGCCTCGATTTTTGTTTTTTATGTCTAAGAGCGTCAGAACAGTGTGTACAAAAAGTAAGGTAACGGATAAAATATCTCGTCTTGTGACAACTTAACAAAAAAAAGTTTTATACAAAAGTTGTTTGTAGTAATTTACTACATAACCTTAAATTATTTTCAACTATACACAGTGTTTTGTTTTTGCGCACCGATACGTCACTATGTTTTTTTAAATGGAGCACCCACTATATTTTATGCTTTTTCGATGTAAAATTGAATTCTCTCTAAAACACTTAGGTTTTATGTATCTAAATTCAGTAGTTTTTGAGTTATTTGAGTTTTTATAAAAGTATTGACAGAAACCGGAGTATAAAAAAATAATGATATTTCACAACTTGGCCATGTGTGAACAATTTCCTTTAAAATTTTGTAGAACAAAAGTGTCATAATGGTTGTCGACTAGTTTAAATTTTAATATAATACACAGGGTGTTCCTTATGCCCGGTCCATTTAGTCAAACTTCAAACACGAATCAGTCAGTTTTTTTAAATGGAACACCCTATTTATTTTTACATTTTCTTATTGATCATGTAATTTTCTTTAAAAAGTATTGAAGGTCAATCATGTCTAAAATCAATATTTCTGGAGTTATTGTGGTTTTCGTGATAATTTACGGATACAAACACAATATTTAATAACATTAAACTAGTAGGCTTAGAAAATATCTCGCAAATTTGTTTTAAATGTCAAAATACAATTATATTTTGATCTTTAAACTGAAAGATTGTCAGATTATAAATTAATTTAAAAAAAAAATATATACATGAAAATTGAAGTTTGATCTACATAAAAAAGTTTTATTTTTCAGCCCATGACAAAAAAACCAAAACCAAAACCAAAAATGCATATTGTATGATTACTTTCGTATACCTGAAGTGCACAACTAATATTAAAAAAAAAGATAAATATCCTTAATATTAACTATCTACTGCTCCTATAAACAGAATATTTTCAGTAGCATGACTTCGATTAGTCATATGTTCATTAAAATATACAATAAACGATTTTCTAGTTGCGTTTTTCGCAATAATCCCGTAAATAAATAATTATTATACGCTTTTGCTAAACACAAAAAAATTGTATTTGAAGTGTACTTCTTTAAAAATTAATTAAACACACAATGCAACATACAGTCAAAAGAGGAAAATGGAGTTGCATTTGACATTTAAAACAAATTTTCCAGTTATTTCCAAAGCCTACTAGTTAAATGCTACTCCTATTAAATATTGTGTTTGTATCCGTAAATTATCAAGAAAACCGCAATAACTCGAGAAATATTGATTTTAGAAATAATTGACCTTTAATACTTTTTAAAGAAAATTAATGATCAATAAGAAAATGTAAAAATATATAGAGTGTTCCATTTAAAAAAACTAACTTATTCGTCTTTGAAGTTTGACTAAATGGACCGGGCATAAGGAACACCCTGTGTATTATATTAAAATTTTAACTAGTCAACAACCATTGTGACACTTTTGTCCTACAAGATTTAAAAAAAATTTGTTCTCACATGGCCAAGTTGTGAAATATCATTCTTTTTTTAGACTCCTGTTTCTGTCAATATTTTTATAAAAACTCAAATAACTCAAAAACTACTGAATTTAGATACATAAAACCTATGTGCCTTTGAAAGAGAATTCAATTTTACATCTAAAAAATCATAAAATATACTGGGTGTTCCATTTAAAAAAAAAACAGTGACGTATCGGTGCGCAAAAACAAAACACTGTGTATAGTTGAAAATAATTTAAGGTTATGTAGTAAATTACTACAAACAACTTTTGTATAAAACTTTTTTTTGTTAAGTTGTAACAAGACGAGATATTGATCCGTTACCTTACTTTTTGTACACACTGTATAAAAGAGCTGCAAAAATGTATTAAGCAATTTAAGTTAACTATGAAGTCTTTGCTCTGAAAAAAATGCATGAGTTTATACAATAATTTTTTAGAAGTTGAGAGAAACGTTAACATTTATTATATCTATACCTTTTCAAGTTCAAATTGGCACTAATCAAAATCAAATTGGCACTAATCAAAATCAAATTGGCACTAATCAAAATCAAATTGGCACTAATCAAAATCAAATTGGCACTAAACAAATTTAAGTTGACAATTAACAAATTCAAGTTGACATTAAATAATTTAATTGTTAATTCAAATTAACATCTTAAAAGAACCCTTCCACGTTCTCATAATGCCTTATATAAAAAAAGTTGACGCCGTAAACCGAAAAATACAAATTTGCGCTGTTTATAATTCTAACGGGGATTGGCGCAATCTTGCAAATGTTCTCGGAGTTTTAAAAAGAACGGCGTATAGATGGGTGAAAAATCAAGACGTTCCAGAGAAACAGCATGGAGGTAAACGCAGAGTTAAAATCACAGACGAACATCGTCGTTTTTTTGAAAATGAAATTGAAAGAAATCCAAAGATAACTCTCCAGCAATTAAAAGAAAAGATTTTACAATCATATGAAATTAATGTCACTAAAGAATGTATTCGTCAACACCTCGATGGTCTTATGTATACAATAAAACAAGTACATCGAGAGCCAGAAAGAGCCAACAGTATAGACAATAAAACAAAAAGGTTAGAATATGTAAGAACATTACTTAATCTTCAAGCAGAGAATTTGCCAATAATTTATCTTGACGAAAGGACGAAACTAATTTTAATATGTTTATTTCGCGGACGCAAGGACGTTCTAAGAAACGAAGTCGATGTACATTTGTAGCAGCTGGTAGCCGAGGCGCAAATATACATCTTATTGGATGCATAGGTCTAATACATTGTGAGCTAAGACGGGGATCATTTAAAAAACCAGAAGCAAACGAATTTGTGAAACAATGTTTGAGAAACGCCCAAAATATATACCAAGAACCAGTAGTTATGGTTATAGATAATGCACCTTGCCATGCTTCTATTGAAGAAGTTTTTGCAGAAGAGGAATTTTTTCACCATAGATTAATAAGACTTAGTCCATACAGTCCCATGTTAAATCCGATTGAGCAAGCATGGTCTGTATTAAAGGCTAGTGTAAAATCAGATTTGGCAGATAACCTAAGAGATGTTTTAGCAGGAGAAGATCGGCATAATATTTTCCAAACTGAATACAGAATGCGCCGGTTAGAAAATATTGTTCAGAATCATATTAACACAATCAATGTAGCCAATTGTGCAAGATTCATACATAGCCCATATTCAAAGATATTCCGGCAGCATTAAATATGGAGAATATTATTTTCTAATTAATTAATTTAGCAAATGTTGTTTATTTAATATGCACATGTTATTGTTTTAAAATATAGTATAAATAACATTTTTTACTTAGTTCTATTTAATCGTATGATACTGGTAATTTAAAATTATTTAATGTCAACTTGAATTTGTTAATTGTCAACTTGAATTTGTTTAGTGCCAATTTGATTTTGATTAGTGCCAATTTGATTTTGATTAGTGCCAATTTGATTTTGATTAGTGTCAATTTGATTTTGATTAGTGCCAATTTGATTTTGATTAGTGCCAATTTGATTTTGATTAGTGCCAATTTGAACTTGAAAAGGTATAGATCAAAGTTTTTTTTTAAACGTTTTTTCGTTATCGTCCTCCCAGGGGACTTTTTTAAACATTTTTTTTTAATCACGAGTATACAATTTTTTACTAAGAGATGAAAGTATTACGTAAAATACAGTTTAAATCTACGCTTATAATGTTTATAAAAATAGTAAAGTAAATGTTTTATAATAAAGGTTTTTTTTGTCGCTTTAAATTGTATTACTGCCCTTTTGAAGGGGTTGTCTCTTCTATTGAGATTGCCTGATTTATATGTAAACACTTTTTTACACGCGAGTACATTCAATAGAATAAAACTTTGGATTAAGTATTAAGTATACCAAAAGATCTTTAATGCGCATATAATCCACGTAAGGCCTTTGTCCTCACAGAACTACCACGCCCCAAAACGGCAAACGCTTGATGCTAATATATCCCCGATCAATTTCCTTATTGCTTCCAATCAGTTGTAAAGAGTTAATATTTTTATATTACGCATTGCAAACAAGCAATTAAAATTATAAAATACATCTGCAGTCTTTCCACTTTACCTTTAACACGCAGAAATTGCAGGCACTGTAAAGTTCTAAGCAACTCGAGTAACTTTCGGGTCTCTAATTTCGAAACCGGGTCTTCCTATGCCTTTGTTTTATCCGATACGTGTAAGTGTCCCAACGGAGACATCGCGGTTTATCCGGCGTACAATTCATGTTCTGCAACTTTAATACAGTTTTCCTGCTTTTACGTTGTTAGCTATCTGCTGATCAAACTGTGTTTATTCACTTGAATATAAAATGAGCCTCGTGAGAAGTATATCGGGTATACATACATATGCAGTTTTTAGATTACTTGTATTTTATTAATTTAATAAAAATGTTGTAACTGAAATGAAAAACAATTTTAAAAGAGTGGATAAAATTTAAACTATGATATTATTGTAAAATCTAATAATAAAATGATAATCATAATTTGACCATACTTATAAACCTCAAAATGAGGTAGGAAGTAGCATGATTCAGGGGCGAATTGGCCCACCGGGACACTGAAAAAATTCCTGATGGGCCGGTCGTTCGTTGAGCTACTTTAACGGTTTTGATTTTTTTTAGGTTTTCAGAATAATATTGTTAATAGACATTAAAAATCCTTATACTGTTTGGAATTAAATATTAAAAACCCAGTACTCTATATGCAGCGCTAATGAGACATGAGCGCATCAAATATTTCAGAGAAAACTGCAAATAAAATTCGTTTTAATTGTCGTTTTATTGTTAGGGCATACGAAATTCTTAGAACTGTACCATTGGACCATATTCGAATGTTTTACGGGGTATCTCGGTTACCGTAATATTTAGCGAAAATTTGATATCGGTCTCTTGGGCTGTTTTAGCGAAAAACGAATGCCTGTGTAATCAGATTTTTTATAATATCGCTTTCCATTTTGGCAATACAAACAAAAAATTCAATTTTAACATTTTTGAAAATTTACTATTAACATTAATTTTGCAGCAGCCACGTTTTTACCACTTCCAGTGTAAACTTTTAACATATTAAATGTTTTGAATTTGTCAGCTTTAGCCATGTTCACAATACCACAATTAACAATTATAAAATTGAATATAATACTCGAATTTGCTTAAAATATTAAAAATTTACTTGAAAGTGACGTTTAGTTGTTTTTAAATTGCAAACAGCACTTGTTTTCGAAATCATGGCAAACTTTGATGATAAAATTTTTACAAAACTAGCCATATCTCGGTTATTTTTTGCAACAAATATATTTTTCAAAAGCTAAAAAAAATGCTTTTTCATATAAAGTTATGGCCAACTAGGGTTTCTTTTCAAAAAAATATAACTTTACATCATATCTCAAAAGTCAAGGTGGTAAAAAAAATTAACTTTGATTTTAAATTAAGCATAAAAATCTGAATAAAAAACTTTTATAACATTTGGTTCTATTTTCATAAATAAAGAAATTATAATAAATTTTTAAAACGATGCAATTTCATCTTTCGTCTGTAGTGCCAAAATGAAAAGCGATATAAAAAATCTGACACTGGTGTTCTTTTCTAAAAAAAAAACAGCCAAAGAGACCGATATCAGATTTTTCGCCAACTATTACGGTAACCGAGATACACCGTAAAACATTTGAATTTGGTCCACCCTGTATACATCACGATCTTACTAGGGCGGTCCTATGTTATACGTCTGCTTTTATTAGTGATTTTTCTTTTACACTTCTATCAGATAACTCATAGTGTACGTGTAAACAAACATAATATGTTCCTCGAAATGTCATTTTAAATGATATTTAAAACCAAACTTTACTTACCGTAAGTTAAAAAAAAAATTGCTTCTAGTTTTTGTTTGTTGATAAGTTGTTAAGTATATCGAGTTTAATTCATAAATTATTGTAATCTCGAAACACTTCTACCGTACAAATGTAGTTTTAAAACAGTCTCATATTTTTGTGTTTAAGTTTTATTTAAAAAAAATTCTTTTTAAGTAAGTGGTTAATAGCATTAGTATGAGGTAACCTGTAAAGACGTAAATAAATTAAAAATATGTATGGTGTATAATTAAAATGAGAAACCATTCTGGAATAGATAAGCAATTCGATCAAATATTCATTTTGTATACCTAGCATGGGTATGAATATAAATCTCCATCTTATAAAAATGTATTCAAAAAGTCGTCGTCTAAGAGAAGGAGTCCCAAAGTTGATCATAACTTAAAAAGCATACAAAGTATTCCGCGTCTTTAAAAAGGCATTGGCTCTTAAGGTATTCACGCGACTTCAAGTAAATACCATAAAAAGATTAAAATGGATTTGTACGTCTTCAAATAGGGGACCAACAACCACTTAACAAATAAAAAGATATCAAAGCAGTTTGCATGCGCATTTTGAAATTCAATATCGGCCCGATATAGAAAGCGTACTATAAATTTTATAGTGACGGTAAAACAGATTTATTTCAATTTCAGTGGCGTTATCACAATGCAAATTTTTATGTGCAAATGATAAAACTTGAGTTTTATGTGGCACTATTTTCTAAAAAAAAAAAAAAAATTGTTTGAGCTTTAATTGAATTAATAATACACAAACATCTACCAGCAACGCCAAGAAACACTTGTTTGTTTTTTGCAAAGCAAACAGTATATGGATTTATACAAAGAGTTGCATTTTGCTTGTTTCATATTAAAATAAAAAATTGTAACATAACTAAGTTTTAAGTACATTATAACTTTTAAACCGTTCTTATCTGATAAAATGCTTTCATAAATAATTGGGGAGGTATACAGGTTGTCCCAAATTCGAGTAAATGCATGGGGTTCTCGCTTATCCAAGAGCTACGAGGTCAATTAAATTAGGGCAAAGTCGCGAAATTAGATGCTCATCAAATTTAATATCTGCAAAGAAAATTTTTATAGCTGTCTTAGTTCAAAAGTTATTCAAGAAAAACTGAAAAAATTTATTTTCGTTTTTTTGCCGTATTTCCAAAATTTTTTAAGATATCGACAATCTGGAAGCACTTCTCCATAATAACTTCTTACGCTTTATATTTTGGGATAACATAAAATTTCCAACAACGTTTCGTCTTAGAAACCTCATCAACTTCATTATTTTAAATACGGCGAAAAAATTTTAATATCATAGTCGAATACCATTTTGTCTTCCGACTTCATTAATATATGACACTTAATATCTAAAATGTTAATTTACCCAAAAATTTGAGAAAAAATCATTTTGTCCAATTTCTTAATCAAATGATCTTATGCAAAAATCAAAAAAACAAAACAATTTTTTTGTTTTCTTGTTGTTTTGTTAAAACTGTCACTTTGACATTAATATGATCGTGATTAATTGTTTAATTTGCAACCAGCTAGAAATTCTTTGAAATATCCTGTTTTTCTTTGTTTGTGAAAACCATTTTATTTAATATGACAATCAACACTTTTTAAGGAATTCGAGAAATGCCATAATATACCTACACATAATTTTGTTTCCTCATGACATGCTTTTTAATTCTCATAAATTTTACTTAACACTTCATTAAAACAATTACAATATCATATTTGTAACACCTTTTATTTTCCATAATTGACGAAAATTGTTTTAACAATACTCCGCAATACACGAAGGGATAGCGAATAAATAAATAAATTAAAAATGTACTACCAGAACATAGTGAAAATAAAAATTGCGAACACAAAGCACAAATGTCAAAGAATTTCTAGCTGGTTGCAAATTATACAATTAATTACGATTATATTAATGTCAGACAGTTTTAACAGAAAAAAAAAATAACAAAAAAATTGTTTTGTTTTTTTTATTTTTGTATAAGATCATTTGATTAGAAATTGGACAAAATGATTTTTTCTCAAATTTTTGGGTAAATTATCATTTTAGATATTAAGTGTCATATATTAATGAAGTCGGAAGACAAAATGGTATTCGACTATGATATTAAATTTTTTTCGCCGTATTTAAAATAATGAAGTTGATGAGGTTTCTAAAGAGACGAAACGTTGTTGGAAATTTTATGTTATCCCAAAATATAAAGCGTAAGAAGTTGCTATGGAGAAGTGCTTCCAGATTGTCGATATCTTAAAAAATTTTGGAAATACGGCAAAAAAACGAAAATAATTTTTTTCAGTTTTTCTTGAATAACTTTTGAACTAAGACAGCTATGAAAATTTTCCTTGCAGATATTTGATGAGCATCTAATTTCGAAACTTTGCCCTAATTTAACCGACCTCGTAGGTCTTAAGTTAAGCAAGATCCCCATGCATTTACTCGAATTTGGGACACCCTGTATGCTATTTAGTTTTGCTGTCTTCAGTTTAAAACTACAAAACTAACTTGTTTACAACACAGCACACATTTTGTGTTTGTTTAATCCAAGGATTGATTTTCTGTCTTTGCTAAAAGCACTCTTCTTATTAAACCTTTCATCGAGGTTGTGCAATCGTGAATGATATATGAGCTGGTGAGTTCGTGAACTGGGTGAAGAAGTGGATGGACGCCAGTTTGTGCACCAAACAACGTCAACAAACAAAATCTCCAGTTACTTGGACTTAATTAACATAAATTACTTTATTTCAGAAGTCTATTAAATTAGATAGGTTATTAAATTTTTTGTATCTCTTTATCATAAATTGTTTATTCAAATAAATTGGATCGCGTACAATTTCAATGTTTGTGCAATATTGGTATTATGTTTATTTTGTGAGATATCGGAAAACGAGTTTGTTTCGTTTTGTGTTGATTTAAAGCACTTGTTTCAAAGTACATTATAGTGTATGAGAGAACTAAACCTTCAGAATGAGAAACACAAGGTAATTGTTTGAAGTGGTCTTCTTTCGACCCTTTTGGCGTGCAGGCTAAGCTGGAGAATACATGGTTCACTTGAGTCACGCTATTAACCGATAAGTGGAGAATATAGGGTCAAAGGCAGATTGTTTTGCTATCAACAATGATACTGAGTTTCGCAGAAAACTGGATCATTACAAGAAGTTTTACGCTTTGTTTGGGAGATAAAGGAATGCAGGAAAAATGAAATACATTCAAAGAAAGACCTATAAATATTTATTTTCAATACATATCGTTTGGAAAAATCTAAAACTTACCTTGCGTTTTTTAAAAATTAAAATAACAAAACCTTGAGTCCTTTATCATGTAAAAATAAGTTTGAAGCAAAATTAGTACTGTAGTACTGTAGAAATTGTTACTGTAGTAATAATATTACATAAAATTAGAAAACCCTATTATCTGCCGAACAATCTTTGTTGTAACGCAAACTTAATGAGAAGCTCTTTCAAACATTAGGAAATTTTAAGCTCAACTTATTTCTTCCTAACAAAACAAACGTCAATTTTATCGAGAATTATGTAAACACTTCCAAGTTTTAATAACAATCCGAAGTCTTTCATCGCTTTAAGTTAGAATCATGACACAAGAAAGCAAAGGATGCGAGGCTGTCAGGTCAAGACAAAAGCACATTTCCATAATTTTGTTTTTACAGAAATGCAGAGATAGCCTTGAAAGAACTCGTTGATTCTTAAGATTGTTCCGCTGTATCCAATAAAACGGTCTTATCATAACTAATAATGAAGGATAAACAGATTTACTGCCTCGGGTAAAATAAATATGTTTATCTTAGAAACTCCAACGCAGTTATTAGGGTAGTAATGTTTGATTTAATGTAGATTAGGTCTTGCGCTTTGGGAAACCTTTTTGGTATAACGAAGTTCTAGTTTTAAACCATTTAATATTAATATTTATGCATTTTGTAAATGAAAAAAGATTATTTTAAATATATCTATAAGGGAACTTTCTTTGAGGAGGTCTATAAAAAATAGTTATTCTTGGTTCTCGGGTAAAAACCTCGGTGACTGTTGGAATTCAAAAATATCGTTTTGTCGACGTTTCATAAATTTTCATTTGTCATCTCCAGAAAAAGTAGTAACGTTCAGTCAACACGGTTGCATATTTGGGAACCTAGATCAACATTGTAATATCGTAACACCGCGAAAACCGTAAAAATGCCAACAAAATCAAAAGATTATTTTTTATATTGTCACTTTTTATTCAGTTTTTTAGATCCAAACATAAAAATGTTTAATTATTGAAGTTAAAAGCAAGAATGCATCACTTTGCTGTTAACAAGGTATCATTATTTTTGTTTACATTATACGTTTGATATCAACGTCGACTGCAATAAAACAGCATAATGCATTTAAGAATCTAAGCACTTCCAGTTAAAGAAAGACTACTTTTTTTTACGACCACTAATGTAAATGACTTATGGTGCCTTTCCACGTGAGAGTAAACTACTCTCGATAGCAGCGTCGCCAAGGATACAGCCAATCGCGAGTTACTCTCAGGGGCTGTATCCTTGGCGACGCTGTTATCGAGAGTAGTTTACTCTCACGTGGAAAGGCACCATTACCACACAGCGTGCATGCATAGTAAAGTGAGCCCTAACGCACGGTAAGCAAAACGCACATTTGTCTAGAAAGATCGAAGTAGCCTTACGTCAAACACTGTCTGCATGCGTATAGTAAGTTTTATTTTTTAACTGTTTATCTTATTTTTAGTGATTAGCACAAAAACTTAAAATAAAATAATAAATTTCATAAAAAGATACCTACATCGTTTTTGAACTACTAGGAATAACTAACCTAAATCGAAATGAGTCACAATAAAAACATACCATGAACCATGAATGCAATAATCATATAATCTAATGAATAATTTGTGAAAGTCAATAATCGGCCGATTAATCGGTTATTGGCCGATAAGCTACGGCAAGACCAGCTTTTACACATTAAAAAATCTGTTATATCAATTTATCAATTTTATAAAGTATCTATCTAACTTAACGATGCTTTATCAGCGAAAAAAGGTATCAGTAAAAAACTAGAACAATGTGAAGTATAACGAAGAACTAGTTTGCACAAAATGCCGTTTAATTTAACTTATTTTTGAATGGCAAATAACTATTTCGACAGGTTTATTATTAAATTATAAATTTTTGTAAAATTAATTAACATTTTAAGAAGGCTTATACAATCAGCCAAGTAGACTTTGAATCGCCTAGTAAGTGCATTTTTATTTTGTGAAGGGAACTTTCTACCAATAATTTAGTGTAACGATGTGTAGTGGGGAATCTTGAAGCTGCTCACTTAAAAAGAGTAGAATGAATTCGACGAAGTAATTATGCCGTTTTTACTAATCAAGCGGTTGGCTGCTTAATGACGCAGCGTCGAGCGGATCTAGAAAATTGAGACAATTTGATTAGCGCTATAAAAACCCTTCAAATGACACTAGCGGCTAGTGCGAATTAATACCCAGGTCGATCGTCATGTGTTGGCACGTTCATAAATCTCTTCCATCTCTCTTATTATACCGTTTTTCCGGCGCTCCCATTTCTTTCTATCTATCAATTTACTTTTTATCTATTTCCTGTCTGTTTCACTGCCACCCGCATTTAGGGACGCTTTATCGTAGGCATTTTTTTTATTTATTGGAGCTTTTCTTTAGAGAAAATATGCGCGGTCAGTAGTTCTTAAAGATATCTTGGTGAACAACGCTATGAACAATACCGCTTCCGTTAACAAGTTGCATTTCCGCTAGGGTGAATAACGAAAAATATCAAGAAATAAGTTACATTAAGTCGATAATACCAAACAAAAACAAAAGGCGAATGAAAATTGGCAAGATTTAGTGAAATAGAGTCAACATTTACAAAAAGCAGGTTCATTTTCATTTTAAAAATTCACTTTACGTATTAATATTAAAAACTTTTTTCAAGTATGTAATCGTTTGTTATTTTTTATTAATAACCAAATCTCTTGTTTGTGTGCCGTGAGCTGCATAAACTGAATTTTATTAGGTATGTTAACGATTTTGTAAATTTTTATTGACATTTAGGTTACTTTAATCAGCTCTAAAGATTGCAGAATCAGTTTTTTGACAAGTTTTTTTAATGGAACAGTAGTGGTATTGCGGTTATTTAAATAGAATATTTTCTGACGAATTTGCCAATACCAATAATTTATATTTGTGTTGAAAGGCTGCTTCAAAGACTTAAAATATTATAAAAACTTATTAGTAGGTATATCCTATTAATCGAAGTATACTATACTGTGGTTAATTGCAACTATATAGTTATTACTAAAATTTTTAGATTTTTTAGTAAATAACTATAACAATTCAACAAAAAAGAACGATAATTTGTTTTGATGCAGTTAGGCACAGTGTACTGCGATTAATAGGATATCTTAATAGGTTTTTATAATATTCCAAGTCTGTGAAGAAGCCTTTCAACACATATAAGTTATTGCATTGGTATAGTTAAATTCGTCAGGAAACACTCTTTTTAAATAACCACATGCACCACTATCATTCCATTAAATTTTCTGTCAAAAACCAATTCTGCAAACCTCAAAGTCAATTAAAGTTGCCTAAACAATTAATGACAAAATAAAATTCAATTTATGCAGGTCATGGCACACTTAATAAAAAAAAAATCCTCCAAGAATTATTTGTCAATATAAAAATTAACCAAAATAAAGCAATTGTATCTAAAACTACTTCCTCTTTCCAAAACTGTAAAAATATTCAGGGTGTTCCATTTGAAATAACAAAGTTAGGGTCATTTTCGGCGCAACAGGAAGTGAAACAGTCTACATAAGTTTAAATACTTAATCCGTTTTTTTCACATATACCTACCTACTTGTATGTCTAAAATTTTATTTACGTAAAATCAGAACCAAAGAAAAAAATGTGTGTACCAGAACTCAGTTACACCCAGTATATTTAAACAACTTAAAATGCATTTTTATAAAGAAAAAATTGTTTCAGTCGGGCCTCCATATCTAGGGTTCTCGTTTTTCGAGGGCCACTATGGGGATCTCGTAAACGGTAACAGTTACGACTTCGGTTAAATTAGGGCAAAGTTGTATATTCATGTGCTTAATAATTTGACACAAAAAGAACTTATCAAGCTTTTTTAGTTTTTGAAATATAGGAAAAAAAGAAAAGTGGATTTTTGTTTTTTGTTTTTGCCCGTAACTTTTTCATTTGATGTCGAATTTCATTTCTGTAAAGACTTTTTCATGGCCACTTTTTGCAAGGAATCAAAATTCCCAATTATTTGCCCTAATTTACCCGAAGTCGCAACTCTTACCGTTTACGAGATTCCCATAGTAGCCCTCGAAAAACAAGAACCCTGTAGCGCGGTAGAGATGACCGGCCTTGTTATTTTTTAAAATAAAAGCTGCCAAAGTATTTGCCCGTTTTGTATTGCAAACTAACCATTAATAATTCGTAGCTTCTGTGATTATAAAAAATAAAAATGCTATTTTGGGTAATTCAACACGATTAAAAGAAAATTCAAATGATTTTAACTAACCATAAAACTCCCAATTCGAACAATTTATGTCTTACAGCTTTTGTTTAAACGAAAGAATTATGTTTCCAAACTTTTTAGGTGTTCATTATGCACAAAACTATCAATATTATCAAACGGTGCGAAATGATATAACAAACTTACGAAGGAAATTTATAGCAAACGCAGTTCGTTCCATAAACTTTATACGTACTTAACATTCCTGCTATGACAACAGGTGCGCGGTTTTGCGATTCACAAAATAGTAAAGGTCAAATGAGCATAAAAATAGGAGCTATAAAAGTGTCGAAAATAAAGATAAAGTAGTTTTGTAACTACTAGATATATTTTATTTATAATCATATTAACCAAATTAACTAGAAATAGAATTTTAAAATATTGCTGCGTGCAGCTAATTTGTTTAAAGTAAAAAACTGGTGATATCAAAGTTTACAAAAGTACAAAGAAACTGACTATTAACTATTAAACTAGGTAATATAAAACTTTTAAATGAAAGAAGCAACACAAAATTTTGTTGTTAAGGTGCAGGGGTAAATATTTAAAAAAAATAATACAATGCAAGACTCATTTTTAGACTGATACGGCAAAAAATGTGATAAAGTTATAAATAAATAATCAATTATAAATTATATACAGTATACATCTAACAATTTTTGACTGAAGTGCCCATCATTAAATAGTTAAATCGTTGCTGTAAGTCAATTTTCCCCAACCTTTTTTGAATTGTACTCCACCTTTACGCCTCATTGAGGTGACCTCAAAGATTTTAATTTCCTCTCTAGCATAATAGTCAAACAAATTCAGAAAAAGGAACATAAGTATAACTGTTTTTAGTTTGACTTTTTTTAATGAATGCAAATAATATATTACAAAATCCAACTTAATTTGATCTTTGAGTATGCTGCAGAGTTTTTATTTGAGGTTACTAATGCAATAAAGTTTTCTGATTGTCCCTTAAATATTCAAACTGTCCCATGTACGCCCCACGTTCGGAAACACTGCTTTAGGTAATCTATGTATGGTATGTAATTATAAGATTACGCATTTATCACCTACGTATTTAGGTCTTGTTCTGTGTTAATTATAATTTGATCATTAATTCTATTTTATATATTTGGCAGTATAATTTACTATTTTGGTTTGATATACAGTTTTTTACATTTTATGTTAACTATTGCATATTTCGTTTTAATGATAATAACAAATGATATAGTTGCTAAAGATACGTAAATTATTATATTTCAGAAAAATCACAAACGAAATAAAACTGTTAGTGTTTCACTAAATTTTCATCAAGTTTGTTTAATAAGCTTTAAATTATAATTCAGTTCATAAATTTTTAATCCTTTATTCGTTCAAAATATATTTTAATTTTAAATCAATGTAATGAATAATGATATATAGAAATACTCACTGAAGTTTACCCAAACAATTAATTTCTAGATAATACATTCCATTGTGCACAAATTCTAAAGCGAATAAATTATAATTCAGCTCGCTTAGGTTGGTTGTTTTATTGCAGGGAAACTAAAAATGATATATGCGCGACATTACGAAAGAAAATTAATTTGCATCTTGCTTTTGTAATTGTTAGTCAACATGAATGGCTTACGTTAATTTTTATTAAGCTGAACAACGTTAAATATTGATAATATACAACAAATAATTATCTTATTATTGCAATAATAAAATATGGGTAGTTTAGAGAAATTAAAATTTGGTAAATTGTAAATTAACTATTTATTGTATTCATACTATTTGTTCGAATTAAGCTTTTTAATTCTTGACTTTGGAAAATTTAAAATTAATGATAACTGGTATATAATAGTTTATTGCATAGGAAGAGTTGTAAGGAGCATATTACGCATGGAGTCGCGTAGCGCTGATTGCGTATATCCACGAGTGCGTAATCGCTTTACAACTCAAGTTTTGTACTATAATTTTTCTACGATCATATAATACATACGATTGTATCGGGTTATGGCTAATAGTAAACACACTTACGTACGCTGTTAAGTGCCAAGTTTGACGTGAGTCTACTTTGATCATTTCTAAAAAAACTGTGCTTTTTGCTTACCGTGTGCGTAAAGACCCTCTTACTATGCATGCAAGTTAAGTTTGACGTGAGCCTACTTTGATAATTTCTAGAAAACTATGCGTTTTGTTTACCGTGCGCAAAGACCCTTTTACTATGCATGGAGGCTGTATAGTGTATGTGTACAGGGTAGGGTTTGGGAAGATTCGGTCTTTTTGGATTCGACGAATCCGAATCGAATCCACGATTATTTTACGAATCCGAATCCGGATCCGAATCCAGTTCTAAAATTAAATGAATTGTAGTGCCATAAAAATTATTGTACAATATTTACAATATTTGTCAGCGGTTGTCAGTTTTGTCAGTAGCGCATCAATGGGTTTTACTAACACGGCCTTCAATTAGTTAAAATGGCACTGTATTTCATTGTTAAAGTCTTAAAGTATGAAGTAAAATAACAAGTATATTAGTATACAGGGTGTTTCACTTTTCCATGGGACACTATTACTATCTCCGTAAATAATGAAAATACAAGGTTGATCAAATGGGACAAAAGTTAGCTATTTAGGGGTGTATAACCAGATCTTGTTTTGTTTAAAAAATCCATGGCTTGCGTGATATAACGAAAAAACCGAAATCGATCAAAATTTTTAAACTTAAATATCTCGGCTATTGTTGCGAATACACAAAAACGCCAAAGGAAAAAAGTTTTGTAGATTTGGTTTGCTATAAGATGGCAACAGTCAGATTTTTTTTAATGAATTACCGTGCGAGATATTTGACAAAACAACTTTTTTTTGAATGGCAATCGTAGTAGGTGATGACTGATTTAAAGATTATTTTTTTCTCTTTACAATGATATAATATTTTGTATGTCTATTTTCAAAAATAAGCGAAATAACCTAAAAAAATGCAAAATCTTAAGATAAAAATCAGGGTTATTTTTTTGCTTCATCTTCAGAGAAGTTCTCTCTGAATTGGTTGACCTTGGTTTAATTGTTATGATTGCTCGATATACTTTTTCTAAATAGTTCGTTCTAATTTTGGCATTTGAAAATAATGCATTTTTTTTTTAAGTAGGTAAATTTATCTTGAGACTTTGGTAATATAAGGCATTTTACCGTTTCCAATATATGATTAAGCTCTTCTTCCATCGTTAACAACTGAACGTCATCTGCAATATTCCGCAATCACCCTCTGTTGAATGCTCAGTTTCTTCATTTTTGTCTTCTCCGTCAAACAATCGTTTCGTAATATTTGTTGCAAAATTAAGTATTTTCTCTGAAGTTGTGTTAGCATTAATGAGACCTAATACGAGATTCGTCGAATCTTAGACCGAATATCGAATCCGAATATTTGCTGTAGGATTCGGCGAATCCGAATCCGGGTACCCGGATCCGAAAAACCCTAGTACAGGGTGGACCAAATTCGAATGTTTTACGGGGTATCTCGGTTACCGTAATAGATAGCGAAAATCTGATTTCGGTCTCTTGGGCTATTTTTTTGAGAAAATAACGCCTATGCAATCAGATTTTTTCTATCGGATGCCATTTTGGCACTACAGGCGAAAAATGAAATTTCATCATTTTTGAAAATTTGCTATAACTTCTTTATTTATTAAACTAGAACAAAATGTTATTAAGGTTTTTTACACAGATTTTTATGCTTAATTCAAAAAATTCATAGCTACCTTGACTTTTGAGATATGGAGTAAACTTACATTTTTTTAAATGGAAACTCTAGTTGGCCATGACTTTATGAGAAAGAGTATTTTTTTAGCTTTTCAAAAATATATAGGTTTATATATTTATTTCAAAAAATGACCAAGATATGACCAATTTTGTAAAAATTCGATCATCAAAGTTTGCCATGGATATAAAAAAGAGGTAAAAACAATAGAGGACTGCTCGCTTTTATTGTTACAGTTACTAAGTTACTTAATTTAAATTAACAAATACTTTTAGTTTTATTTATAATAAATGTTCAAACTGCTGGCCTTCCATTTCTAGACATCTTTGGCATCTTTTTTCTATCGCCGACAAAGTATTTTGTAGGTGAATTGGTGATATATTTTGAAAGGCCTCTGCCACGTTATCCCTTAGTTCCTCTAACTCGATTTTTTGACTTTTCGTTTTATGACTATATTTCGCTTGTTTATGAAAATAAACAAAAATAATTTTGACGCTCTGCAAGCACGTTTTTGAAAAGAATGCACTGGCGTAGACAATTTTTCAAAAAAAGTTGCGAAATTCGAATTGTGACACAAAGTTGTATTTTTTTAAATGGAACCCATAGTTGGCTATGCCTTATTTAAATTCCTTATTTTTTTGTCTTTCCAAAGATATGAGGGTTGATGTATTTATTTTCAATAATACGCAAGTTACGAAGGTTTTTTAGTTTTATTTTTAAATAAAATTATAGTAGGCTGTGAAAACAAAAACAAAACAAGGTGTAAACCCTTTTTAAACTGATTTAGTACAAGTTACGAAGATTTTTTTAATGAATACTATATAAAATACTGTACTGCAAAAATATTTAGTTACGTAAAAGAATCCAGCGAATATAAACTAATAAACCAAAAACTCGTATGGTATAGGCAAACATGTCATAATAAACATAACATCAGGATGTTACACAATATTGCGTAATGAAATCTTGCAAATCATCGTCATTTAACTTATAAGTACATTGAATTTTCCCTAATAAGCGTTTGTTACTTGTGCTGTGCATCAGTGCGTTTCTATCCGTAAAAAAAAGATGGATATCAATTGGACAGCTATCGGTTTAACCATTTTACCAAGTGTTGGAAGTTCTATAATAGGTTTTCGTTCTAGAGATAGGATTCAAACCTGGTATAAAACATTGAAAAAATCAAAGTTAAATCCTCCAGATGCCGTGTTTTATCGCGTCTGGATATATCTTTATTTGAGTATTGGCTACGCTTCATATTTGGTTTACAGAGATGGAAATAATGGTAAGCAGAAATGTTGTAATAAACACACTTTTTAATCATTTTTTAATTAGGTAGCGCACAACTTCCGTTAATTGTGTATGGTGTCAATTTGATACTCAATTGGGTGTGGTCTCCAATATTTTTCGTCGCGGAAAATCTGGAGCTAGTAAGTATTTAATAAATTTTAAAACCGCTGTTTAAAATAACGATGTTTCATTTGCAGGCATTTTATTTTATAAATCTATTAAATGCGACCGCTATGGCTTCTGCTTATCTTTTTTATCAAGTAAATCTTCTGGCAGGCATTTTAATCATACCGTACGTCCTTTGGTGTAGTTTTGCAACTTACTTGTCTTTTTACATTTATAAAAATAACAGCATACAAGGAACAACTACGGATATAAAAAATAATTAAATCAATGAGAGAACTTGACAACTGGTTGTGAAATAACTACTGTTCAAATATTTGATATGTGGAAAATGAAAAATACTTGATAATTAATTTGCTGTAGGTCTACTGTTACACGAGTTTTTAGAAGATTTTAGAGCGTGTTTAAAGAGGATTTTTCTGTGTTAGATGATACCATTATACTTAATTATATTTCTGATAAAATAAAGTTATTTTTATTTAAACGTGCAGTGTTTCTTTGTCAATGTCGTTAGAAATCGACCAGTGCATTATTTACTTTGAATCAAACAGTAAGTGGTACAAAAAGTTTCGGATCTCAAGGATCCATCCCTTCATTTTTGGCGGTATATAATTGCACAATAATTAATTGAAAATATTAATGTGTGTTGACCAAGCGTTATTTAACTTTTTATTATTAAATGGCTCACGTGTGGTTTAAAGTCAAAATTAAATAATAAATTATATTTTTTTTTCCGGTGTCGTAAACATGGTGATACTTTTGATAAAGACATTTTTTGATAAAAATGTCAACATATAATAGGCATCAGTAGGTATACCACGAAGGTATATTATTGATCTATGTAAATGAGTTTGTAGTAAGTTACTAAAATTATTTAGATTGGTTTTTAAACAAATTGTTGACAACAGAATTAAAATATCTGTGATTAAAAAACAGATTACTAAAACACCGTTTTAAGGAGATTGAATAATAGATAATAAATTTTTAAAATAATGATAAAAATCCCTAAAACAACCGGTTTATTTTTAAATAAAAATAATTGACAATGACTAATGTTATAGTTACAATACAATATTAAAGTGTATAATATGTAAAGTGTGTAAATACTGGGTCTAGGAACATTCTTCGCCCACAATTCTTCGCCTCCACAATTTTTCGCCGCATACGAGCTTATCACAAATTTTATTTGTAAATGTGATTGTTTTTATTTATAACGTAGTTTTATAGATTATTTTACATTCGCCTAAAGTTGTTTCTTGCATATTAATACTTCTTCTTTTAATATTATGTTTATAAATTGCTATATAAATAGCATATGTTGTGATTTTTAATCTTGTTTGTTATTATAGTAAACCATGAATAAACATTAAATTAACCTGACCGGACCTAACCTAACCAAACCAAATGTAAAACAATCTGTAAAAATTACGTTATAATTAAAAACAATCACATTTACAAATAAAATTTGTGATATGCTTGTATGCGGCGAAAAATTGTGACGGCGAAGAATTGTGGCGGCGAAGAATTGTGGCGGCGTAGAATTGTGTAGGCGAAGAATTATGGGCGAAGAATTGTGGAGGCGAAAAATTTTGGGCAAAGAATGTTCCGGACACGGTAAATACTAACGAATTGTAAAGTTAAAAAGATTTTAAACATTAAAATAGAGAGTAATTATCGACCTGCATGTAATTTCAAATTGTGTAATGCTGAAAACATTTCAGTGAATTTTGCAGTTTGCGTAAAAATAGTTTTTAATGACAGAAAAAAATGGTGTGAAACTTTAATTGCTAGAAACAAAAAGTACAAAGTAATGTTGCTACTTTTAAATAACACGCTAGGTCCAACGAAACGAACATTTCAAAATCCAGTAGAAAATATGTGAAATTGAAGTAATCTTGACTTGCATATATTCTACTATAAACCGCAATTTACAAAATTTATCTCTGGTCATTTCATCCGAAGACAATTGCCGACAAAACAGCGCTGACGTAGTTTGTCTTCATGTGCCCGGCAGTTGGATTTATCTAGAAGCGCTTGTCACCACTAGAGAAGCGGTAATGTAATCCGACGTAGCCAACGGCCATTTGCAAACGTGGAATCCGCCCAAATAAGACTTGGATCAACCGGGGTTATCTTCATAACTCCTAGCTTCGTCTCAAATTCATCCGGACATTGCGAGATAACAGTATCGTTTAAAAGGCGCTGGCACTAAATGTCATTTTGTACGCGTATGATATATCAACTTCTACAAAGGTTGTTTTTATAATACATTTACACCAATCTTTTAATTTTTTCCACTCGTTGATAAAAGCTAAAAAAAGTTTCAATTTTAAAGTTTAAAATTTAATAAACTTAGAATTTTAACGTTTTATTATTATTTTTTTACTGTTATTAATATTTCAAAATATTTTGAAATCAAAATTTAAACTTAGTCATTTTTGATTTTAAATTTAAAACTTAAAATTCATTTATTCTTGTAAAAATAATTTATTAATATGTTATAATTTTAAACCTCTAACTACAAACATTAACACAAAAAAATAAAAATACCGTTTCTGATCGGAACGTAAGCAGAAGAAAATCGTTTTCGTTTTTTACGTTCTCACCCAAAAAAAGTCGTTTTTGTGAACCAGTTGATATTAAAAAACGGTTAACCGGTTATAACTACATTAACATATCGGGTAATCAACAATGATTGATGCCCGCTAACTTCAGATCGAAAATAAAATAATAACATTTTTGTTGGGTATCACAGTGTAAAACTAGGATATCAGTGGCGTAGTATTATTTTCGTTTTTTGTGACGTTCAGGTTGACCTGTAATTTTGTGTGTGGTTTCCCTACGCCACTGGGTTTCCCCTGTGGGCTACCGTTAAAATAAAGTTCCTAACACCTTTGGCATCAATCATTTTCGATCACCCGATTCATACATGCGATAAAACCCCGACTATTCGAATATTCGATTATCCAAATTATAAATACTTTAAATATAATATACGTAAATAAATACAGTTCATTTTTAAATAAAAACAAATTTGGTGTGGTTATTTTGTACCTTTGGTAATCCAGTGATAAAAGTAAAGTTTGTGTGATGATATTTTGTCCATTTACAATCTTGTTTTTGTTTGTTAACAATCCTTGCTGGGCCCTGCTTAATTATAAACGGTTATATGTTGGGTTGGGATCCGTATGGTCGGCATATTTTAGGCTGGTGAACCGCCATATTAAATTTACCAAATCCTTAAACATTATTAACATATATTACAATATAATTTGTGCATTTTATTTAGGCTCGGGAAAACTTTGCGCGTGTCAGGTATAAAAACACAACGACGTGTTTAATGAAAAGGTACACACGATTGATATCTAATAATGTAGCGAGTGCTGTTTTTAATTTATTTTTGTAGTAAAAATGTGTACATTTGAATTAAACTCCATTTTTGCCGCAAACAATTAAAAAGGCAAAAGTATTAATTGCAATGGATAATTCACCTATTAGGCCCGATTGCACGATGTAACACAGATATTAAAATACAAGTAAATTCCTAAAACTAGGCAATATCAGCGTTAACTATGCTGCGATTTTGCCTAGTTCTGGGGTTAATGTGATTTAATCCCGGGGTTAACCCCTGGTTAAACTTTTATGCAATCGGGCCTTAAATGATCATAATAATAAATTGTAAAGAAAAAGTGATAAATTCGGTTAAAATCGGTGATTGTTTCAGTTTTGGTTTTCATAAAAATTTCGTTATTTCGTTTACGTTTTTGTTCCGTTCTCAGTTACTGCTTATAACCACAGCTCACCAAATACAATAATTTTTACCGCTCTAAGCTTTCAATCACTGTAAAAAGATCTAATTGCCTTTAATAAGTAGTAAGTACCTACACATATGTATGTAGCATACTTTTAAAGAATAGTTTAAAAATGAAATGTGAATTAAATAAGTTCTATTTTAGTATATTATTAGATATATTCCTGTACAAAGTGACAAAGTACTTCTTTTGGTTAAAAAAATTAAAAATTGCAAAATGTAATTTCTCTTTTCTAACAAAAATTATAAGTCAAAGCATTTTTTTAATGCAATTTTTGTAAGGCCATGAAAAGTTTTAAGAATTTGGTATACTCTTACACCAAATCTGAATCCAATTCGATGGTGTAAGTTTAGACTAAGTCTGGATTTAACTAGTACGTAGAGAACATGAGAAACATGATTTTCTAATTACAGGGTATAATTGATGTAGTTCGCACTCAGGCCGGTCAATTGCATCCCTCTATCTTGGATCTCCGGCAGGGATAATTTCGCAGGAACTCACTGAACTGCTGAATTAATCTATCCAACGTCCATCATTCTCTCGTATGTTCGAATTGCCTCTCGACGCCTCGCTTTACACAAAAGCATGCCTGGCCAAAACGTTCTCGATTTGTCTTACAACAAAAAATCTTATAACGGAAATCTACACTAACAGCTTTAAAGGAGTATTTATACGCTTGACCTTAATGTTTTTTTTTTTAGAAACGCACAATGAGTTACAAATTGATGGAGTTCTACCAGTCCCACTAATTTCTTTCTAATTTTGATTTCGGTACATTTTGAAATATAAAATAAAATGCATAATAGTTAGATTTCAATGATTTGCTGCATTTTCAAAGAATTTTTGAAAACTATTGGTAGTGATTGCAATGAATCGATCAAAATACATCGAAAAATACAACAAACGGAGTAGGTATTGATCGAAACAACGACTTAAAAATAATTCTTGCTACCCGTTTCTGTTTTAAATCTTAAAGCGGAAAGCGAATCTACATTGTAAACCATATTTTTAAGTAATTACGTCATAAATCTAGCATAAAATATTCCAAGCATCCCTTAATATAACTGTGAGCATTAAATTTATATAAAGTGGTTTTTAATGATAATACTGCCTACAAGTATAGCTGTAAATAAATGAAAACCATTAAATCCAAACACTTTTAAACACATATCACCATAAATGGCACTATTTTCGATAATATAATAACCTGTATCATCATTATAGTGTACATACTTTGTGATTATTAGTGTTAAAACCTATTGCAGAACATATTATAGCGTTTTACATGTATTATCATAATTATCAAAATGATTTTTTTAATACATTGCGTTTTATTCTCTGATTGTTGGTAAAGTGTTGACAGTAATGTGAAGCGTTTGTAGATAATACTGTTTTCCTATGCATATTACTTTTTATTTGATGAAATCTTCTAAAAGCAACTAATCTTAAACAGACAGTTAAATACGATTGATGACTTAAGATTAGCTATTTTAAGGACATTTCAAAAAAATATGCTTAGAAAAATATTATTTTCTACAAAGTGCAAATCTCAAATTTGCATTGTTCATAGAGAGGGAGCTACACCTTTAACACATGTTATAATTTAGATTTAATGGTAATAATAAGTGAAACATTATAAATTGTTATGAAATTTATCGTAAAAAATATCTTCAATTATTTAAATTTTTACTTGTCAATTAAGTAGGTACAGCTAGTTAATTTATGCAATTTTTTGGTTTTTCCAATGGCCACTTTGATTAAACTTAACAAAAACAATAATATTACTTACTTTCATTTAAACATATACCTAACAACCCATACATCAATGAAACGAGATAAATATTTCTCTTTTCAATGAAATCTTCTAGTCAACTATGGTTGTCACTTTAAAAAAGGTACGTTTGGCTTATATCTTAAAAATCAAGCGTGCCATGACTTTTACATATTTTTTAAAATTCTACGTAACAATATCTAGATGAATCATTTCACATTTTGATTTTAACGTGGGTGGCTATAAAATTATTTACCGTTAAAAAATCGTCTATTCTTAGTTTTTTCAAAACATTTACAACAGTTGAAGGTGTACCTATGTAAAATGTCATTATGTCAAAATGGAATTTAATTCGTCTTAAAATTTTGCCCAACTTTGCTCAATTAACCGACTATGTAGCTCTTATTATAACAAAGTTACTCAAAAAACAAATGTAGATTGTTGTCGCCCTGTAGGTATATTGCAGGGAAACTTATGAATCGGTTGAACTGTGTGATCTGTTTTTTAAAATTTTTAAAGACGTCGATTTTGGAAATTGGCGAATTTTATCAAGAAAAGAGTTTTTGCTCAGTATGTCCGTTTCTGGGGCTTGTGAAAAATTGGCGGTACGTGAAATGTTACTACCGTTTAAGTGACAAATTAGACAATCGGCGGCACTCAAGCTTTTATTGTTCAGGTCGGGTTCAATTAATAAAAAAACGCATCACTAAAAGTAAAATTGCACCAGCATTGCACTTTTTCTCGCGATCATTATTGAGAATTTCTGTGATAGCGAGCGTTGAAGGAACGTAAAGCTGCAAAGAACTGGAATTGAAGTTGAGTTTTTTACCACTTTTAGTAATTTAGACGGATTAGATGAAACTGGGAGAAGACATAAAAAGCAGCAATTCTTTAGAAATGAGAATATTCCTAACGATCGTATTTCTGGCGGCGCCAGTATTGAAATTAAACGGGAGTAATTCGTTATTACGCGATGGCACTTTCTGATTTCACAATAATGGAATCGATGAGCGTGTAACATGTCAACTAGCGTAGCAGATATCGCCGTTTTGACAAATCGCAACACGAACACTGCGCCCGTCTGCTGTTGACGTAAACCATAATCAGAAATGGACCGTGAGATATGTTTGCATCGGCAACGACGTGCTTAGCGTTTTCAATTTCAATTCAAAAACAAACGAGTTCTAAGTAAAATGAAACGGTTTAGAGCAAATAAAGCATGCAAATAGGCCGTTGTTTGTCGAGAGGAGTGCACGCTTCGTCGGAGCCATGACAACATTCTGATGTTTTTTATATCTCTCACTTATTTGGCGAATTTAAATGGTAAACATTATTACGACTTCAAAAACGGAATAAAACACAATTGGCAATGCTTGCTTAAAACTGTTTTTGAATTTAAATTCGATAACAAATGATTAATCACTGTCAAGAATATTACATTTAGCAGACGATGTAAACATAAATAAGTAAATAAGTGATCGTAATTACATTTTTAAATTTAAATTTACGAAATTGTTCATAATTTTTTAATAACTTATAAACTAGAAAAGATTAGGTGCATCACGTTCAACCAAGATCACGCCCCACATCACCTCTTCATTCGTAAGAGGTTAAATTCGTTGGTACTGTTAATGCAAATTTTGCAGGTTTATATTTTTTGTGATTATTTGTAAAGCCATTTCCTCAATGAAATAAAAAACAGAGATGACAGCTAATGACAAAGTTGCCATATGTATTATTTTCATTCAAATCAGTGATTAACATATTTTCAACACCAATTTTTGAAAGGAAAAACACAATATCTGAGAAAAAATTGTATCTGCTTTTTAGTTCACTTTCAAAAGAGAATAAAGTTGGGTTAGCGACAACCACGGAGTAAATGTTGCTACAATACAAAAACTGAACGGTACACAATTTAAAACAAATGTGATAAATAAACGGATCTCAATATAATATGTTTCGTTAACCCGGTAATACAGTTGCTATATTTTGAAGTGTAAAACAGTTAATTTTCAATAATTGAGTCTTACAATTACTAAGATAGCGCTTGTAAAACTAATGTCTAACATCCGGAACTGTCACTACAAGGATACATATGAGCACTACAAACTTGTAGATTCCCCTAATCTTACTTGTTGGTTATATTTCATTGATTCCATTGTAGCGAAGTGGAAGAACTCGAAAAACAAATGATAAAAGCAAATTCTTTTGAACAAAAGATCTTTAGTCCTGAAGATAATTCTACAAAATTTACAATTACTGAGATATATCCGCTTCTTACTTCCGTTATAAATTACTTGTCGTCTATTTGGACAATATAAATGACTTTGTTTCGGTTCTTTTATCTTAGTTTTCTTGAAAGTAATAAAGGAAATAAAATAGAATGTCACGGTCTTAAAGTATGCAGAAGGAAAAATAAAATAGGTTTTATTGCAACACAAGTAAATTTATAGCAAATCAGAACTCAGTACCAATTGAAAATTGAAAATTGAAAATTCAAAGCGAAAAGAACTAGAAATATAAATGAAACTAATCCTAGAAACTAAGCCCAACAAAACTAAAAAACATTTAATAGAAAAGTAATTGTATTATAAGTTAAATAGAAATATGAACTTTGCTAGCTGTATTTTCGAAGGTTTGCATATTATTTTTTAGTGAATCAATTTAGAAATCATTCTGTAAAGTTATTAATTTTTACATATGGAGGGTTTGGTTCGTTTTGAAGAACATACAAATCTTGAAAGAACCATCAAAATTGCAAGAAATGTGTTTTTACGTGCTTAGCAAGAATTTAAACCAAATATATGATACATTATGCCCAATATTCGAAACTTTCCAAGAAAATCTGTTCCGTGACCAAATTAGTTTGGGAAACGCTGATTTAGACACATACATCTTGCTTAGCTTTTGAAATGCGATAGTAAATTATTTTATATCTTATGGCCATCAAACTGAATTTTAAGCGCTATGAATTAGCAAACTTTAAGGAGAATGCATTATTGATTATCAAATCAAAAAACAAATTTAAAAAAAGCAGGGTGTTCCGATTTGAATCGCATTATTGAGGAGGAGATTTCGGTTATATAGGAGTTATAAAAAATCTAATAGAACATAATCAACTCATATTTATAAAAGGCATCTAATAGTAAAAAAGAAAATCATACATCTGTTTTCGATATAATAGCCTAAACATAAATTCTTATATTGAACTCTGGATCCTCTGGTTTTGATTCGCAAAATGAGCTGATCATGTTTTAAGCACTTTTCGAATAGGCTGTGATAAAACATTAATTTGTTTAAAAAAAAATTTTTGGTTTCGTAAACATTATAAGTTTAATAATCCTAATTACTTCACTTAATATAAAATGCTCGATTCATTCCTCTTACAACAATCCTGTATATCTTCCGTCCGGGTATAATTGTGGTAGGTACACAAATTACGAGATGTAGTTATCGTGTAAGTAAGATCTGCTTTGTGGGAGACAGTGTTTTAAACTATTTGCTTCATGTAACGTTTCTAATTTGATTAGCGTAGATTGCTGCTTTGGTTCTTCTCAACTTTTCGTAGTTTAGAAGTACAAATTGCAGCTCTTATTAAAACTGAAAACATCGTAGAAGTTATCCGAGTCGTTGATCTTAAGTTAACTGGGTACGTTATGATATTTTCCACTTAGATGATAAATATTTATTACGGAAGGACGACAAGTTTTACATTTATTTTTGTCTAAGTATGTTCATAAAAGCTAATATGTAATTAAAACAGGGGCAGTTTTATTTTTAATTTGCTCTCATGCTGCTCCTGAGCTTAGTAACGAATTTTTAAAATCAGACTTTAAATTAAGTTTAATAGAAAACGCGGAACACAATTAATATGTATGTAAATAATAAAAAAAAAATCTAATTGGTTTGGAGTAGGCTTGGGTCTAAGTAATATATATACATCCTAACACCCAACACAGGCAACTATACTATAACAATTTCAATTGGTAAGTATAAGTTTAAAAAAATTAAGCATTGCATTCACCATTGCGCTATTACAATAATTTATAGAATATTTTTTAAATTTATTTAAAAGCAAGGTATGTACAAAATTAAATCACCAGAAATCTTTGAAGCTCTAAAACTTTCTTTCTTAAGAAATGTGTTTTAGCATTATTTTAAAAATCAATTTGTTTACATTTATACCTAATAAGTTTTTATATAAGTTACTAAGTTATTATTTAAATAAATCTTAATTCTTTTGCCTAAAATTCCGATTTCTAACAATCTATTCACGTGAGAAATTCAAAACAGAATTAAATACGACTGTTTGGTATTTATTACTTTTCAAAACATGAAAATACTCTTAGAGTGAAAAATAATCTTGTTATTGGGAGAATCCGCTATAAAAGCCTTATTTTTGGCTTTGTTCTTTAATAAGGTTAATTTTCTGTTTAGCGTTAGGGTCTTTTAAATGTTACTTTCATGCGGCGCGTATACAACAAGAATTTTAAATTTGGATGTAGTTAGAATAAGTAACAAGTTGCATTAATTATCTCAGTGTGATTTATTCGCAAAAGGATACATCACTTGAATAACTAAATTATATATTGCTTGCTTAAAGGTTATGTTTTCAAGTCCAAACAATTAGCGTTTAATATCACATACAAAAGGGTTTGATAATTTAAACTGAGTATGTTAAATTGACATTCAGTTTACAGTCTAAATTATAAAATTACCGGTACTAGCAAGGCCATGGAATATTTATATTCAGCACTAAAATATTACCCCTAATTAACTGAAGTAAATGAAAAATCTATTACTTTTCACGTCAAAATTATGAGGTGATTATTTTATCGTAGAAATTGGTGCATAAGTAATGGCAGTTTTCTTAATAAATTTTAAAATCATTATAATTTACTCTTTTTTTAATGGATGCGTACGCATTTTATTGTTTGCGTAAATAAGGTTATGAAGTAACTATTTGATTAAATTTTTACTTTGATTTGTGAATTTTAAACATATTTTACAGCAATAATAATAGCTTCTGGCCAAGTGTGTTTCGGTCAATAATGTTGCAAGAATTTAAAAAAGACTAATGCAAAATATTGTGCTAAAAATATATTTGATTTATTTAGGAACAATGCTACTTTAGTACGCACATGTAGATAGATGTTGGTTTAAAAATTCCCTTCAGGTGACTTTAATCTATAAAATAAATTTCGTAGCGGTAGCCCTTTCGATTTTGATAACGATGCTCTAATACAAGCCATTGATGAAAATTCACGTCAAACTTCAAGAGACCTTGCAAAGAGGTTTGATGTTGATGTTTGATTATTTTACCATAACTCGCCGTATTCGTCAGCTGGGCATAGTTTTAAAACTTAATGCTTGGGCACCACACCATCCTAAAAAAAATCAACTTAATGGACTGATTATTGACTCGCATGTAACTTTTTTCTTGGTAAAAAAAAAGCTTTTCCGGACAGGATTGTCATAGGAGATAAAATGTGTTATTTACGACAACGTAACGCAAAAAGATCATGGCAGAATCCAAATGAAAGACTATTGCCAACACCAAAAGCAGGATTACGCCTAAGGTTGGTTATGTTGTGTTGGCCAATAGAAACGGCACCATCTTGCATCAAGATAATGTCAGAAATAATATCGCAAAGTTTCCGTTGACAATTTTAAAGTCTTTGATTGGGAAATTATTAGCTATCCTCCATATACACGTAGTCGCGTAGTCCAGATAAAGCATCTTATGACTATTATATTTTTCACTTCAAAATCATTAAAATGGAAAAAAATGAGTAGGTAATATGGATAGCATTTAAAAATATGCCGACGACTTTTTTGCTTTGAAGCCGTATTCATCTTACACATCCAACATACTAACACTTATAGAAAAATAGACTACAATGCAGGGTTGAGCAGATTTAAATCAAGATTTAAATCATGATTTAAATCAAGTGATTTTAAAAAAAAATCATTGATTTAAATCAAGTGAATTAAAAAAAAATTATCAATTTAAATCACAGATTATATGAGTAGATACGATATAATATTTATAATAAAACAAAATGGTGAATAAACCATATCAATTTGCTCTTGTAAAGTAATATTCATTGTGGAAATGCAATAATTCAAAAAATAAATGACAAGTTTTTGACGTTAGCGAAGTGAACAGTCAGTTTTTTCAATTTCCACGGCACTCTATTGCTTCAATAACGATTTGAAGAAAAATGTCGAATATCTCGAAAAGTATGAGTTTTGGGTATAGGACATACTTAACAAAATATGAAGCTCTTTTAAAGACGAATTCGATGACTAAAAAAATACAGGGGTTCGCATTTGAAAAAATCGAGTTACGAGCTTTTGAAAATCATGAAAGTTGCCACCTATTTATAAACACTCCTGTATGTGTGATTCAATTTTTTTCATATCGAGCGAACAGAGAAATTTTTTCTGCATGTCCATACCAAATTAAAACTCTGTACTTCAAAATAACTTCAAAAGAATTTTTTAAATAAAGACTTAAAACCTTGAATAATTTAGAAAACTAATTGTTTTTTACAACGCTTTATAAAAACCTTTAGTATTTTATATTGATGCAAATTTAAAATTAAGGCGGTCAAAAATATTAAATAAAAAATTGGGTGTTGTATTTGAAATATAAAAGTTACTATTAGTTCCAGAAAGGTGACTCACCCTGTATATTTGAAAATAATTTTATTGTGTTGTTTAGAAAAAACTGTATAAAATAGCATTTGAATCAACTTCATATCTCAAGCCGTTTAGCCACAATCGACCGATCCCGCACTAATGACTCACCCTGTATATAATTAATTAAACATCACCATTTAGCACTGATTTTTTCAAAATTCTTAATCATTATATTTAATCTTTCATTTTGACAAAAATTCACCAATGAATTAAATATATTGGTTATTAAATATATTAGCACAAAACAGAAATAGCATGTGAATTAGTCACTATATTCGATAATATGGTACATTTGATTTAAACCAAAAAAATCTGATTTAAATCAAAAAAATCTAATTTAAATCAAATAAATCGATTTTTTTGATTTTTTTAAAAAAATCATGATTTTTATCCACCCTGCAGTACAATGTAAACTATATCATTTTTTAAATATGTGGGTACTAGGGTTTGTTTCCCGGGATCCCGGTTCATTTTAAGCTTTTTTATATTTCCCGGGAAATGCTTTTTATCCCGGGAATTTCCGTCATTTAAAAAAAGTGTTATTTTCGTTTATTTTGAGCTAAGATCGCTGTAATACTGTCATAACTTATCAATTTTATTATACATTTTATTATATACATCTATACAGGGTGAGTCACGACGGACGCGTCGGAGTTTTATGGCGAAACGGTTTATATTTTCCAATTTCTGTCGCTGTTAGATTATGTAAGTCAATAAGGGCTACATTTTAAAAATATTTTCAAACATACAGGGTGCTCCAAAAAAGAGTGCCATATCAAAGTTATACTTTTTCTTATGGAACACCCTGTATATGTTTACATTTTTGGATTCCTCTTTAAATTTAATTCAAAAAATGTATAAGGTCATTTGGGTCTAAAATCAACCGTTCTCGTGAAAATTGCATTTTCATGAAAATACGGTATTTTCAAAAATTTTCAACATTTGAAAACTTTGACAAGTCTGAAGAAATTCGCTTGGAGATAAGATTGACAATAGATAATGCAACACTTTGCACCACCTACATTTAAAAAATATTATACAGGGCGTTTTTTACGCTTGGTCAAACTTGTGAAACTTTAAACATCGATAACTCATTTTTTTTAAATACAACACCCTATATTTTTTTACACCGTCTTATAGAAAATTTAATTCTCTTTCGAAAACATTAAGGCTGTTTTTCACCTAAAATTGATATTTTCCGAGATATCGCGATTTTATTGTTAATTATTAGGGCAAAGTAATATTTTCAAGTAGGCTATGAAGGTAGACAGCGGTAATTTGAAACAATTGAAAGAAAAAACAAGACACTTATAATTTTATCGTTTGACTACACACTTTTGACAAATTTTTATAGGAAAGTTGTAGTTTTACCATACTTACGTTTAAATAGAGATTTTTTAAAATTATTTATGCATTTATTTGTTGGACCAGTGTTATACGATAATTACTAAATCCTATAAACCATTTTTTGTCTGTTTACGGTACGATACTACGACACTCTACTGAAAACAGTACCAACCATGTTTTTTTTTTTTTAAATGCAAAATTAGACAAGTCAGTATTACTTTTTTTTCAAATCAGCGTTCCGTTCTCGTACCTAATACATTATCAATCGGTTTTTAGGACTTGGCAAACGATCAAACTCAATTATATGAAAAATATTGTGGTCCTGATGAAAACCTATATTTTAACGTTAAAAATGGTAAATCTACAACTTTCTTATAAAAATATGTCAAAAGTGTGTAGTCAAACGATAAAGAGAATTAAATTTTCTATAAGACGGTGTAAAAAAATATAGGGTGTTGTATTTTAAAAAAATGAGTTATCGATGTTTAAAGTTTCACAAGTTTGACCGAGCGTAAAAAACGCCCTGTATAATATTTTTTAAATGTAGGTGGTGCAAAGTTTGCATTATCTATTGTCAATCTTATCTCCAAGCGAATTTCTTCAGACTTCTCAAAGTTTTTAAATGTTGAAAATTTTTGAAAATACTGTATTTTCATGAAAATGCAATTTTCACGAGAACGGTTGACTTAAGACCCATATGACCTTTTACATTTTTTGAATTAAATTTAAAGAGAAATCCAAAAATGTAAAAATATACAGGGTGTTCCATAAGAAAAAGTATAACTTTGATATGGCACTCTTTTTTGGAGCACCCTGTATGTTTGAAAATATTTTTAAAATGTAGCCCTTATTGACTTACATAATCTAACAGCGACAGAAATTGGAAAATATAAACCGTTTCGCCATAAAACTCCGACGCGTCCGTCGTGACTCACTCTGTATATACATATACTTATTATAAATATCTTTACTAACATTCAATTATAGAAAAACTTTATTTTTATTTCAAAATAATTTTTCTCTTTTATAAATTTGCTTTTAGTTTGGCGTAAAGAAGCCAGCCCGGTCTTCATAACAAACGTAATATCTTCAAAATACTTTCACAGTTTTATTTTTGTGTATCCTGGTAATGCGAAACAAAATAGCTTATAAATAAAATTTTATAGTTAAAAACGATATTTCTTAGCTGCTAGATGTTCTCAAGACAATTTCACCTACAGCAACAGAGACTGAGAGACATTTTATACAGCGGGACGTTTTGTTAATAAATCAAGAAAAGACTAAGTGATCGAAGCACAGATCACCTTTGTTTTCTTAACCTGTCGCTGCTAGCGACGAGTATACTCGCCGACCGGTAAACTGCTCCAGAGTTTACTCGCGCTGCAAAATTAAACTGTTACGGACTGCTCAAGGCAACTATACTCGCTGGTGGAGTTTTAGACCAATCAGCTTATGCTATTTAACGGGTTCGTGGCGGAGATAGCTATAAAATGTAATAATTGTAGGTTCATACCTTAGATTTTTTTTTTTTAAATCTTAATGCCTAAGTCTTTTTTAGTTTCGAGTTCTTTGTGTTTTACCGAATGTATAGTATTTAGAGTTGATATACTAATTTCCTGTAAAGAAAAATGTCTGCCAAATTGGCATCTACTTCTCCTGACGGAAATACACGCATGCGGTCAAATAACCCCGTACTGCAGCAGCCACGGCTCTCGAGCTATGCGCAGCGAAAGGGTTAAATCACATTACAAAAGTTCATTGTAAAAATTATATGATTGTGTTCATAAATATGAAATTGAAATAGAAGGGTTATATTTCCCAAATGTATGTTTCTCTCACCAATATTATTTAATTATTTATAATAATCATGTAGCAAAATGTGTTACATATTATATGACTTGGAGTTGTTTTAAAGTAATAAACCACTCCCTTCATTTTTTGATTATTTATTTAAAAATATTGACATTACTTATTACATCCCGGGATCCCGGGAAATCTCGGGACAAAGGCCGATTTCTTTCCGGAATCCCGGGACAAGCAAATTGGTCAAATATAAGAAACCCTAGTGGGTATACTATATTATGTAAAAAATCTATATTTTATTTTCCGACAATAAAAACGGTCATTATTTATGCACTAACCCACCAATACAAAGATGTTGACTTTTTTGTTGTAGGTACATATCAAATTAAACAAAACTGATTTGTAAAAAACAAATAAATCCAGCCAAATTAAGTTTAATTTAACAATAATAAAAGTAAAGTTGTCATATATAAAGGAAAATTTTTAAGAAATCTTTGCGTAGGTTTTGGTGACATGCATTTTTATATTAATATAACGACTAAAAAAGCAGTTTTAACGCCCTTTCACATAAATTGTAGCAAAATCGAGGTTCTTTTTAAAACATCCGTGTAGTTGAAGATTGATGTGTTGGAGAATTGCGAGTAAAGCGAATTTCGTCGTCGTCGTATCAAGATTGATTCCGACACGATTAAACAAATTATGCATTTCTTCAATCTGGTCGTTACTATACCGCGCGTTGCGTTGAATCAGATTGTAATTATGTACCGTACTCTGTAATGTTTTGTTTGTATTAAGTATTTTGTGTTATTGTATTTCCTGCGTCTAATGAAACTTCAAGTTCTGTATTTACCGCTTACCTTGTCAACCATGTTATTTACGACACTAAATAAACTTGTTTGAGTTGCGAACACATTATTACTCAAAGGGTTGGTTAATTGTAAAACTTTACCACGATATTCTTCGCAGTCGATTGCGATATAAAATATTACAGTTTCCAGCAATCTGTTTAGTTAACAATAGGGTTAAAAAAGGTGTAACTTTAAAATTTGTTAATAAAGTCGAGAACATTATGACGAATTCAAATTCTTTGTGTGGTTAATTAATTAAGTTCGTTTTTAATATTCCTGTGGGTTCCACATACAACTTGTTTTCCACTTTTTAACATTTTATTGTCCTTTAAAACGTGTGTACTTTTCTTTCAACTAAACAAAACTTAATTTGAGAGTCATATGCTACCAAACTTTTGACGCTGTTTATTTTCTCACTGCTCTGAAACTTCAGAATTTCATATAAGTTCACGCGCACAACAAAATCAACTGTAACATACAAATCGGAAACCTTAATCATTTCTTTTTTATTGCTTTGAATACCAAAATAATGTTGTGATATATTATATAATTTCGAATTTCGCCGGTGTATAAGAAATGCCAGAGAAATTCCACACACAATTTCCAACTTTATTATTAATTTTGCCGCGCACTTTCCTCGTACAAACGCTTAGCCTTAACGCAAGTCACATTGTACAAGCGTAAGCAACTTGATGAAGAATCCCAGACGTTCAGGAGCTTGCGATTCTCATGTTCTTCACACACATGTTCCTTAAAGATCGATGGTGGCAGAGTTTTGTGGGTGTCTCCCTTGCGAGTTGATAAAATGTTTTAAATTTTACTCTAAGCATATATACAGCAATTTCCAACACCTTTTCTGGCAAAATATGATGTGCTGTGCAGTAACGTCGTTTTTTATCGTGCTATTACGAATTCGCCAGAGTCTCATAACGAACTGTCGTCGAAAAGAGAAACGTGTTAACGATTAAGAAGTATTTGATGACTGCGAAAGTGTCGCTAAGGGATATAAATAGGTTTGATTAAAAATTACTTTTATTGTTAACAATTAAATTGCTGAATTATTTTCGAGATCTTATTCAGACTTTCTTAAACTGTGGAACATGTACCACGAGTGGTACATTACGATGTTCTAGTTAGTTGGTACGCGCATACGTTGAAAAATACAATTTTTATTAGTATGAAAAAATATGTCAATGATGTTCCAGTAACAAAAAGACAAATGTGTAGGTAATCGAAAACGTTTCTTTGCAATAATACAAATGCATTGTTCAATGTATAAGATCGGATTACGTTGTTAATTAAAATCAATGGCACCAAGTATACAATTTTTAGTTAAAAAAAGAGGTAAATGTTCATGTACAGTAAAACCTTTATATTCGACAAATTTTTTCGGCAACAAAATGCTCAGATATTAGTGCAAATGTTCAATATTCGTTGCAAAACTAAAAAAAAAAAAAACAGACAACGCTGGACATATTTTCTGCTAAATCGAGTGCTAGTGAATCGTTCGGAAAGGGATAAAAAAGACATCCATTACCAAAATTGAAGTAACCAATGTTTTAATGGAAGGTGACTCCCCTTCTGAACAATAATGCCTTACCTCTTCTTCATCTCTGTCATCATCGCTCCTCAGTAAAGGTTAAGTTCTGTTTACATTTTTAATATTTATGTCTAAATTTCGGAGCTGGGAATTCCTATGAAAAAAGTTGATTCCATATTCGTCAGATTCAGTATTCGTTCGTCCCTAAGAAACGAATTAATGACGACTATAGAGATTTTACTGTAGTTAAGATAAGGTATTGAAATTTTTAATGCCGTTTGAAGAGTTGTATCAATGCGAAATTTAATTTTCAGCCATGTTAGGAATTAACTACAAAATAAGACACGGTTGTAACTTGAGCCTGCTTTGCCTGCTTATGTTTAAAAATAAGGTAGATTAATGAAAGTGGTTTTGATAAAACCAGTCCATCTTTAGTAATATTATTGAATAATTGCTATTAGTAATAAAATACGATATAACTAATCAATTAATAAACGTAATGAATAATAAACAATTAAATAATCCTTAAAAATATTTGCCTATGTATCCAGACTTTGTGGCGCCCTATATTATATCGTATTGAAAATTATACAATTTTGGGGTAAATTTATTTATTATCGGGGGTAATACCTTAAGAGGTTAAAATTTGCCGGTCAAATTTTAATTTGATACGAGTTGTTGCTTTGTAACAATTAACGAAAATAAATTGCCATGTCAAATGTCAATTTTTTCGAGTTTAAATTTAAAAGCAATAACGAGTGTTACAAATAAAAATTTGGCCTGCTAAAATTTTAACCTCGAATGGAATTTGTAGCGATAATTCCACGACTGAAAAGTAACGTTTAAACCATTTTTTGTAGAAAACTTAACCTCTCATATTTTCCAAAATTTCATTGCGTTGCTATGGTGAAGGTAAACAAAAATTTATCCGATTGCAAATAGTAAGGTCCCTATTTATCCGCTAGCAAACGTGATAAATCGTATGCATTTGCATTGACATTAATGACAGTAGTGGAATTATCTGGCACAGAACATACACATAATGTTATCTGGCTATAAACGTTTTTGTGTAACCGAAACTTTTTAATCAAATAGTTTATGCATTTGTCATTAACTAAGTTTAAATGTAGTAAAAGATGAATAATCTTTAGCTCAAAAATTGATAGTTTCTTTCACTAAAAAAATTGAAAAATATAAACAACGTTCTATAAACTGATAAATAATGTAGCAACATTGTGTTCCTTAAGTTTTAATAAATTTTTCATGAAATTATCCGGCAAACCTTGCTTCGTGAATTGATAGATTTATTTTCAAAACCGCGGCATTATTTCTGGTTGCAAAATGATTAATGTTTTTTTGCGGACTTTTTGTCAGTTGTGTTTCGTGCGGTAATTCGCTGCAGCTTGCTGGAGTAGTGAATAGTATATAGTCGTGGCAATAAAAATGGAATTACAAATAACCAGTAATTAATTAAGCTAAAATTATAACTTGCACCGTCCGCAAATACCATGTTAAATGTTTCTGATTGTTTGTGTTAACACAAATGTGTATCCCACATTTTTAAGGTTATGCTACTGAGACCTCCGAATAAATGTAAATATGCTGGAACGCTGGAACATGAATTATTTCATGATTATGTTTATAGTAAAACTTTAAGAGGTAATTTTTAAAGTAGGTTTTAAAAAAAGGTTTTTCTAAACATGAGCTAAACATTTTCAGATAACGGACAGAGTAAATTTATAATTATTAATGAACTTTGACATTTGATTTAGTATACGAAAATGTTAGTGATATAGATCATCATAACTAAAATTACTATTTATTTCCAGTTATTTAAATATTACATAATTTAAAGAAAAACAAACGTCATAAAACTTGAAGTTTTTCACTATGAGGTATAGGATGCACTATCGTAAAATCGTATCTTCGTTCGTTGAGCATAAAAATCAATTTTGAACTTTTGAAGCTGTAATTAGGTTTCTTTCAGCAGTGCATTTTGTACTAATTCACGTACTGATACAGAAATCGGTTTATGCACATGCGTCCACTATGGACTAATAAATATATTGATTGGCCGCATTCGGAACGCTTTAACGACATGCCTTACTGAGATGACATTTGTGTCTATTGAGTTAATTGATATTTAAGGATCGCACGTAAAACATCTCATGAAAGCAGTACTAATATGCGATTGGAAGGGCGGTTCTTAGCTACCAAAGGCCACGTTAATTGTGACAGCGCATACGCATAAAAATTCAGCGTTAGTTCTTGTCTTCGTTCATTTACTATTTTTACTGTTCACTAAATAGTTCATGAATTATTCGATAACTGTTGGAACTGCCGACTAACCGTACAATAAAATGTCAGAGAAACTGTCGGATCGCTGTATCAATACTGCGCATACACTGATCGTTCATCGACTCGTACATAGCCTTGTTGGAACAGACCTATCATGAATCGTCCCACTATATTACACTATACCTTAAAATTACGTTTCTGTAAGAAAAAACGATAATTTTTGACCACCAAAAGTCGTGCTTTAAGGGGCTAAATGTAGCAGTCAATTAATTGTCGTATACAGAGGATCTTCGAAGCAAGGTAAACATGATACACCTTATTCGCACTTTTATCTTTTTGGAACAGGGACGCACAAGTGTATTTGCAACAACATAACATTCTAGAAAAATGTGTAGCCGATCGGTGAACGTGTACCTACAATATTCAATTGATTGTTGTTCTTGTGAGTGAAGAGACGCTGTAAATATACAGGGTGTTTGACTTTTTTATACGAAGATAGCAATAGTGCCACATAGAAATGTGAAACGCCCTGTATATCCGACAGTATTTATCTAATCTTTTATCATAAGTGAAGTTATCATTTGCCCATAAACTTCCATAAAAGTTCGGATTTATTAGCTGGTCTGCAAGTATCTTCCCCATTTATTTAGTCGCTGGAAATTGATGTCCGATATACGTCGATATCGCTCTTTTTAGGATAGTAACAACGACGCATAACGAAGACTCTGCAATCGTAATGAATCATAGCCTGTTTCGATCTTAATCTTTTCAAGCGCAATCTTACACTGGGAGCATCAATTCGAAAAATATTAGATTAAATTTTCTTTACTGTCTCTTCAAGCACAAATTATTATTATTTTTTTGTTATAACTAGTTGTTTAAAACCAGGTTTCCTATTTAACATTTCATTGTCAGGTCGTCGTCTAGATCAGTGGTCGGCTAACTCATTAGTCAACAGAGCCAAATATCAACAGTAACACGATTGAAATTTCTTTTTAGAGCCAAATTTTTGTTTGTTCGCATGAATATGTAGACCCGAATAAGGAAAAAACAGCAAACGGTAGTTTTTTTTGTTTAAAGCTAATTAGGTAGGTATGAGTCAGGAATACTATTCCAGGTGTTAAAAAGCAACATATTATCTTTCTTTTCCAGGTCTTTCAAAGTAGTCAAACCAATCATCACGAAGTTTCAATCGCACTGTACGTGCGCGCCCGCACTTGGAAGAGCCACACTCAAGGGACCAAAGAGCCGCATGTGGCTCGCGAGCCGCGGTTTGCCGACCACTGGTCTAGACTAACCTGCTTTGTCTTCGCATAAAGTTCGTTAGTTTCAAGAAGTATCTGCGCTCTAATACTATTTGTTTAAAATACTACTTGATAAGGAAGCTGATGCAGGTTCTTAAAAAAGGCGTTGCTTGTATAATAAAATAGTTAAAGCGTTAACATTCTGTAGTATTTGTGGTGATAAATGAAGTTTATTCATTTTTTTGCATCTTTCTACGTAGTTTAAAATTGATGGTGAGTTATGCGTGAACCTTAACGTGTAAAGAATACCTGCCGTCTTTTATGTCTTCCTACCATCATTCAATCAGCCAACTTTGTTGGGGAAAATATTGCAATCGATACAACAGCACGGAAGCGAATATTTCAACCGTAAACTACAGCAAGAAATGTATGTGATACCGAGTTGAAAAGTGTGTCGCCTGTTCTTGCATAGCCTTAAAAAGACCATCAATAGCAAACTGCTTTGCTTTTGCAATGTTTTCAAACTGTGCTGATATATAGTTTAATGGCAAAGGCTATTGTTGATTTTTTATAATGTTATTAATTAAAGGATCATCTTAGTAGTCATGGATGGTGTAATTAAAAGTTAAACAAAAAATGCGATCCTTTCATTTAGGTAACTAGAAAATAGAAAAAAAAAACATAATTGAGCTAATCTTTGCAGACGAAATGGTCATAGTTGCTGAATCAGAAAAGAATCTACAACATAATCTAGAAACTCTAAACCAGGAATTGGAAAAACATCAATATGAAAATAAATACAGACAACTAAAACTATGATCGTTACAACAGAAAACAAAGAGCATATCACTTTAGATGGGCTTAGGTTGGAACAGGTAGATAGCTTTAAACATTTAGGAGTGATCATAGAGAAAAATGGAGAAATGGACAAGGAAATAAGCGAAAGAACAGAAAATGTGGGAAGAATAGTTTAAAACAACATTTTTTGGAAATAGAGAAGTCCCAAAACGAACAAAAGTGGAAGTGATGATTGGTAAAAAGGTAGTAACTCCAGAATTTTTATACGAACGTGAAATGTTGACACTCACAAACAAAAATAGTAGCCGTGTGAATACAGCACAGGGACTGAGAACGGAACGAAAACGAAAACGTTAAACGAAATTAACCGAAATTTTTTTAAGAACGAAAACGAAACCGAAAACGAAATTATTATTTTTCGTTCAAGAACGAAAACGAAATAAATATTTTCCAAAACCGGTTTTAACCGGTTTTGTCGCTATTTCAATTTTATTTGTTAAACACAAACGCGAATTTACCTTCTGTGCTGGGGAGACTCCACGAGGCAGTAAAAAATCTCACTTGAAATAAGTGAGCTTCACTTTTCTCCATATATTTACGTGAATATGCATTAACAACTTTATTGTTTATACTTGCAATTTCGTGTAACACAATTAACCGTACAGATATTCTTTATTTCTAAGTTGTTTTTTAGATCATCAATATAGAATATACACTTGATTGGATATATATTATCAATGTGTAGGTATGTTTTATTTGCGTTTAGACATAATAATAGTAAAATTTATTCTTACTTCGAAAAGGACTAATGTAAAAGAAGATTTATTGGAAGAAGTGTTGCTAGTAAGATTTAACGGAATGTGAAAATGTATATTGTATGGTATGTACAAACTATAAAGTTAAAGTATATTTCAAGTTTTTTTTAAATATCTTTTTTATTTATAACATTTAGTAAATTATCCACTTGTATTCATTCTTTTGTCTTTTTAAATAATTACAGCAGGATCTTATTTAATTCAAATGCATAGATTTTAGTACTAAAACAAATTTAAAACAGCACTTGCTATATTTTCATATTTTTAGATAAAGATCGTGTGTCTAATTTAACCTAATCACGTTGTGTTTTTGCACCTTACGGGTGTTAAACTTAATAAAATGGTTAAATGTTAATGTGTTTAACGATTTGGTAAATTTAATATGGCGATGGTTCGCCAGTCTAAAATATGCTGTCCGTGCGCATCAAACCCCATCGTCATCGTTTATATTTTAGTTGAGACGCAAATATTGTTATCGTATTTATAGAGGGTTGTGGTGACTAGAAAAAAAAAATTGATTTTTTGACGACAAAAAAAATATTGTAAAACCGGTTTTAACCGTTATTATTTCGGTTCACGAAAACGAAAAAAGAATTTTTTCGGTTAGAACGAAAAGAACGAAAACGATATATTTCGTTTTCGTTCCGAACAGAAACGAACGGAATTTTTTTCGTTTTTAGTCCCTGATACAGCAGAAATGAGATTACTAAAAAAAACCAAGGAAAAACTAAAAAACATAGAATCAGAAATGAAACAGATGGAGAACAATTAAAATAAAATCAGTTGAAACAATTTTAGAAAAGAGACAGCTGGGACGGTTGGGATGATGGAATGGGACACATTTGTGGAATAAAAGAAGATAGTTTAACCAGAAAGGCCTATGAACCAAGGTCACAGGAAAAAACAAAGAAGGTAGACCGAGAAATACCTGACAAGACAAAGCTAAAAAAGCAGTAACAGAAAGAAACAACAATTGGGTAGAGTTTAAAGGTAGCACAAGACAAAAAAAGTCAGCCAACGAAACTTAACTACACCTAACAGTAGAAGGACTTATGACTAAATAAATAAAAAAAAGAATCTTCGAATAGTGTGTAGAAAGGTTTGAAATATTTGTTTTATTATTAAAAACTACTTTTGTAAGGATAAATAAAATTTATTAGAATTTTAAAGTCATTGGTAGCGATATTCTCCAACAAATATCGTTAAATTTTTCTCGAAATCGTGCATCATATTATGAATATCCCTAAATATTTGACAACAGCCATTTCCTTTTATAGTTCAAGCAGGATGCGCTCGACAAGGCAGCCATGTTTTCCATATGGATACTACCGGATACATGTAGGACTACTACACCATCCCGAGCTCACTTCCGTGTGCCGGGAACTGTCTACGGTTATTCTCTATATTCGTCATCGCTGTATTGTAATCCGTGATACAACAGGATATAAACAATTTAGTGCACCTTTATTACATATATTGAATGATTATCCGTTAAATTGTTAATAAGGGTGTCGACCCAAGGCGTTCGAGAAACAATGACTCAATATTGCGTATTGATTCAAACTGGAGGGTGAATATCAGGATCTCGTGTATTCTTAGAGATAGACCATAGCTTTCAATTTGGCAACGATAATTAACAATTAAAAGAGTTTTTGAAATATCTGTAACTCTTCTCTTATTTCTCATGAACGCCATGTATGATTTTTACATATCAAGTTAAGGATTTTATTTACATAAAATAACGTTTCAAACACGTTTAAAGTACCTTTGAAATGAATAGAAAATTACTTAATTTGGTGCAAAAATTGTCTTATTCGTAATTGGCATAACTAATTGCAATAAAATGTATTTTTTTTTAGAATGAAAACGTGAAAAAGTTGTAAATGTAATAAATTTGAAACGAAATGATTAAAAATGCTAATTGAAATTTATTATAAAGATAAAACAATCAAATTAAAGATGCCTCCTACGAATCGTACGATAACATCAAAAATAAAATTTTAAAAAAATACAAAAGATTTTTGGCTTTTAAAAAGCATCTTGATTGTGTCTGATACTTATGTAGGTTGTTTTTTTATTTTATCTTATAATGTAGGTAAGGGACGAAAAAGTTTAAGAGGTAATGTAAAAAAAACAACATTGGATTGAGTTAACAAAAAGTAAATTAAATCAATAAATGTATTATAAAAAGTTGACCTAAAGTTTCTAAGTTATTAGATTTAAAAAAAGGTACAGCTAAAAAAGTTAATTCGATTTTTCAAATATTTTCAGTAGTCATGAAAATATTTAAAATATGTTTTGATATTGTTAATCAACATGAAATTTTTCAGCTTTGATGAACTTAAACCAATTATTATCTCTAATAATATGCGAAACCCTAATAATTGCCTCCGCTTCTAAAATTATTTGGACTGGTCGTTAAATTGCTTTAATTTATAATACACATTTACATATTAACAGTTTATGGATATATTTTTGGCCAATGAAATGTAAGTAAAATATTCCATCAAAAAAAGTTATTTTAACGGAATAATCGACATCGCCCTGAAACATAATATGTTTGTTGTAAACTTCGAATACTTGTAAATAGAATTTTTTGTAATACTTTTAGTTTGAACGTTGTGGACGCTAAAAAGTTTAAAAGTATGAATAACTTTTTACAACTGTATTTCACAATCTTGTTAAGTAAACCTGAGTAGTTAAAGTTTTACTATCAAAACGATGTGACTATTTATTGAAAAATCTGTCTTTCGGGCGCTTTCAGTCAATAGGCAATGATGGCTTGCTTACATACATATATGCAAAGCTGGTAGCAAAAAATTTATTATTTGTGAATGAAAACGCCTAAAACTAACATTTTGTTATTTTTATTTGTTCACATGTCATATCATAAATGCTGTACTCCGTAATAATAAAGCTACATTTGTGATCACATTAAATATTAACCGTGATTCTACTCAGCGTAAATAGTCTGAAATATTTTTAGTTTTTTTCCTAACAAAAAAAAACCTCAATATAGTGTAATTTTTCACATGTTCTACATCTTTAAAAGCATACAGGGTGTCCACTATAAACTCGAACATTGTTTTGAACAGTTTAGTAGATTCCTGTTCGCCAATTCAACTTAAAAGTAAGGTAATGCCAAGAGAAAGATAAAATTATTGCGCAACTTATGGTTATCTTAATAAGACTAAAGTTACGATTTTTAATTTAATTAATTTTCATTTTGACGATTTTTAAATTTAAAAGATCATGATTTTCATTAAACTTTAATTTTGACATTATTTGTCTATCAATTTAATTATTTCTTCCGGTCACGTTAGTTAAATATTTAATCACTTCAATAAAGAAAGAGTTTTCATGGTAAAAGTTTTTCACAGAGGCCATAGTTTGCAGAAAGTGAGAGATTTGTTTCCTGTTCAATTTAATAACAGATATAGGTACACCTACTCTAAGTACCATTCAATAATGTGCCCAGAAATTTAAAAAACTGCCAATATTTGTTTTTTTTTGCATATACATAATGTAGTATCTACTACGAATACATAAAACAATGTATCCATGAAGCGGCTTTTGAAGCCCTAGGGGTATACCAAAGAAAGAAAAAACAAAATCCGTATTGGTGGGACGAAGAAATTGAAGTAGACATAGAACAAAAAAGCAAAAAGTACCACAAATATCTAAGCTCAAAAAAAATCGAAGATAAACTAGAATACAAAAAAGTCCAAGCAGCAGTAAGGCGAAAGATAAGTAAGAAGAAAAATGAGGCGTGGGAAAGAAACTGCCAAAGAGTAAATACCTACTTGGGAGGAAGTAGAAGTTCAGAGAGCTGGAGAATAATAAAAAATTTAAGAAACAACAAGGGTAAAGATATAATATCAATAATAAAACCACAAGACTGGGAAGAATATTTTAAAGAATTACTAGAAGAGAGAAGAGAAGAATTCCAACAACATCAAAATTCGAACAGACAAAATATAACTGTAATAGGATCACCAATTAGACTTAGTCTGGAAGAAGTTACAAAATTATGCAAAACATTAAAGAACGGAAAGGCCACAGGACCAGGAGATATCCCAGGAGAACTGTTAAAATACGGAACAAACAAATTATACGAGCACCTCAAAAAGTTATTCCAAAAATGTATTAATATAAAAGAAATTCCCGAAGAATGGAAAGTATCATATATGACAACTATACACAAAAAGGGTGACAAAAATAAATGCGAAAACTATCGCGGAATAGCAGTTACAAGCTCCATGAGTAGACTATACGGTAAAATTATAAAAAACAGAATAGAAAAAGAATATCAACACATGGAAGCTGAAGAACAGGCAGGCTTCCGAGCAGGAAGGTCAACAATTGATCATGTGTTTTCCCTAACTCAAGTTATTGAAAAAAAGACTTCGCGAAATCAGGAAATCCACCTACTGTTCGTGGATTTAAAAAAAGCATATGACAATGTTCCTCTAAGTAAGATCTGGCAAACTTTGGAAGGAACCAACATTAATGTCGAATTGATAAACGCTGTGAAAACGCTTTATTACCAACCTACAATAAAAATTAAAGTCGGAAAACAAATAACATCAGGTTTCATATCGTCAAAGGGATTAAAGCAAGGTTGCTGTACATCACCAACCCTCTTCAAAATATACCTCGAAGAGGTTTTAAAACACTGGAAGAAGAAGTGTGGGGCAATGGGTGTACCCCTCACCGATACCATACTTTATACACTATGCTTTGCAGATGATCAAGTGGTGGTGGCTCAGGAGTATGACGATTTGAACTATATGACGAGAAAACTTATCGAAGAATACAGAAAATGGGGTTTAGAAGTGAATTTTGAAAAGACCAAATATATGTGTATAGGTGGACAACAACAAGACCTAATACTAGAAGAGGGAGAACATATAAAAAATTGTAAAGAATACAAGTATCTGGGACTGAAGATTTCACGAGAGGGCACGCTGGACGATGCAGTTAAAGAGAGAAATAGGCTGGGAAGAGCAGCAATCTCGATGCTGAACAGTGTTATATGGGATAAAAAAATTACAAAGGAAAATAAAAAACTAATTTATAATACAGTAATAAAAAGCATTATAACCTACAGCTCAGAAGTATGGCCGCTAAAAAACAGAACAGAGAATATATTGAAAGCAACAGAAATGGATTTTTGGAGAAGAGCGGCAGGAAGATCAAGGAGAGAAAAAATAACAAACCAGCGTATAAGGGAAATAATGCATATTACACATACGATTACGGATGACATCAAAAATAAACAACTAATATGGTACGGACACGTACAGCGAATGGAGGAATATAGAATCCCTAAACAAATTCTAAACTGGCAGCCCAAAGGCAGAAGAAAACCAGGCAGACCAAGAAGAAGTTGGAGAGAAGGCATAGATAAGGACATCAGGGAGAGAGAACTAGAAGACGATACATGGAATGACCGAGAAAAATGGAAGCTGGAAATCGGAAAACGTCGGAGAACGTTATAAACCGATATATATATATAGTATCTACAATATTGAAATAATGATAAAATACCTAAAACGCTAATACACAATGATAATTGCCAACGTTCGAGTTTGCATGTGGACACCCTGTGTGTTCATTATTTTAATTTATACTGGGGGTAAAATCATTTACCAACATAAGTATTGTTTAAAATAGTTTTTTTTTTAATAAAAAGAATGTTTTAATAGGATTTTCAATTCTATACCAATACCTACAACCTACGCAAACGAAAGTGTTAGAAATAGAATTCTTTTATGCGAAAAGATGTTTGAAAATTAATTTTTTTGTACAAAAATAGGATTCTAATAATCGATGAAAACGAACGGCCTTTTCAAAACAGATTCTATAAGTGGATGATTCTAATAACCAGTCAGGTCCGCCCTTAGGTATGGGCGACATGGGCCTACGCCCTAGGCCCCGCGCTACCAGGGGCCTCGCGCTACCAGGGATCCGCATTTTGAGACGAAATCGATAAAATTTTACCTCCTCTACTTCTGTATTTTATTCACAAGGTGGTCCACTTTTTTATAGCAGGACTTTAACAGCCGATACAAAAACTTATTTTAAAGCGAATATTCCAGATCAACATGGGTCCATAAATGCTTCATTTCATTTTAAAGATACAGGGTGTTGAAATTTTCGAAAAAATATCGATAATTGTTAACCGTTTCTCAACCAGTAGATATATTTAAACCAAATTTGGTATACAGCACCACCTTACAGCTTTGGTGAGAATATCAAGCCCCACAAGCAATCACTGGCGGAGTTGTGGGGGTTCAGTTTTATTAAATTTTATAAAAAACTAGTACGGCCCTATTCAAAATAAACTCGAACTGGTTTTTGGGTAGAGCATTTTATTCTATACAAAAAGTGTCTCCTGACTTTTCTTTGTATCTGCCACCGTTTGGCGCGAAATTAGATTTATTTCACTATTGTCGCGAAAAATTTGCTCGTAAATTCGGTCTAAAAATATCGCTAATCGAAATAAAGAAGTAATTACCGATTTTTGCAGTTTTTAATAACAGAACCTGCTAATAATGAAGGAAGAAGTTCCACTAAATCAACGCTTAATGATCCACATTTTGAACATTTGCAATTTTCTGCTTTTCGCGATATTTTTAGATCGAACTTTTATGAGCAAATTTTTCGCGAGAATAGTGAAATAAATCTAATTTCGCGCCAAACGGTGACAAATACGAAGAAAAGTAGAGACACTTTTGGTTTAAAATAAAATGCTCTACCCAAAAACCAGTTCGAGTTTGATTTTGAACAGAGCCGTACTAGTTTTTTATAAAATTTATTGAAACTGAACCCCCACAACTCCACCACTAATTGCCTTGTGAGGCTTGACATTCTCATCGAATGCGGTAACCTGTAAGGTGGTACTGTACCTATACTAAATTTGGTTTAAATATATCTACTGGTTGGGAAACGGTTAAAAATTATCGATATTTTTTCGAACATTTCAACGCCCTGTATCTCTAAAATGAAGCGTTTTTGGACCCATGTTGATAGGGAATATTCTTTTTAAAATGAGTATCGACTGTTAAAGTTTTGCTACAAAAAAGTGGACCACCCTGTATAACAAAACCATTCTCCTTTAGCATGAAGGTTTTATGACACCTTTGAATCATACCAAAAATAATGTAAAAATTGTCGCCCAGGGCCCCGCAACTTCTAACGGCGGCGCTGTAACCAGTGATCACAATAAGCGACGCCTACTGTATTTAAATTATTCTCTAGTTCTAATCCAAACATGAGTGTGTTGTGTATGTGTATGCTTTTAATTGTGATTGCTTAGACGGCACCAGGGCCTGGATTAGCTCTAAGCGCAATAAGCACTCAGCGCCCAAATATAACGTTAATCTATAAATGGGCTTCCACTATTGTCTTGTAAAAGAACCTACTAGTGTTTTTTTTTTTGTATTACTGCGTTAATATAGTATAGCTGTCGTTAAGTTTCTTGTTTACTATTTGTTGCTAACATGAATGATTTTTAAGTTTTTTTTTTTTTTTTTTTTTGGGAGTAACCTCTGCATAGTTTAATAGAAAGTATAAAATAATTATTGGAAAAATCTGCAAAGTATGTGTTGTTTATGTCAAAATACATTTTTAAGTTATTTTGTATTGTATAACCATATTGTTTCAATATATAATAAAGCGATGGAAATATGCAACTTTTCTTTTTATTCTAGAAAATATTCAACGTTCAATTTCCCTTGGAACATTTTGTTTGAAAAGCAATAAAACTATACGTAATGTTACACGGTAAATCCGTCGTCAATAATATTCTGCAAAGATACAGAAGTTTTCGATTATGGTTTTGAACTGGAAGGTATAAAGTGGCGCTATGGTTGAGAAAAGCAATAACCCGTTATCTGCAAACTGCAGCGCTCAATATAAAGTAATATAGCCGCATGAACTGAGACTGTGGAGACCAGGGTGACAAGCTGCACTTTTATGGCGGCCCGTTTGTATTTTACTAAACTGCCGCCTTGTTTTGATGGCGCTGCTGTTCTTCGTTCGCCATATGTGGAAAGTGAGGGTCGCAACCCACACTAAGGACATGCGAGGATGATTTTAGTACTTCTGCCATAAAAACTGTCCCCAGAAATCCCTTTTTTAATTCCAAGAGCACTTTTATAGCTAGCACTTGAACAACACTAGAAACTTTAAGGTTTAAACAATTTTATAGGCGAATCTTTTGTGATGAAACTTTGGATTTGATTATTAAAAAAGCTTTTTTTATTTATTTTGTTTTTTCACCTAAAACATTACATATTTTAACTAAACAAGCTAACACGCAACAAATAAAGTAGAGTAAAATGTGCAAAAAGCAATTCGCTGGCATGAAACATTCGACACGTATGTCCTAATATTATTGTTCATATTCAGCATATAATTATGTAGAAATTCCTGTATTGCGCTTTCCCTATCTACATAATGAGAGGCGACTGAATGAAATGAAAATATGTTCCTCTCTTTCTAGGTGCACTTTTGACAGTTGGCAGCAAACATAGAAAACTAAACAAAACTAGAACTGACAGAATCTGCACGACAATTATTGAGGTTATGTTCTATGTTATGAAAAGTGAATTTTGCAAATTACGCGTGCAGAAACCGATTTAACAATCCGAGGCGAATTTGCAAATAAGTACATACCTTAGAATAGAATTTTTTATATTTATTGTAGTTTTTACAAATGTTAGCTGATCAACGTCAAACGTCAAATTTTTATCTGTCAAAAATTACTTGAACATTACATTACACTATACTGTGATTACACGCACTTCTCACGTTGTCCAATCCGATGTATATTATGTCTTTTTTATACTATACTATTTTTTCGTTTAAGAAAATCGTATACGATTTTTAATACAAAAATTTCGTTCAAGAATTTAGCATGGAAAATATGAACCTTTTACATTGTACTCAATTGTACTAACTTTTCGTACGAAAACTCCAATATATTTTGGTTACTTTTTAGTAACTTTTATCATATTTTGTTGGCACCTTGAGTAACCATATCAAATGTTCAATTTGATCACAGAACAGAAAGCGAATCATTTTCAAATTTAACGTATATTTAACGCTTGTTCCAATCTACATATTTATTCCTACAAAATAAATTGTAAGGGATTATAACGGTATTAAGTAGTATTTAACATCGTTTGATTGTTTCAGTTAACCTAACCCACAAATAACATGTGGTCAGATACAGTTACAGTAGAATACGCATGCGCCCATGCCACAGAACACGCTCATTCTAAAATGGGACGCATTTAGAGCACGTAATAATTTCGTACGAAAAATTCGTTCAAGATTTTTAACTTCTGATTGACACCGTACTAGAAAATCGTATACGATTTTCTTAAACGAAAAAATAGTATAGTATAAAACACACTTTAGCCACAGTCCACAGAACATAATATTAGCTGTCTATAGTCCAATCGGCGCATTAAAAAGAGAGGGTGTACATCTGTACCGTTGACTATGTTACACAAAATTGCAAGTAACTAGCAATACAGGTATTATTAGGTACATATTTTTAATATTTATGATATTCGGCATATTTCACATTTTTCTAGATAATCTTACATTCTTTTATTTATTACGTTGGAGAAATACTTCGATGTGATCATCTGAAACGACTAAAATAAATAAAAGGGATATATTTTTCAGTTCCATTCGATTTGATCCTAATAGGAGAGGTATTGTAGGGACGACGATTGTAAAGAACGGTTCAGCATTGTTAGTTGTCACCCGCGTCGCTGGAATAACTGGAAAAACGACACCAAAATATGAACGTCGGAGAATTCTACCGATCTCACAGCTATTAGAGGTATTTTATGAAGCGCTTACCCAAACAATAGCATCTAGAATTTAAATACATAACCACATAATAAGGATGATACCTTACGAAACGTTGTCAGACATTTGACGTGTAATGTAAGCAAATCAGTGCAAGTTTTATTTTCTTCAAGCGTAGTTTAACAAAAGATGCAAATAAAACAAATGACTTTCTTTAACGTCGTTCATCTATCAGCAGAGTAGTGACATTATACTTGACTGCATGAAGTAAACTTCGTTTAACAAAAAACGACTCTCCAAGTTTTGGATTATAATCACGAAGAGAGTGCGGTGCATTGTCTTGAATTTCAAAGATGCTTCGTTGTTTATTGTGGAATCAAGTGAATGGAGAAAAGTTGGTGTGAAATATTCAACAATTCAAATATGTAGAAACTTTAAACATTCAAAAACACAGTTTTTAAATTTTCTAACGATCAATCAAGATTAAAATCACTTAAATATGATATTAAAATATGGCAAACCAACACAAATATACCGATTTATGCATAGTATTATAATCTTATTAGCCTTAAAAGGTGATTTATAAAAAATTAGCTTTTGACTACTCTATTAGAAAATATTTAATATGATAGAAAAATCAAATGAAAAGAGATAAAAAAGCTGGCACACGACAGAAAGACTTGGAAAAAAGTCAGCACAACATGACCCAACAGTCCTACACCTGGCGATGGAGAGACTTACGACTAAATAGAATTAGCCTCATTTATAAATTACCTTTTGACTACTCTATTATAAAATAATAAAAAATTAAGATCTTTTTATAAAATAAATTGGTAAATGTGAACATATACAACGTCAAAACGTCGAAGTAAATTAGACGAAGAGTAAATTGTTTAAAAATGTAGGTATTTAAAGTATGTTATTAATAAAACTTAAAAGCTAGAACAATAATAATTTTAGGCATAAGGCATGCAAAATGACTATCCGACAATGATGTTATTAATAAAAAACAAAACAAAAAAAGAAAAAATTTAAGGCATTCCATTAAAAACGTTATTTATAGTTAATGTTTGACAAAATCAACTGTAAAACAACTACCTTCTTTTTACCCGTTGATATAAGACTTTAAAATAATGTTGCTATTGATGTTATTAAGTGGGTAAATATTAATATTTTTTAAAGCTCTGACAAATGCAAATTACCTAAAAACGCTTTATTTTAAATTCAAGTCCTTGCTTATTTTTGTGAGGCAGTTTATCCCATTTTATTTAAAGTACCTACCTAATCAAATCTAGATATTGATAAGCAAAAATAAAACGCTATGCAGCTGAAAAAAATTTTAGATTGCGAAGTTACCGATCATAAACGAGATTTTATGCAAAAACTATTTTACTATATTAAATAATGAATGAGATATAAAAGAAGTTGTAGGAGATGGACTCCCTAAACAAAGTAGATTTTAATACTGAATACTGTTATTGTGTCTAATAAAAACATTAAATCTATATTTTAGTTAAATTCGCCAACAACAACAAACCTGCAATAACTACTTTACGATAAATAACATTCACACATATACAAAAATTAATTAATTCTCCTTTAAACGCATTAAAAATAAAATAAATATAGTCGCTGATAAGCACGCATCGATGGATTATATATTAATATGTACTATTTTAGCCATGTTTAAACGTGTATTTTAATTATTTTAATGGTTGTTTATTAATATACGATATGACGTTTTGTATGACCTTTTGCAATCATCGTTCTTTGTTTTGCACCATGAAATCTATGTAGCAGTAACCAAAAGATGAAATCATAATGTAACTATTAAAATACTGTTGTGTGTGTATTAGGTTTTACAAAATAACAAATCGAAAAATATTTCATTATGAATTTTTTTTTAAATACTTTTGCGCAAGTTTTTTTGTATAAAATCTTTATTTTGTTGTTTAGTACAAGAATTCTAGAACTTCGTCGCTTTTCTACATCAAATTATTAGTCAGTTCCATTAACGTAATGATACGTGGTAATTTCTTACCAACTTTTATTCGTTTCCGTATTCCTCCATTTCAAAATTATTACTCAAAAACTAGGTTTTGCGAGAAAAGTTAAAGAATAAAAAAAGTTTCTAAATAAATCAAGCTTTAAATTGCAAAATTCTGACTCACCAAAGAGGTCTGATAAAAAAACCAACAGGGGTCGCACTTTTCAGCCCCCTGTGAAGGTTGGAGATGATTAAAATTGTTACTATGGGAAAACTTTAAATGAGTATAAAACATCTACCTAATATAATTCTCCTACATTTATTCAAATTTGAGAAATAAAATAAAAGCCTAATTTTACCGCTTCCTTTTAGGGGGGTGTAACTCCGAAACGAGACGTCTTAGGAAAAAATTTTATATAAAAGGCACTCCTTAATTTTCGATAAGGAATCACCTCCCGAATTTTTTCGCATTTTTTACGAAACACCCTGTATAATAGCGCAATTCTGCTACCTCCGGTAATGTGTAAATGGCTAAAAATGTTATTTTGGAAAAATCTTTATTTTATTAATAGATTTTATTTCATTTAGGTACTGTTTATTTGATATCTGAAATTTGTAAGATTAAAGACTAATTTCGTGGATTTTATTTTAATCGTATTTGTTTTATTTGTAATTACGAAAATAAATAAAATAATTGCTTAGAAGCAAAAATAAATTGAAAGCTAATCCTAATCCGTCCTTTCACTAATACTTTTAACTTTAAAGTAAAAGATAATAAATTTACATTTAAAAAAAGATGAAGATAACCTAAAATATAAAGAAATCTATTTTTATCTATGCAACTACCTATTAAAAACTGAATTTGGCATAAAGTGTTTCTCTATTTACTTTGGATGATTTATAATTTTCTAGCAAATCATTCTTATGAAAATCCCGTTTTTAAGCTAACGAGATGTTTAAATCCAATGCGTTTCGAATTTTTGTTTTTAAATAGTTATATGAAGGTTTAGTTCTAGCAAATTTACTGTAAAGATTCGATGCTTGTTAAAGGTTAATATTTGCACCTCATATATGCATGCTCGGGCAAATATTTCTTATTAGCTGGTAATACATTACGCGTCAGTAAAGTTTTGGCAAATTTATATTAGCATGTAGTTACTAGAACAACCTAAAAAGGGCACGTTCTCTTTGATGATGTTCTTTGACAGACCTAATAGCAATTTGGTTGGTATAAACTAATCATATAAGTAGAAACTATAGTTGCCGAGGAAACAGCACAGCCGTTATACTTCCCCTTACTACTTAACGAAGCAAAAACGCTGTGCTAGTTCTAAAATGGTCGCTTTTTTAGTTGTCTGTGACATTATGAACATTAAAAGTAACTTCAAACTTACTTTATTTTATAAGTGCATTTCTAACAAAGTTACAGAAACATAATACATACAACTCAATGTGTTCGCTTTGTCAGAAATTGCTGTGTTTTCAATTTTATTGTTTACCGTGCTTTTACATGAAACGATTGGGAAATATAAAGTATAAGGGATTTTAAGCACCAAGCAAACACAAAGACAATTGTGGCGGGTAGTCTAATTGCGATTTAACAATTAAAATGTTTTACGTCTGCAAATCAACATCTGAATAAAGAGAGAACAAGGAAACAAGCTTTGTGCGGCGTGTTCGAACAGAAGAAGCAAATCGGAAAGTGTATGTCTTACCTCAAAGCCGACTTGATTACGACAATGTTGAACACGGGATATGGCATCGGGGATGTAATCAATAAACATGATTAGACGTAACAGAGAGCACGCAACCTGCAACAAATGATTAATTAATTATTTGTATAAAAATTGAACGTACAAGTATGTTGCACAATATTTAGACAACTGTTAAATAAACATGATATACAGGGTGCGCCAATAGTGCGATTAAGTCCATTATTGCTCTTAAAGTCAACTTATTAAAAAAAGTTTTTAATGAAACTTATAGTATTTCTAGACGTGCATGTTTTAAAATTAGTTTTAAGTATACAGGGTGTTTCATTGAAGTGGGGCGTCACTAGAGGTATTTTTTTTTAATTGAACACCCAGTAGGTATATTTTTGCATAATCAAATTCAGCAAGAGAATCTCCATATGACAGTATTTTGTTTTTTTATTTTTTTTTGCGACGTTGCCAATTTATCTCAAAAAATCTTTAAATTTCCAGAAAAACGGGGTACAATACTTGTCAAGAGCACAAGGTTATGAATAATAATTGGCAAATGATATTTTGTACATACAAAGTCAAAAAATGGAGTCATAGTCTAAATACATAAAAGTTAATTTATATTATACAAGATGTTTCTTATAGATGTGCCAACTTCCCAATTTTCAAACATCAATAACTTTATTTTTTTAAATGGAACACCCTGTATATTATTACGTCATTTTGTTGCATTTTTGTGTTTCTTTAACTTTTCTTAATAGTTACCTAAGTATACCTAAAATGAATATTTTTTGAGATATTTACATTTAACTTATTCTTATAAGCGTTGTATAGGAATTTCCTAGTTTTCTCGGAGTAGGCCCCGACTTTGACAATAGAAACAATAATTTCTGTAGTAACAAATGTCAGAGTTAATTGCTGTCAGTTGTTAAAACATAAATAAATTAGTATAACATATTCAATATGAATTTTCCAAAAGAAGAATTGATTGATACAGTCTATGTTCAGGGTGGCCTATTTTCGATGCCCATACAGGGTGAGTAAACAAATTGAATTTCGCTATCTTGTTAAGGTCAAAAAACTATGCAAAAAATGTCTAAAGTTTTTCTTTATATTTTTGTTTAAGTGAGATATTTAACATTTTTGAAAATTGACAAAAATCGGTTTTTGGCTATATTTCGAAAATTAAAAAAGATATCAAAAATCCCACCCTGTATGGGCATCGAAAATAGGCCACCCTGAACCGTATCAATCAATTCTTCTTTTGGAAAATTCATATTCAATATGTTATACTAATTTATTTATGTTTTAACAATTGACAGCAATTAACTCTGACATTTGTTACTACAGAAATTATTGTTTCTATTGTCAAAGTCAGGGCCTACTCCGAGAAAACTAGGAAATTCCTACACAACGCTTATAAGAATAAGTAAAATGTAAATATCTCAAAAAATATTCATTTTAAGTATAGGTAAGTATTAAGAAAAGTTGAAGAAAAACAAAAATGCAACAAAGTGACGTAATAATATACAGGGTGTTCCATTTAAAAAAATAAAGTTATTGATGTTTGAAAATTGGGAAGTTGGCACATCTATAAGAAACACCCTGTATAATATAAATTAACTTTTATGTATTAAGACTATGACTTCACCTTTTGACTTTGTATGTACAAAATATCATTTGCCAATTATTATTCATAGCGTTGTACTCTTGACAAGTATTGTACCCTGTTTTTCTGGAAATTCAAAGATTTTTTGAGATAAATTAATTGGCAACGTCGCAAAAAAATTAAAAAACAAAATACTGTCATATGGAGATTTTCTTACTGAATTCGATTATGCAAAAATATACTGGGTGTTCAATTAAAAAAAAAAAAAACCTTAAGTGACGCCCCACTTCACTATACTTGAAACTAATTTTAAAACATGCACGTCTAGAAATACTATAAGTTTCTTTTAAAACTTTTTTTTAATAAGTTGACTTTAAGGGCAATAATGGACTTTATCGCACTATTGGCGCACCCTGTATATTGCTATAAAAAAGTAAAAATATTGTCACAATATTCAAATTATAATTAAAAAAGTGTAAACATATCAATAAACCAATAAAAATGAATTAAAAAAATTTGATGAATAATTTCTACATTCAAAAAAATTTCTGCTTCACTATCGTTCTGTAAAGTAATAATAATTAATGTGTTTACAATCTAATCAAATATGTGTTTTATTATCAATGTGATTACTTCAAACTAATATAACAAATATTTTATGTCCATTTCCCAAAGTTTTATTAAAAGTTTTTATCTGCTTCGGTTGACAATCACCATTTTATCCTTCATTATTTTTTGCCATGAGCAGAGTTTATATTTGATTAATAAACATTTTCAACATACCTAGATTTTCTTTGTTTAAGAATTTCAATTGGAACAATTACTATTAAAAGTAATTAGACTTGTATATTATGAGTAGCAGTCATATGAAAATAATGTGTGAATGAAAAAGCGATAATCACCATTCGATGCGGCTCAAGTGATTGTTTAAGCACTTTTTACACATTTTAAGAACTGTGCAAGATAAAAAAAGGTACAGGCAGTTTAACATTATCGGATTTTTCGGTTTTTCCCAGTTTTCACAATTCCGTGTATTTGAAATTTTTCAGAATATTAATCAGCATCAAATTTAAAAACTTTGCCAAAACAACTCTAGCTCTTATAATAAGCGATATTCCCATGCTTAAACTTTATCAGCCAATACTTACCTACAGGGTGCAAATTTTTCTAACCCGTTGTATGGATAACTCCGTTAATATTAAAGATACAGAAACGTTTAAATTAGCAAATTTGTGTAGAATTTAAAGGAAAGTCTGATGCCGTTTTTAAATTTGACCAACATTATCAACTTTTTGAAATATTTTGTAAAAATACTGAAAAAGGTCGATTTTTCAAACTTGAATAATTGCATAAACATATGAGCTGGAACAAAAATAAAAATTTCAGTATTTTTAAAACATTTCAAAACGTAGATCAAATTTAAACGGCATCAGATTTCCCTTTAAATTCTATGCAAATTTGTTAATTTAAACGTTTCTGTATCTTTAATATTAACGGAGTACCCATACAACAGGTTAGAAAAATGGGCACCCTTTATAGTGTCATTCGCTTTACTTTATAAATTTATTTGTTATCTAAAATCTATATTAAACATTAACTTCTGGTAATTATCGGCATGTTAATAAATAATAATTTGGCGCAATAAGCAAATAAAAAAAAGCCGAAAGAAATCATTAGGTTTTACTTGTTAGAACACTATGATACAACAAAGAATATTATGGAGTGTATATATAATGCATCGAATTTGTTAAGAGTACTTTTTCGTATCTTAATAAAACGTCTATTGAAATATTATTTCTTTTGGTCTTTTTACTTTATTACAAATCGCTGTGAGCTACTGATACTTCTACAACTTATTTTTGTTAAAAGCGTACAAGTCTTGGAAAACTCTAGTGTTACGCCGGTAGCAAAATAAATCAGGTGTTAAACAAGGTTTGTTAACTTGAACTTTATTACGGTGCAGGAAGTCGTAACGATTGATTAAAATGGGAGCCTCCATATTTCTACGGAAACCAAACCGGAAATAAGAAACTTGCACAAAACTTTTAAGACTTGTCTGTCAACGAATTATTGCTGATAACCATTAGAAAGGCACATCTATTAATCGTGAACGCATTTATAAAATTTCCGACGTGGCGTAAAATTAAGACATGCAGCATGGAGGCAATAAATAACTTTGCTATTTAAAACTTCCTCCAGTAATTGTTCTTGGTGTTTGTTTATGGTTATACCTGTATATGCTAATTCGTTGACGTTATCTAAAATACAGTAAGATTTGTAGAATATTACAGCTAGGGAATGTAAAAGTCACAAAAATAATGATTAAAATTGTTGACGTTTGCGTGTCCGCAACGGGAGGGATTATTTTATGTTTTTGTGTATCTGGAATTTAAATTTTAATTAAATCAGGAGATGAAACAAGCCGTTCGCTCATTACTCAAAATATACAGCCCAAAATTATATTTTTATTTAAATTTTTTCTTTGACGAACAAAACTAAGCTTTGCCAGGCTTATTTGATAAGACCATGCCAAATAGAACATGGCTGTTGTGTATAATTGTCAATGAGTTTCATTATTAACGTTTTAATTGGAACATAAAAGCCAATACAACTGAATATTATGTATTAAAATGTTCAACAACTCAAAGGGTGATTCTTAAACGTTTGTAAAGCTTCTAAAATTGAAACTGTACCAAAATTATTTTTTAAAATAGTATAAAACTGCGCAGCATAATATAAACATAATAAAAACTGTTAAAATCCTCGTTTACAAGTTGGGCACCGCATCTTCTTTGATTCTAAAAGTTTTTAAACATTTTATCTTGGTCTTTTTCAATAGTAATTTTTTTTAAAGTCACTTTTGAAAAAGACTAATTGTAAGATGAAATGGTTGAATCGTTAAGACTTAACCAAAGAAGTCGCGGTTCTCAACCCAGAAACTAGTGTTGCCGAGACGAGATAATTCTCGATCTCGTCTTGAATATTCAAGACGAGATTGAAAGTATTCTCGAGTTTTCGAGACGAGATTCTTAAATTCTCGATCTCGACAGTATTTTTATATGTAGAAATACTACGGATAGTTTTAGTATTTTATTTAAAAATTTCAGAAACCCACAAATTTTAACTTTTAATTTATTTTAAATACTGCTTTTGAATGACATGATCTGCAGATTGCACTTTTATCATTCTTTGAATCATTGCCTGTAACTGGTAATGTCGAAATGTTTCTTAACATTCGCAGCCGTTTTAGAGTTCCTTAATATTGAAGAGTGTCCTGAGACAAATGTGCTTCACTGGAACGTTCACTGCTTTAAAGTGCTTATTTTTTTGTTTGAAATTTCTCATTTTTTGTAGGCGTTTGCCCTGTTAATGAATCGTTTAAATGTATCTTCACTTCAACTATTCTTATAATCTGCATCTTTCACCGAATCATCGCCGTCTTTTACCACACTGGTATCGCTTCCAGCATTAGAACTTTTTACGGTTAATTGTGCTGTGTTTCATATTTGAAAACTAAGCGTTAACGAATGTAAACTAAAATTTTATAATCGGCACAAAATACTGATAAACTTATTAAACACTTTATAACACACGATGTTGGCCTGATACCTCTTCATTTGTAAAGACATGTTTGTAAAAGGCGCATCTAATAATAAGCGCTCACATTATTTGCTTACATAGGGGAACCACCTAATTTGAAACCACAGTATTATGTAGTATGTACCTATATCATCAAGGACACTCAGTCGAAGCTTTGCAAGTGTCTCGATTCGGTTCGTACATACTTAAAATTCGAGAATCGAGATTCACGCGTTCGAGATCGAGAAAGCACGTTCGAGAATTTTCAAGGTCGAGAATGGATCAAATCTCGTCTCGTCTCGTCGCAACACTACCAGAAATGAAGATCTTAACATGGACAACAGACGCAAAAGCCTGAAAAAATAAGAACTTATAAAAAGTTATTAAATTAGGAAGATCAATTTTTCTCAAGCATTACGTTGCCATTTCGAATAAGCAACGAAATGGCTACAAATAATTATTAAAAATAAAAATGTACATCTCAATAAATTATTTTATGCTTTAATTATATCAAAACTTTATTTCAAATTGGCAGCGAATGTGAAAACTCCACACATACCATATTTCATACTATATTTTTACGAAGTCTTATATCATAAAACGTAAAGTACATTTTTCGGAGTATATTTTACGAGATGATTTTGATACTTGGAAAGTATTAAAGCTGGATGCAGCATGCGACACCATAATCACTTACTCATTATCTTACTCATTCAACTACTTAAATTTGTCACCAGTTAACTTATTTATTATGTTGCTGTCTTTCCTTCGCTCATTTCATAGGCTCTAAAACACTTTCAATACAATGAAATACTATAAATTCGAAGGAAAGATTTTTGTGTAATTTCGCAATTAAAAAATCTGCAATGCAGGTACCATTATACTTCGCTCAGTTTCTAAACTTATTTATAATAACAGGTTTAATTTTCTTTAAGGAAAGATCCTTTGTAAAATTAGGATAAGTGATTTTTAATTAAAATTACATATATTTATGAAGAAAATGAACAAATTATATCCATAAAAAAGTTAAATTACACTAGAGATTCTGCACAAAATGCTGTGTTTAATTAATTTGTTATAATTTATTGATCGAAATCACAAGAGTTTTATTGTTTTAGCTAAGTTGGAATTATAACTCAAATTTAAATTTTCAGAATGTAAAGATTAACTTTTATGGACACATATTATTTGTAATATCTTCAAGATAGGTCCTCTAACAAATTATATAAATGGTTTTTGTTATTTTATAACTGAAAACTAAGAAATGCTAAAATTAAACGTCGATAAATATTAACACACGCTGAAAAAATATTATTGTTGGTGTTAAATGCAAATAGCACATTTGCAAATACTTAAATTTTCTATGCATTAAAATTCCCGAGGTTAACTTATGAATACATACCACGTTGCTAAAAACATTTCCGCAATTCCTTTACTTTGTTGATTCATACGTTTGCATACCAGGCGCTGTGGTAGCAATCGTCAGTCGGAGCTTGCCGCTACAACGAACAATCTAAAAACACAGAACCCGCAACTTAACTGTTGGTGTGATCCTAGCTAGGTGAGCTTACATGCGTTTATGCAACACTTAATACGTACGAAGAAACCTCTACATCCGCCAGCCCCTATATTCGTCAAATCCAAGATTTTGTCATATTTTTTTGGCTAAAAAATGCTCCAGTATTTGTCCAAAAATCCAATACTCATCAAGACATTTAAAAAAGACAGTCATCCACAGGCAACACTAAATAAGGTTTTTGCTAAATCGTCGAAAAAAGAACAAAGAAAGACATCAAAATTGGAATTACCTGATGTTTTAATGAAAGGTGATTCACCTCCTAAACAATAATTCCTTACCTCCTTTTCAACTTCTGCCATAATCGCTCTTTAGTAAAGATAAAGTTCTTGTTAATTTTTTTTTATATGTATCAAATTCAGAGCTGGAAATGAATCCATAGGTCGCTGGTTCAAATCTGACTCGAAGGACCAAATATTGAGTATAAACAAAAACCATTCAAATCCGAAGAACCATATGTTAAATTCAGGATAATAAAACGAAAGGTTGGGTTCACTTACCAATAAGGTGAACACAAAACGACACATGGGCAAAATGCACTGAGTTTTGTTCTGGCTCGAAGAAGGCCTTTATGGCCGGGCATGCGCGACGGCGATTAAACCATCCAAAAAACGCGACAAAAATGCTAAATTTAAAAATAAACCTAAACGTACATTTAGCCCACCGAACGATATCTAAACACCCTTGGAAAAAAGTGACTCTATATTCGACCGATTCAGTATTCGTCCGTCCCTCGGGAACGGTTAATGACGAAAACAGAGGTTTCATTGTGCACATTAAATTGTAATCTTCATGGTACAAGCGTATTATAGAGTAACCTGGTTTATTAAATCAGAACCAATAAAAAATTAAAGTTATTTCGATGCAATAAAGTTGAGAATGATAGACATAGCCACAATTGTGTTGTTCAGAATTTATTCGTATTGTAAATATGAGTTTTAAATTGCAGGTAGTTCCGATTTACGAACTAGATTCATTCCAAGAGGTCGTCCGCTAAGCATTTTGTTTGTTAAGGGTTAAATATCAAAAATTGTCTTACCGAATTATTTATGTTAAAATTGTATTTTTTTTATCGAATACGGAATTTTGTGATGCTTTTTAACAAATTTTGTGTGAATTATAATGTTCGTATATTGAGACTTGCCTGTATAAATATTTTTATTTGAACAAGTTATTAAAATATTCTTTATTTTAAGAATATTTTACATTTCACTGCTAAGATCTGGTGGATATTATTGCATCTGTTTCATAACATTCTTAAGAATACTAAACTATAATTAGATAGTTTCAAGTTAGTCAGCACCCCCTCTTCACTTTTTAGGAACTAGAATTATGAAAAATATAAAAAGTAAGGTAAGTGATTTTTAAAATAAAAATTAATATTTACACAAATACGTTACGTTATCAGCATTACATTAAATATTGCAGTAAAGGTCGAGCTTGTCATTAAATAGTGTTTTAAAGTTTAAATCGCTCAAAAATAGATCTGTTAAATCAAACTTCTCGATTTCTAAAAGAACACGTTTTGAACCTATGTCTCCGTTAAAATGAATCTTGTTTATACGTTGTTTATATTGTGTAATTAAAATATTTCAAGTCTGTACACGTCTTCCGGATATGTTGTAGCAACACATCAAATTTGGGAAATTGCTTGAAACCGCGCTTGTAAGGTGTTGTATTTCTGAACTTTATTTATCTTGTCTTTGTGTAGTTGACATAAAAGATATACAATGTTTTTATATCCATGCAGAAATGTGCAAGTTATATAAATATCTTTAAAGGCACTGTATAAATCAAGAAACGTGATCAAACTTTTATTACAAAAATGTTTCACCTTGTTTTTCTTTTGTATGAAACGTGAGTTTAAACATCTTTCAGTCAAGTTTAAATTAAATATTTGTGTTATTAATATTAATTGAAACTGTAAGAAATCGAGGATGCGTACAGAATGACTGATTATTATATTATCGATTTATTTATTTATAAAATGAAAATAGCTTTTAAGTGGTTAACAAAATATATCAAAAAAATAAATATGTACATTACTATAATAGTTTTAGCCACTACATCTTTTTTACGTTTAAAAACTAAAAACTTTACAAGGGTTATAAAAAAAAAAAAAAAATCAAAAATAAGTTTATTTATCAAAAGAAAGTTTTTTCTGATAAGAAAACTTTTGTTGAAACACTAGTTTCGAAAATTCGTCTGTTCGTCAGCAGCTTATTTATTAAAAATGTTTGTTTACATTCTTCATAATAACTAATAAATGATCATTCAAAATTATTTACCTTAGCCTTAGATAAATGAATGACTGGTATAATTCAAGTATGTATTTAATCAAAATTCTATTTCATTTGTTTGAACTAGGGATGAAATAAAGTTTTAAATTGTTATGTTATTGTCTAACGTTATTTATTATTTGTTTTCGTTACATAACGTTATAAATAACGTTTTAAAAAATGAATCGTTATATTTCATAACGTTATATAACGTTATTTGAATAATGATGTATAGCGTAATAAAAATAATTATAATTTGTAACTCTGAAATTATGTTTGGGATCTTTAAGGCGTAAATTTTAATAAATAGTACAAAATTACCTTAAGCTATTGTATTTTAATTTTCATATTTGAAATACAAACAAAGTATAACTGTCACTTAAAAGAAATTGAAATTTAATCAATAAAAATAACGTTACAAAATAACGTTTTACAAAACGTTATTGGTTATTATAACGTAATTAAAATATCGTTACGTTATTCTATTAGAAATTATTGTTGATTCGTTATTATAACGTTATTGGGCATCGTTACGTTACGTTTTTCATCCCTGGTTTAAACATTAAATTCGAAATTGTTTTTAAAATCCTTTAAAATGCAATTATGAGCTAATTTCTAATTAATTAGTCTAGACTTCAGCGCAGACGATATAAAACAACATAAAAAGATTGTTACTGAAGCAATAATGTATAGGATAGTACAAAATAATGAATATGCAACAACATGAGAATGCAACAAAACTCGTTCGTGCAACATATTGAGAGTTTATTTTATTTGTTGTTACGTACAATTTATTAATCTCCTATCAAATATATCTTAGGTAGTATTAGTTATTTCTTTGTCACCTTACTTCATAAGCTTTTCTGGTTGACCTATCTTCTTTCATTCTATAAAGTGACCCAACCAACCCATCTGCCTTTTTTTGTATTTTGGTTTGATGTAAATTCATCTCTAATTGTTCTATATATGTTTAATTCCTGTTTTATCGTTTTAAATTCTTCCTTCGATTTTTTCTTAGAAAACCTGTTTCTACTGCATTCACACGGCTACTGTTTCTATTTGAGAGTGTACACGTTTCACTTCCGTATAAAAGATTTGGAGTTTTTACCGTTTTTAATTCTTCTACTTTTGTTGCTTTTGGTATTTCTGTTTCCAAAATGTTGTTCCAGAGCAATTAAATATTCTTTCAACTTTTTCCTGTTAGTTCGCTTATTTTCTTATTCATCCCTTCATTACTCTCGATGATCATTTCTAAATATTTGAATCCATCTACCTGTTCCAACCTATTTCCCTCTTCTTATGTGATGTTATGCCATTTTTTCTCTGTTGTAATGAGTTTTAGTTTTATCTTTATTTATTTTCGTTAATATTTTTCAATTTCTAGGTTATCTTGCAGATTTTGTCGTTTTTAAACACGAGCTCAGTTATTTTTATTATTTTCATTTTATAGTTACCTAGATGACTTTGCAAAATGCATTGTCTGAATTCTTATTATCTGTGTTTTCTTCTTCGTTTTGCGGTTTTATTTGTACATAATTATTATATCGGCAACAGAAAAGATATTTTATTTTTATACACATTTCCATGCATTCATTACTCAATAAATCCGAATCAATCAACCACGTAAATTATGTTGTTAAATGCATTGTTGAGTGAAAATAGAAATATATGAACTGCACGCTATGCTGTGCAAGCAGGCACAAGCCATGTGAGAAAACATCGAGTACTCATATAAAAGCGATTCCAGGCAATATTTATTATTATTACTGCAATAAAAGAAATCAGCTTTGTCGTATATCATGCCTCAATTCCACCTATTTCATGAAATTATCACACACGCAGACTCTGAAGTGCGAGAGAAAACTGAGCACGAGTGAAATGCAAATTAATTTTTTTCCGTTAAATTTCATTATAGGAGTAAATATTATCATTTGGTAATTTACCTTTATTATTAAAATTTTTTTAGTAATCTACATTAACGCGATTGTTTAGACAAAAACAAAAAAAGACCAAGTTCTTTTTTTACTCGTTCAGTTTGTGGAGTGATTTTTAATTATTGTAAGAATCATTTTTATATTTTGTTAACTAAAAAATTAAAATTAAAAAAAAAAAAAAATTCAACTCGCAGTTTGAAAAGCAGAATTGCACCCCTTTTTCTATATTTTTACGGTTGTGAAGGTATAATTTGTAATAAAAACTCGACATTGATATCGACGAACTAAATTGCTTATTTTACTCTCAACGAACTCTTCGACAATGCTAGAAAATTGTTTCCATTTACTAATGAAAATGTATTTCCAGTATAACCAACTTTCAAGGAACTTTCTATAGTCGAGCACGATAAACTACTCAAGATATTTTCAGAACAACAATACTTACTATTGTTGCTGTTGAAAACTGTAATTCATTTGCTTGTAAGTAAAGAGCTGCTTGATATATTTTAATTGTTTTGTTAGACTGGATTACTCTTCAGGAATATTAAATTAATAACGATTTAGTTAATATTTGTAAAATGCCTTAAAAATTCTTCAAGACTTGTCTATAATTCTGCCCTGAAAACAATTTCTTTAGTTTCTATAACAACTTAGATTATTAATAAAACTTAATTAATGCAAGTAAGTAAATCAATTTTACACAACAGGTTAGGTAATTCCAACAGTGCGTTTTATACTAATTCATGTAATGATACATGAATTTGTTTATGCACATGTGTAAACTATAGACTAATAAATGTATTAACTTATGTAAGCCGCTGTCGGAGCGTTTTAACGACATGTCTAACTGTAAACGAACTGTGTGTCTATTGTTTTCATATAAATTTAAGCAACGTAGTCAATCCAACATCCTAAGAAAACAGCACTAACACAACAATGGATAGGATTGAGCGGGCAATACTTAGTTACCATAGACCACATTAGTTGTGGACAGCGCATGCGTGTAAAAATTAGCGATAGTTCGTGCCTTCGTTCATATAGTGTTTTTACCATCCACAAACTAGTTCATGAATTGATTCGATAACTACTGGAAGAGCCGCTCGATGAACAATCGGAGACTGTGCTGGCACGCGATATCGACACTGCGCACACAAATGATGTTCATCGGATCCTACATAGTTTTGCTGGAACAAACCTGTTAAAACATTTAGTAGTTTTGTACAAAATGCACATACTTTCCAGATAAACATCAGTTGATTACGTTAGGTGTGTTGATTATTTTAATTTGCGTTTAATTAATTTCATTGTAATAAATGAAGTAATATTGACATTAAACTTTTTTGACCATAAACGTAGCTATAACTGCTGTAACGGCTCTACCACTATTTTACGTTTAGTGGACTCGTGGCGGATCAAAGTTATGGCTCGATGAACTGTCGTTAGGTCTCAGATAGAATCCGCCAGTTATCTTTATTGTATTTTACACTCAAACAAAATTTCCTTAGAGCATTCGCGATAAGAGTGTTTTTAGTGGTTGGTCTTTCAGAAAGTCTTTTTACGGTTATTAAATTAAATTCGAGAATTACGACATGGCCCAGGATGTTCATATTTCCTTTATTACCGTGTTTCTTCTAATTGAAAATGTGACTTGGAAGTTAACACTTAAATGTATGAGTTCTAATGGAATAGTCCGTGAATAGATTTAATATTCGAGTCCGAATGTTTTTAGAGAATCCAATAAACTTTCTGAATAAGAAACAAAAAGCTTTCTCCTTTGTAAGTTAACTGTGTTTCCGTTACTTCAAAATATGAAAAAGTATAACTCGGTGTAGGTATATTTCTCGTTGAGTTTTAAGATCGATTTTAATACGAGAACCGTAGCAAGTTTCGTATTTTCTAATAAAAGAACGCCGTGTAATTTTCCGACATATAATTAGATTTTAAAACCGTCTTTAGGAAATCAAATTCTCCCCGACTGTGAGTCATCAATATTGACTTTCAACTTTTCTATTAACAAACGCAAAAATATATGGAACTTGTAACATTGTTAATAGAAATTTCTCATTGCAAATACGATACTTTATTTATTAGCTGTCTTGGGCAATAAGTATTTGTAATATTAAAATTAACGAGTAATGTTGCAACGCTTGAATTATTGTTACATTACTTAATTATGTCTCTATATGTACTACACGTAAAAAAAAACAAATTATTTTATTTCAGACGCGCCATTACTTACTAAATAATTTATTTGTTAATATTTTATTGTTATGATTGCTGCCGCAATTAGCATTCTTAAAATAAAATAAGTCAATACACACCCAGCACCTTCACCAAAACAAATTTTACTACTATTATTATTTTTTAATCGATAATTATTTCTACATGTTGAATATGTTTCGGTTTTATTTGTAAAATAACTACAACAACCCTTTGCTTAACATTATACGATTAAATTTAATTTACTTAGCTTACCGAATCCGCTTGGTGTTATTCAAACTTTGTTTTTAGACGTATTTGATACACGATAACAAGATTTTGCGGAGGTTCATGCAAATTTTGATATGACTAGAAAAATTAAGCCTCCACAATCCTTAATGTTGCTTTATTGTAAGCACCGACGCAGTAACTCAATTGGGTGCTATTTAAAGATCACAGTGGGTGGTCTCGGCATTATCAATTTTATATAAAAAACGAAGATAAAAATAGTATGAGGTATATAGAAAGAAGCTTCACAAAGTAAATACCACTATCATCGTTAAAAGTCATAAATACGTGTGTTCAGTGGAATGAAGATATAATCTATTTTTACGCGACTACAAACAATGCTTTAGACATAAAGAACATCCCCTCACGTCCGTTGCCGGGGAGCAAGCGCTAATACGGCGACCATCAATAATTCACACCAATAAATTATTACATTAGAGATTGCAGGTTAGCCGGAGTTTGTCAAACGCGATTGGCTCCGCGCTTTGGTGCTAGCGCGCCCGTTAATGTGACTCGAGCCGGATGTAATCTGTTCAAAATCTTTAGTCACTTTGGTCAGCTGCGAAACAGATATTGAAGCGTTTATATTTGTCAGATTTTAATGCGCCGGAGTTTATGAATTGATTCGCTGCATAAAATATGTAATTGTATTTTGCTTTCTAAAGCTTTTAAAGTAAAAGTTAAACTTGAATCTTTACATTTCGCATTTATCTGACAAGAGCTAAAATTAGGTTTTAAAAATTTGATTTAGTTAAAATAAAATTTTTGTAAAAAAAAGAATTTTGCATACTTTCTTTCACTAAAATTGTACTTATTGTAAATCTAATAGAAATTGTAAGAAATGCTTTTAACCAAATGTATACAGGGTGTCCAGCCAAAACAAATTAGTCAATTGCTCTGTTATAAGTAACAATTTTTAAAAAGTTTTAAATAAAAGTTGTTTGTAGTCATTTACTATACCGGGTGTTAACCACCAGCCGTAAACATAGGGAATTAACATTGGTTTTAACTGTTTTTCGGATTCCTGCTCCCCAATTGCATTTATATTAAAATTAATGGCAACAATAGAAAGATAAAATTATTACGCATCATTTGAGACCATTAATAATCTTAAATGTTTAATATTTAGTTTATAATTAATATTTTAAAATTGGAATAATTTTACAAATATAAGTAGCCATGACTGTCAATCTGACATTAGTTTTCATTAATTTTTTTTATTATCTGTCAATTTTTAAACCAGCGAGTTATTTCTTTAACCATTAAAACTCTTCCTCTATTATAGTTTTTTTTCTTCATTTTAATCAAAATCGTTAAAGAAATAACTCGCTGATTTAAAAATTGACAGATAATAACAAAAATTAATGAAGACAAATGTCAGATTGGCTGTCATGGCTACTTATATTTGTAAAATTAATCCAATTTTAAAATATTAATTATAAACTAAATATTAAACATTTAAGCTTATTAATGGTCTCAAATGATGCGTAATAATTTTATCTTTCTATTGTTGCCATTAATTTTAATATAAATTCAATTGGGGAGCAGGAATCCGAAAAACAGTTAAAACCAATGTTAATTCCCTATGTTCACGGCTGGTGGTTAACACCCGGTATAACCTAAAATTGTTGTTTTTGCGCACCGATAGGTACGTAACTTTATTATTTTTTTAAATAAAGCTCCACTATATTTTAGATGCAAAATTCTTTAAAACGTACTAGGTGTTTTGTACCTTAAATCAATATTTTAAGTTAATTTAAGTTTTTATGAAAATCTTCAGCGACAGGACTAAAAAAATATTGTTATTACACAAAGTAGCTATGTCAGAACGGATTCCTTAAAAACTTCATTCGACAATAATGTCATAGTGTTTGCTGACTAATTAAAATTTTAAAATATTGCACAAGGTGTTTCTTATACCCGATCCATTATCCTATTAAACATTTTGTTTGTACCAGCAAATTATCAAGAAAACCGCGGTAACTCAAAAAATATTAATTTTAGACAAAACTGACCTTTAAAAGCTTTTAAAGTTAATTATTGATTGATAAGAAAATGTAAAATATACAGGGTGTTTCATAAAAAAATGACTTCATGGTGTTTCAAGTTTAGCCAAATGGACCGGATAAAAAAACACCCTGTGCATTATTTTAAAATTTTAACTAGTCAGCAATCAAAATGACACTATTATCAAATAAAGTTTCAAAGGAATTCGTTCTGACATTGCTATTTTAAATTTACTGTTTTTATGAATTTCAAGAAATTCCTTAAATTCTTTATTTTTTAGATATATTTAAATTATTTTTTAGTCAATAATCAGACACATATTTATTCAAGGTTATAATAATTAATTTAAGAAAAAATTAACCACTACTTTTAAATCTGTGGTGAGGTGACGCATACTTTTTGTTTTAGCTTTTTGACTAATTATTCATAACTTATTATTGTTATTACAAAAAACATTTAATAAAGACAATATAATCCTGGAAACAACAAATTTATAACACATTTTGGTTAATTTTGGTTGGCAAATATATAATTATTTATTATTCTAACAATTGTTTAAATCAAACAAATATGTACATTCTAATTTTTAATTAGTGAATTAGTCAGGATCGATTGTAATCATTTGTAAAAACGAAATTTAATGAAGTGATACATGTATTACTTAAAATTAACGACATATAGGTAATTAATTATTCATTAATTTAGAAGTGTGTGATTAGGTAGTTAGGTACGTAGTGTGACACCCCGCCTGAGATCCATTATTTTAGTTTGCCTCAGTGTTGATTCATTTACTTTTAAATGAATAACATTGAAACAAATTTTAATAAAACACGTTAACGTTAAAATATTACGGTTATAACTTGGGTCCTACAACGCCAGCATTTGGGTTTCATCAATCAACAAACGGTTTGTTGATAAAGTTGTACATCATAAGTAGGACATACTACTCGCACAAATATGTGTTTATAGGAAAGAATGACAAAGATGCAACTACAATAAAAAAAGGGATAGCAACAGGGAACCTAAAATCTTGAGACAGTCGCGCTAAGGTAGTTAAGAACCAACCACCAAAAAATGAAGGAGTTTGTTGTTAAAATTGTTGTTTTATTTGTTTGTTACTGTGTACTAATTGCTCTAGACCTGTGTACTACGTAAAACGTTTGAGGGTCCAACCACGTTACAAAGACGATCACGAGCCATGATTAACCTTTAAGAGCTAACGTGCGGTCTCAGAGACCGACGGAACAGAATTATTCCGATAAATGATAGATGGATTCGAATATCGTGCTCGGTCGTTCAGTAGCTTCATATTATATGTAGATGTTGCTTGTGCCAGAACGGCAGCAGAAATGCGTGTATAGTTTTTTAACTACATCAAATTTCGGTCTCAGAGACGGACGTTAGCTTTGGTGTAATTAAAGTAAAGGTAATGGAGCTGCTGGTTTAGTGTTTTATTTTAAGTAATAATTATCCTAATAGTGTAAAAATCCATTACGAACAACAACAAAATTACTTGCAAAGACTTTTTGAAGAATTGTTTTAGAGACACTAGGTATGGGGTTACTTAAGCCACATGCAAGACGCAGAGCACTTGCAAAATATCTACCCAGGACGCCTTCAAGAAATTTTTCAAATAACACTGAATGTTTCAAATAATAAACAGGCACATGGACGCTGCTTTTACTGCAGTAGTAAAAAAAGTAGAAAAACCAAATATAAGTGCTATATATGCAATAAGTTTAGGTGTATGGAACACATAAAAGGCATATTATGTGTAGAATGCTCTGCAAATATATAGTACTTTTTATAGTGAAAAGTTACGTTATACTATAAATACTTTTTTGTGCTAAACCTGAATTTTACTTAATTTATAATGTAAATAACCTATTTCAGATGTTTTTTCTTTATTTTTTTTATTTTTTGTTTTTGTTTCATTTAAAAAATATGTATACGTTTTTGTAAGGGTTTTTTTACATAGTTTTTTTTTGTAAAAAACGAGCGAAATAATTTTTTTTTTTAATTGAAATTGTTTTTATATACAATCTACTACATGTCTTATAAATTTCAGATTAAAATTATTTAAAAAACATATTTTTTTGTTATATTTTATTTTCGGTCTGTGAGACCGACGTTAGCCTTTATGTTCAAATTAAAAACGTTAGCCCTGAAAGGTTAACAACAATAAATATAAGAGTAATAAGTACTATTCCACAACAGTGCGGCCTATGTACAGTACGGCCCGTTACAGTAGTTGCCTACCTAATAACAGTATAACATAAAAATGTACCAATAATTGTGTCCAGTTCTTGAAATATTCCAAAATGACTATAAAACTACAATATGTAATAAAATATTCAACTTTTAATATTGATATCAAGAAAGTTACAGGTAAAATTTTCAGTTTTCTTTAGATTATTTCAAGATTTGGGCACAATTTGCATGATTTCAGTTAAATTCTTAATAAGCACGTAAAAACACACTTCCTGGTTAACTTAACCATCCTTCTACCTCTAATGATTTTCGAGATCCCCATGTTCTTCATGGTACACCCTGTATAAACGCAATTCGAAACTAAAAAAGAATTAATGAGTTTGCTTAAACATTCTTTAGTTTATGCGAGGCTCAAAGTATTTTTTCCTAAAACAAAAAAATTTAATTAATTTTATGCGGCTAATACATTTTAAGACATTAAATGATCAATGACAATAGAGAAGGGAATATTTCATAATAAAATAATAATAATAATATGAAGTTTACCCTGTCTACGATATTAAATTTCAACGGAAATTTAAAGAAAATTGTTTTCCTAGTGCATTTGTTCTAGTTGAATGGAGAAATGACAATAAGTAAAAAAGTGGAAAAATATTATTCTAGAGCTGAAAGTTATAACTCAAGATTCGATCCTAACTGATTGAATGTCAAGAGGGCGTTTGTTCAAACAATCCAATCAAATAAAACTCGGCCAACTTAGCACCTCAATAAAATTTTATATTCGTTGCTTTTTCACGTCATCATAAACAACATAATGTCCTTGCAAATAGTAAATCAAATTCACTGCGTCTCACTCAAATTGACCAAAAATACAAATAAACAGTTCCTTTAATTCTTCTGACCAATCATACTTGATTTAAGAATGCATCAAAGACAAATGAATTTTATAAGTCATACACTGCTTTTTGAAATTTGATTTTCATCGCAGATCGTATCCATAAACGCGCCAAACCTTTATTTCACATAAACAAAGCCAAATGAAAATGAGTTGAATCAGGAGTGCATAAATGAACAGATACATTTCAGTTGCTGGAAAATGAGGAACATTATTTCAACTTTAATAACTAATATGCACTAAAACTTTCCAACTTTGTAGTTTTAATGAAAGCAATTTACAGAGCTTAAAATGAAGAATTACGGCCCTATGTTAAACTTAAAAGTAAGGCATATAATGTTGTTGTAGAAAATCGTGATTTCAAAAGCAAATAAACTGGTGTGGCCATCAAATTACTTTCGTCATAATATTGTCTGTATCTTCATTTGTGTGTATAAAAAGTTTAAAGTGCTGCTCCATGCGTTCTAATAACCTCATTTCTGTTAATGACGTCTGTCAACGAAAGTAATAAAAATGGGCCTTTCTGGGTATATTGATTTATCCTGTAACTTTAAGGGCTTTATCAATTTTCACAATGGTGTGATGAAACTGACCAAAATCTTATGAAAAAGCTTGATTAATCGTAAAACAAGTTTTAAATATGCAACAAATCAAAGTAATCCTACATTCAGGACGAGAAAGCAAAAACTATAATGAAAGCACTGTTACTGGATTGAAAAAATAGTTAACATTAAATATAGAAGTACTTTTTTTACGTTTATATTAGGTATACAGTATAAGCTTGGTTTTTACTTTTTGTAACGCATGCATTGTTTTTCTATAGTTTTAGATCAATTAGTTTTAAATTTGTGGTATTTCCCAAAACTTTTATGAATATGCGCTTGTAATCCTTACTTTTTGTGCGAAATATGTAACAAAATTATAAGATCGTCTTAGAAAATGTTTGATAAGCACCTAATCTTTCATGTGAACGGTCAGATATTCCGTTGAAGTGGTTCGGCTTTTTTTAATAAAATTGTTTCGGATTCTTTGCAATATTTTTGTACGTTCCGGAGAGTCCTAACCAAATATAGCAGACAAAGTCCATTAGAGCGACCGCTAGAGCGAATGCCTATATCCTATCCCATCCTTGCGATAACATCCGATAAAAACCAAGGCACTTCGACGAACGTCAATATGACACGAGATGATGAAAGATGATGGGAGAAAGCCAAGCAGATATTTAATACGGGTCCATTAGGGCCGCCGTTATCGCATAACACCCGCTAACGCCTCATTCGCGCAGGGTACAGATGTTGAGATTCCAAATATTAGACAAGAGTAGGAGGCTGTGAAGCTATCACAAACTCGCGGAGATTGTTTTTCCTGCAAAACTTTTTAAAAGCAATTGTGTACACAAAACAACAGGATCAGATTACTAACTATAGTTCGGACATACAGGGTAGAGTTAGGTAATGCGTACCGGTCACCTAAATTTTGCCTCATCAATTTTTGTCTAATTACCTACTGAATAAACAAAGACTTTTAAGCAAAAATATAAACTGAATGACCAATTAGAAATATGTACAACAAATTCACAAATTACATTATCTTGCATCTGTATCAGCTGATTATAATGTAAAAATGCTGTTTTATTTCGATTTTCATGTTTCTATAAAAATAGGTCTATCCTAAAATATTTTATATTCTTTTTATGCTGTTATAAACATTAAATCAAGATTTTTAAAAAATTCATCATGTTTCTTATATCTTAACACAGCAAGGTATGTTATATCGTATAGCTCTGGGTTCATGAAATATATGAAGGAGTTAAATAAACTGTAGATTATAATATTATTGTAAATACTTTATTTCACAAATAAAATAATTTTTAAAACCTACAGTTACGATTTATGGGGCCGTTTATTAAATCGTACCTTTTACATTACGCGATAAAAGTGCTTACAATAAACAACTATGTTATCTTACACACCAGGAGTCCCCAAACTTTTTAAGAGCAGGGCCGTGTAAGGGTATTGAATGTGCTAAGTGGACCGAATTAAAAATAATTGTTTGCACGACACAGCAGTAGAAGTATAACAGGAATAATATCGCACGTACTAGTAAACAAATATATTTTGATTAATAATAAAGTAAAATGTATATACAACAAATACGATATTTTTTTACCTAATTGAACAAATAGATATTCTCCAAATTAGGATAAATAACAATCAACAATCATCGTGAAATATTGAAATAGTGCTAATGAGAAATATGAAATTGTTTCGTTGATGCCTTAATTAATCTATCGATATTTGGTGTCACATTTTAAACACTTATTTTTAAAAAATTATGCAAATAAAACCGTGGATTAGTTTTGAGTGAATTTTTTATTTAATATGTTTCATTCATGAAAATGATTGTTCGCAGATGTAATTACTGTCTAATGCAGCAATCATTTTTTTTACAAAATTTTTGATGTAGCTATATTTACTATCAATTCATTATCTATACAGTGAGCTCGCGTTATAAGCAACTAACGGCGGCCAATTCCGATCTAAAAGTTGCTTATAACGTGAAAGTTGCTTATATGATAGAAATAGAAACGATTCGATTTTTAACATAAATAAATCTTGTTTTTAGTAGTAAAACTAAAAATAAAAGTTTACACCATAACAACGCGATCGTGGTCGCGCTGCTATGGTGATCTGTACGTACCTAGTATGTCAAACGAAATACGCGCGTGCCACGTACCTTTAGTCGTGATCTATGTACTTGTACATCTCTCAAATAAAAAAATATTATGTGATTTCATAAATTGAACTTGATGGGCTTTGGTAAATTATATAAAGCCAAAAAATGTTAGTAATTTCACCTACCAGTTTATTATATTATTATACAGCGTCATTCAAAAAGTCTGCAACAAATGGAAATTTTTTTATTCATTTCTCAAAAAAATTTATTTCTGATAAAAGTTGGTGCATGGTCTAAAATTTATTTAAGGGCAAAAAAAGTTTGATAAAACGTCATAGAACACTAGATTTTACCGATTTTTGAAATATTTGTAAGTGTAAAGGGCCCTTATTTAAGAGTTTAAAAAAAAATGTGTAGGAAAAAAGTTATGTAGAATCCAAAAATAAGTCTAGATTTAAATTTTGACGGTCAAATTCAAATTTTTATTTTTTAAGAAATTTTAACATTCAAAAAGTCTGCAACAAATGGAAAAGTTTTTTATTATCGATTTTTCTGAAAATTTTATTCCTAATGAAGTTGGTATATGGTCTAAATCTAATTTTAAGATGAAAAAAAATTAATAAAAAGTCATATGACACTAGATTTTAATGGTTTTTGATTTTTTGAATGTTGAAACTTCTTAAAAAATAAAAATTAGAATTTAACCCTCAGAATTTAAACCTAGTTCGGTTTTTAGATTCTTAATAACTTTTTTCGATAAAAATAAAATTTTCCATTTGTTGCAGACTTTTTGAATGTTAAAATTTCTTAAAAAATAAAAATTAAAATTTGACCGTCAAAATTTAAATCTAGCCTTATTTTGGGATTTTTAAAAACTCTGTCCATAATTTTTTTTGTATCTCTTAAAATATTTCAAAAATCACTAATATCTGGTGTCATATGATTTTTTATTGAACTTTTTTCATCTTAAAATTAGTTTTAGACCATGCACCAACTTTTATCAAGAATACAATTTTCTGAGAAAAAAATAATAAAAAACTTTTCTATTCGTTGCAGACTTTTTGATAATTATTAATAATCTCCTAAAAATAAAATGATTGTTAGTAGTTTGGGGCCCGTGGTATACACCAATCTACATTTTTTTTTTTTAACTTGCGCATAATTACTACTATATGGAAAATATAACAAAATGTTATAAGCAATACGATTTTAGTAACTCTTCTTAATTTCTGTTGCTGCAGCAGTTAAAGTTACGTATACCAGGTTATTCAGTTTGACTGTCGCACAGATAACTTTGTTCGTTTTAGAGAGGAAATCCGTATAATAAATATATTTTGGTAAATCGCAGAAAATTCTCTATAAAATTACGTTTTAATGTTTTTTCTACGATATATCGAGCAGCCTATAGTCAATTTGTTTCTTCTAAATTTCACAGTATAGTGTTGTAATTTATTCTAATAGGAAACTTCATTCTAAAAATTCGATCGTTCATTAAAAAAATGAACATATGTACATAGGAACATTTTTGAGAAAAATGAGTTACAAAATCTTCTTTATCAGAACATCTATCGAATATTTTTTGGGATAACAAACATTTAGGTATGTTATTATCTTTTACATATTATCCCGCATTTATAGTTTTCCCGAATTTATCGTTTTGCTCAAACAGTCGCTTTAAATACAATAGTTAGAGGTTTCACTGTAAATCATTAAATAAAATGATACTGACTCAATGGGTGGTAAAAATATGCGTTTTAGCTTTTTACCTTTACAACCTCTAAATAGTCGGTGGCCATCTTTTGGAAGCTGTGTTTGAGATTATTGCCATTAATAATGAGAAAAATACAAATAAAATTTGAAATTGAAATTTTTTCGATAAAGATTTGCGTAAAGAACGCAAAAACACGTTTCTTTGATAATTTAAGCATCCTTTTATATTCCACGGTATGTCTTTTTGGTGCATCTTATACTCTACATATAGAAACTTACGATTTGTGATTTATTTGTTTTTCTGAGTAATACTTTATACAGTTGGAGTAATAATTTAGAACGATTTATTTCGACTTGCACCAATAATTCTCGTAGAATTTAATACACCTTGACACATATTTGAAGTTACTCACGAGACGCGGAGAACGAATTTAGACGATAGGAATGTTTGTGCCAAAGCCCTGACAAATATATTTTTGGGAACAAGAACGGATGGTCCACTAGACTCCGGAATGACGGGTGATCAATGGACACCTTTAACCCGGATGTGATCCCGTACTCAGATTCTCCTATGACACGAGATATTAATGGAACTGCCAAGAAATATAAAAGAATGAGGGATATAAATAGTAGGTGATTTAATGGAAGGAAGGTACTGAGTTAGGGAGTTATAATTTGCTTACTTTTAGCTTTGTCATACGTTAGTAGATATATATGTTTTATCATCCAACAAAAGAATATTGTTTGTTTTGTTCAAGAATATAATAGAATGCGACGGTAATTAATCAAGAAAACATAAGTCGCAAAAACATGTATTACTTTAAAACAATGGCAATTATATATAATATTTATAGGTACCTTACCTTTTGCGTTAAAACTAAAAAAGAGTATGAGGTATTGTACCAAACTTTAAGTTATCATTAAAGCAAATTAGATATGAATTCTTTAATGGGCAAATAAAATGACCCAGCGATTAATTTTGTTTTACCTTAATGTTATTTCATTTACGTCGCAAATAAATAGCATGGAATATACAGGGTGTGTATAAATTGGCGAAAGCGCTACGCGTGGCGATGTTCTTCGTAAAATTCCAAGTCGAAAATGTTAATACAAAAATGTTGTACCATGCTTGCTATAGCCTCAGGAACCATATAAAAAAACAAAAATTTGGCAACATTGCATCCATTGATTTGAGTTTAGACATTTTTTTATCAGCAATATTTTTACTTAAGTATTTATAATATTAGTTCGAATTGAAAGCCTTCAGTTCGTAAACATAGCTGCAATCTTTTAGGTATCGTCTAATGCAAACTAGAAATAATTACGAGAAAAACAGAGATGTCAGCTAATGACAATGTTGCCATATGTACTATTATCATTCAAATCAGTGATTAACATATTTTCAACACCAATTTTCGAAAGGAAAAACTTAATATCTAGGAAAAAGTATTATTCGAAATTTATTTTTATTGCAAATCGCCCCTTTTTCATTAAAAATTTTTAAATAATAACACTTATTAAAGGACTGAATGTCAAAACTTTGAGGACCTCTTGCAGACACAGTAAGCATGGTACAACATTTTTGTATTAAGATTTTCGACTTAGAATTTTACGAAGAACATCGCTACGTGTAGCGCTTCCGCCAATTTATACACGCCCTGTATATCAGTTACTAAAAGCTTATAAAAAAGACAATAAACTACGTAAGAATGAGGCACGAAGAATCAGAAATATTTGAAGCTATAAGAGAAGTGAGGCAAGGTTGCATTTTAGGCCCTCTACTATTTTCACTTCGTGCACTCGTGATTTTTTCAGCTCAACTTGCATTCGGGCATATTTACCAAAAATTATCGATAATGTTCAATGCACTTGTTATATTACTTACTGATAATTTACTTTTCGCAATTAACAGAATTTCATGCGTTTATTGGTCGTTTCTAAGAAATCTGAGTTTGTGATTGGTCGGAAATATAAATTTGGAGAGGGAATAAAATATTTTGGTCTTGATAATTTTTTGACAGATTTCGGCGACCAGTAACGTTACTTTAATATAGATTAAACCACACCCCTGACACACCACTCTGACAGTACTTGTCAAATTTGACATAACGTACATTTAATTCGACAGTTAGGTTAGGTGAAGGAAATTTTCTGACAAAATATAACTCGTGCATTGCAAATAATCTATAATTTTTGACAAATCTTCACTCATGCAAGTTGAATCAGAAAAAATCACTCGTGCACATCGTGCACACGTGTTTTTTCAGCTCAACTTGCATTCGGGCATATTAACCAAAAATTATCGATAATTTTCAATGCACGAGTTATATTACTACTGATAATTTCACAGTTGATCCGGTTGAGCATTAAAGTTGTTCCACTTCTATTATAAAACGGTGTCGAAATGGCGCAACTAAAATAAACTAAAACATGTTCAAGTTTCCATTTAATGAATATTTCATTTTAAATAAATTTGCATATAAACATATTACAGTTCGTTTAACCAGCCATGGATACGAACTCCTTCTTATTTACTTATTTTTTTGCAGGAAACACTGTTTAATTTCGTTTTGTTAGGCTCAAATTTAATAATGCTTAACGGAAGTAATTTAACATAAAATTTAAAGTGATGGAAACGTGTTCAGAAATTGCCTGTGACACTTTAAATAATGCGATGTTGGTTGCTCTTGTTTCATTCGATAGAAGATCGAGCTAGGTGAGTCCCTAGACGCGATATTCGCGCACGCTATACTGCAGATTTAAACAGATTAAACAGTTCGCAATTTGATGTCCCAACGATATATGTTCAATGATTCCTGTTAAAGTTACATTTCATAATTATTGGATACATTCGACAACAAACGTCGATTTGGGATTAAATAAAAGCCTTTTATTTGACCAGATTTTGCTTTGAAAGTGATTGAAATACGGCGTTTGTTTTGTATTTATCCATAATTTGGAAAAAGTGTTTAAACGATAAATTAAAACATAAGCAGTAAGCAAATAATTTCAAATAAGTAAAAATATTACACTCCATTCTTTATAACTATTATGGATAAATGATTGCTGGCGGTTGATTTTGAATTCAAGAGTCGGTAAATGTTCAACTTAATCTTCATGCCAATTCTTGTAGCACTGACATAAGTGTTTGTATTTAACAATTTATTTAATAATAACTCCTAAAAACGAAAATATTTTTTTAACTTGATAGTCGAAAAAGTTTATGTTAGTTTACCTGTCTTTAAAATATATAAATTTTTCTACTAAAACTGTTATATTAAACGAGATTGCATACAATTTATTAAAGCGTAGGTATAACTTTAGAGTTCTTAGCTGAATAATATTTTGTAAATTCCTTACAGCGATTTTGTTATTGTTGTTATCTATTACTACTTTCAGTGGCATAAATTGAGTGACTTGCTCAAAATTGATTTTGTGGATTAAACAGAATTACGATTTAAATATTTTATCTTTACTGTTAAATATTGGTAGCCTATTTAAGTTCGCTGAGTTGCAATAAAATTATTTTTTTCGTCATCTTCTGGAAGTTCCCGACGCGTGTCTCGGAAATATATCAAAGAAAAGATATGTACTTTTGATTGTTATTAATTGCTTTCAGTTATAACAGTAACCAATATGATGTTTTTATCAGCAAGTAACTGCTTCGAATAGTTCATAAAATAGTTTATAAAACCATTGAATAGTACTCAGCAGTGATAGTTCTTTGTTCTGTGAGAAAATCGAGGTAAGAATTCCTTTTAAATCTAAAAAAAAGTGGCCATAGTATTCCCAAGTAAAAATGTCGTTTTGGCTTTCCGTGGTGGTAGTGAGCTTGAATGTTGCATGCTTGCTCGTTTTGACTCTGGAATGAAGTTTCATCACAGGTAACTAAGGAGTCTAAACACGTGTTTCCATCCTTTTCATAACGCTGCAGAAGTTGTGCGACTGCAACCAATCTTCTTTCTTTGTGTTCAGGCATCAAAAGATGGGGAACCCACAAGGCACTCACCTTGCTAAATTTAAGGCAATCTATAACTTATGTTTCCACACTACCAATACTTATTTTGAGTTAACGGTGATTCTCCAATTGTTTCGAATTAGTGCATCAACATTGTCTTCATCGGTTGGGGTTCTCAGCCGACGAGCATGTGGTTCATTTTAAACTCTTACCCAGCCTTCCTTAAAAAACTTGCCATAACCATACACTCTAGATTGAGAGAGATCCTAATCTTCAAACTGATATTTAAGTCTCGAGTAAATCTGAGACGAAATGACACCTTCGTTAGTCAAAAATCTAATGATAATTCGCTGGGCAACACTGTTGTGAACCTCTTGCTCCGACATGTTGCTTATAACTAACAGGGGTGATGGAAAAAGAAACTAGCACTACTATTAACAAGTTCCAACATTTTAGTGTTTGCCCAGTGAGTCATGATTACGTTGAACACTTTACAAGAACAGAGCATGAAAATCCCTGTTTATATTTGAACGTCCCTCGTATATTGTGTAAGTAGTAAAAACTGTTTTTGAGGATCCCCAATCGTATAAGGCCCTTGCAATCTCGAACTTTAGTGTACGACCTATTCGTGCTGTCGATGTTTAAGATATCTCTGTAGCAAAATCGCAAACTTTACTTTTTGTCTCTTTGAATAAAAAAAAAAAAATGGGAAACAAGTTTTTTTTTTCGTTTGAATATACAACTGCTAACAAATTAAAATATCTTGCTATTAACCTGTTGTATCCACTGTGTTAATTTTTATAAATCTAAAGATATAATACTCGGATGTATTTATATGGTTGTCTTTGGATGATCACACATCCAATTAATTTAATTGACGTTCTATTACTTTTAGCAATAAAAAAGCTGGATTTCTCCAGTGCCTTCAGTGGAAATAGCAGCATCATTGCTAATAAGTTATAACCTCCATAAAACGATACCAATATCGAATATAGCACATCGTATTCCACATAAAAACTGCGGAACGCCCCTTAAGGGGCGCGGAGTGCGACGCAACTTATCCATAAGGAGCATCAATCTTCAGCTATCGAACATGACAGGCTACCCCCCTAGGTTGCCCAACCGTGAGCCCCACACCACACCAGACGCCCGCAGCGTGTAAGACATGACATTATTTTACTCTCGCTGAATTTCAATCAGATCTCGGAGACATTTCTGAACTTGTCAGGTCGGTAAATAGTTCCACGCTGTCGGAAACAATGGGGATGACTGCCGTATTAGGTACATAAATGTGTTTTGGAGAGCTCTACAAACAACACGTTGCCTACGAGAACTTTTAATTTATTTCGTCTCGTTTTAATATTTGTTTGTGTTTATAAAGCGTTAACAAAACCACACTGGATAATACGGGAATAAAAACATTTGTAACTTTATTAAACGTACAAATAAGCAAGTATATGCTACGCGTACATCAACAGAAAACTTGGAAAAAACGAATAAAATTAGCTCCCCATATTTTATATTTTAAAACATGTAACCAACTGGCTATTCGATTCGTATCGTAAAAACTTTATATAAATCGCACTGGTCATTTAAAAACTGTAAAGAACTGTTTTTGTTTCTTGGTATTTGTTTAACTACTGTACAGGGTGGTTCATATTCGATGGGACTACATGGGTATCTCGCTTAATAGTTAAGATAAAGAAACGGTTAAGTTACCAAAAACGTGCAGGTTTTTGAGACAAATTTAGAACTGTTTTTAAAAATAATAAATAATAAATTTCCGGTTTTCAAGTTATTAGAAAAAACTGTTTTTTTGATTTATTAATGTCGTATCTCCGTTATTGTTGTAATGTCGAAAAAATGTTTAAAAACTGTTTTTAAATATTTTTATGTAAAATTCACTGTAATTTTTTTTTACACTCGTTAAAAAGTTATGACACAAACTTAACTTTTTTTAAATGGAAGCTATAATTGGCTAAGACCTTTTTAAATTCATTATTTTTTTCTTATTCCAAATGTACAGTGGTTGATGTTATTTTCAATAATACACTAAATACGATGTTTTTTTTATTAAAGAAAATTTGTGTCATAACTTAAAAAAAAATTCTAGTATCTTCAAAGTCTACATAAGAATATCTAAAAATAATCTCCCTCAATGTTTTCGATATTTACAACAATAAGGGACAATATGACAAAAAAGTTTTTTTTATAATAATAATTGAAAAACTAGACATGATAGAATATTTTTGACGGTTCTGAGTTTGTCTGAAAAAACTGCACATTTTTTGTTATTTAACTGTTTCTCTATCTTGAATATTAACCCCGCAGCGGTGGCGCCGGGTCTCTCAGACTCGAGCGTCACAAGATTTTGTGTAAATAGGTAAAGGGTGGAAGTACACTTTACCGCCTTTCAGTACCTTCCTAAAATGCAGTACGTTAGCAATTAGTGCAGAAAGAACAGTGCGAATTTTTTTTTTCATACTTGTTGAAGCCTTTTGGGTCTGTCAGACCCGGCGCCACCACTAACGGAACGTTTATATCACGTTCAATAGTCCACGATAGGCCTGTTTTCATCACTTTTGGTAAGTATAGTTTGTATCAAGATATTATGGGATTTTCTGGTTTTGTAGCTAATTAGGTAACTGTTATCAGCTTAGGGAGGGTACTTCTAAGAACTGACCTGTTTACAACTTTTGTCTACACCAACAGGGCAATAACATCAGGATCCTATTTATAATAAATTACTTTATTGTAAATTATACAGAATTTTAGTACATTTTGTTTATATTGTCACAGGGAAACTCAATTAATACAAACAAGTTATTGTGGATAAAATATTCCTGGAATTCGGTTCTGTCCTACTAATGCCTGTAGGTTCTAGTATGTTTGGATTTCAGGAAAACATGACAATAGTATCCTACGTTCCCAAAAAGTACAAAAATGTTATCCTGACTTCAAGTATGCACCATGATGATCAAATACATGAATCAACTGGAGACAAGTGTAAGCCCGAAATCATTACACTTTGTGCGACCTACAATGTGGCTCGAAACACCAGAAGGTGGCCAATGGTGCTTTTTTATGCACTTATGAATGTGGCAGGCATAAATTCCCAAATAATTAACGTATCAAACGACTAAAATATTAAAATCGTTCGAAGAATATATATAAAACGTTTAGCAGTGGACCTAGTGAACCAGCACATGAAGCGTCGTTCGTTATTGGAAAACATTGCTACAGTAATTCGGCAAAGACGTTAAGACAGTGGTTTCCAATCTGGGGGGCGCGCCCCCCTAGGGGGGCGCGAGACTATTGCAAGGGGGGCGCGCAGCTGTTACCAAAATATCATTTTTGAATACAAACAAACAAAAAGAACTTTCTTTATACAGAATATGGTGTATTGTTTTGTAGTTCATTAAATAATTCTTATTTACTAGAACAGTATTAATGAAATTAGATTGTAACGAAAAGTGAGGGGGGCGCAAAAAAATTTTTATGAAAAAGGGGGGCGGAGGTACAAAAAGGTTGGAAACCACTGCGTTAAGAAGTAGCAGAAACTTCAGGGGAAGTTTGCAATCTTGCGCAGGAGGTTCCAGTCGGCAAAAAAAGATGTCATTTGTGCAAAAACGATAACAAAACACGTTACTTTTGTAAATTGTGTAAAAAAAAATGTATGTCTGAAGCATGCAGAATTTCGCTGCCCTATGTGTGTGACACTGCCAGAAACTAGTTTGTAATGTCTCAAAATTTATTTTTTTGTATTTTTATCATTCATCAAATAAATTTTTAATTCCAGTTTGCATATATGTATTATTTCTTCCATTTTAAGACACCTTGGTATTTTTTTGAATTTCTCATAACAAAATTATGTGACAGCTTTAAAAAAAATTCTATATATAAAAAATATAGCTGGGTAACAGGAACACTCACAAAAAACACAAATTTTATATGGTAGTTGATTAATTACATTGTTTTTAATAGTGGGTCTGTCAGACCCAGCGCTACCGCTCGTGAAATGCAAAAGGGCGCCACCACTTCAGGGTTAAGCGAGATACCCATGTAATCCCATCGAATTTGGATTACCCTGTACATTATCTAATACAATCAAAGAAATAACAGAACTTTCACAAGTTACTACCCTTTGAAAATGCAGTGTGCCCAACTAGTCCAATTTCCTTCATATCTGGCCTATTATTAAGCTCGTAACTTTCTTGCTTTTAATTAAACATCTCATTAATTTTTAATTTTTTAGACTTAAATTCAAATTCTCTCTCAAAAAAGTAAAAAGCTATCAATTTTTACCTTAAATAAATCATTTAAGTTTAAGTAGATGGGCAGAGTAAAACAAACACCTTATGTATTATTTTAAAAATTTATCGGTGCAGCAGCCACTGTAATAGTTTTGCTAATTGTAAGTCAACTTCCAAATTGCGCGTTACTGGTTATTTACATTCGTTAATATTATCAGAAAACTAAACGTAAATAACTCCCAAACTTTTAAATTTTTGAATGTTGTACAGGGTCTTATATTCAATCCAAAAAGATAACGTGGAAACAAACCACAGTATAGTTGAAAATAATTTTAGGTTATGTAGTTAGTTCATAATCTCTTATAAATTTTCTTCTTAAGTATATTTTTTTATTTTGAATAATAAACCAGTAATGAAGGGAACACGTACATGGTGGACTCCTTGTAGATGTTCTTATTTTTACTCCTAATATACATCTTAATATTTAATATTTAAGTTTTTTTTAAACATTTCTTGAAATATTTGTGTGAAACGCTTTTGAAAGGTTTCGTATTTAAAAGATAAAATTAAAGACGATTAGGAATTAAATTTAGTTGATATATAACCGAGGATCAAAAACCCAAAAAATTGTCAATCTAAGTTTAGAACAATTTTTTTTCTGCCTTTCCAAGATTTTTAAATGCTGTATCGCTCTAAATTTTTATAAATGTCAGTAAAACGGTTGACTTTAGAGCCATATAACATTTTATAAAGTAAATTTATAGCAAATCCAAAAATATAAAAATATACAGGGTATTCTATTAAAATTTCAAAGTTGAGTCTGTTTCCGGTTCAACCAGAAGTTGTATTACAACTTACAACCTCAATATTTTCATCAAACACGAAACATGCGATAACCGTCAGATACCAAATTTCATTGTAATATCTTTCATAGTATTCTAGATATTTGTCTGTTTCCATACCTTTGCGCAGCACTATATTATTTCGGCACTGATTTTTTCGTTATGCCAGTAGTTTGCAGTTAAGGGCATTTGTATAAAAAGGGTTTGGATAAGGTTTGACTTAAAAAAAAAACGCGATTGAATACTGTTTTTTGGTTTTCATCTGGTTTAAATGTACATGATACAACAAAACTTTTTACAGTACAACAAACTAAAAGCTGTATTACATTATACAATTTCTTGTACAATTTCTTGTTCAAAAAATTGTATACTAGATTGTACAGCTGTTGCCAAGTTACAACACGTTTTGTGTCGTAAACTGACACTTCGCGTATGTCAATTTACGACATAAGACGTGTTGTAACTTGGCAACAGCTGTACAATCTAGTATACAATTTCTTGAACAAGAAATTGTATAATGTAATACAGCTTTAACGAGTAAAACCGTTAATACAATCTAAAATATCTACGGTTAAATACAAAGTGCCGGCAAATTTTTACTTACATAAAATTATTTAAGCCAAAAATGTCTGAAAATACTTAATTATAGTTAGTATGTTAATAAACTAAATACTTTAGTACCTACCAGTTTAATTTTTAACTGATGTTCATATGGCGCTGCTATTATAGATAAATTTGGTTTAATTTGGTTACTATTCAGCAGGTTATGTTATTTTACAGAATAATTGCAGGAGAATAAGATCGAAAGTGCTTCCACGTAAATAAAGCCTGATTAGTTGCATGAATAAGCCGTAATGAATCGGATTTCCCGGCAATGACGTATTATTAAGATTTTGGCTTGTTGTGGATTTTCAGGCAAATGGATTTTCATTCCTTATTAATCAGCAGGTCCCCGAACGTGCAGAAGTGGGCTCTTATTATACCTCGTGCGTAATCATGGCTCACTGAGATGGATGGAGCGTTATTAGGCCTTATTTTCTTTTCTCCGCCTTTTGTTTCCTTTTTTATACTCCTTTATACTTTGCTGCACCTCAAACACGAAATATATTACGCGATGCCTCTAGTTTTCTAGATACTAAAATGCCTTTGTGCGTCTCTCGTTCCGCTCTATGTAGGAAAAAGAAAAAGCGGTAGGGAAAATTGAGCCAAGGAAACGTGTAAAGACGAGCAACCCCTTACAACATAAATAAAATAAATCATACGCTGTGTTACAGTTCTTGTCAAATATAAGTTTCAGTAAACGAAAAAAACGATGTGATTCTGGGAATGTCTCGTAACAAATTCTAGGTTTATCTTAAAGTGATATTAAGAAAAAGTCTAAAGGACTAAATTATTAACGTTTCATGTACTTCAAACAATGTGCTTCAGAGAAAAGCTGTTTTTGCACGTTGTAAAAGGAAGTAAAAATCACAACGCTTAAAACTATGCAACCGTGAATTGTGAATAGTCTAACGTACTAGAAACAAAATAAAGACCAAGAAAAATAATTATGAGCATGTTCAAAATCCATGAGTTTACCAATTTTTAAATTTTAAATTAAATATATTACAAACATTTTAGAGATAGATAGCTTAGTTAAAATATATAACAATACTTTGGAGACTATCACTTATTATTAATCATGAATTTACTAATGGATAAATTATTGTTTTAAAAAATAATTAATGGAGTTATAGTGACAAGGTTTTATAATCATTACGTGTTAAGACGATGGTACTTTTATTTTAAAAGCGTTATATCCTTTGAAATACAGTTACTTACTTAAAAAAAAGTTGTATTAATTGATATTTAAAAAAAAAAAAAAAAGAAGACGGAAAATTTGTTTAGAATTTTGGAATACCTAGTTTAAAAAAAACGTTAATCATATTATTTGTTAAAATTAAACTTTCAGTGAAAAGATATGTAGCGCAATAAATAAAAATCGCATAGCATATATAGAACGGCCAAATAAGGTATGAAACACACTTCAATTAATTGCTAATATAATCGATATCGAAAGATAAGGGGAAATGCCTTAAACGCATTAAGGATTGTTAGCAGTTATCACTCACTATCACCTGTCAGTGGAGTATTAACGGATCTGCACCCATCTTTAACTTAAATTCAATGAAAACTCTTAGGCGCAACTTTGTAAAAGGGATAAAAAGATAATGGATTGCTCTGCGCGATATCCGGTTTGCAGATTCCCGTCAATTAGAATTAGATGTCTTCCGCTGACGAATTGCTGGATTATGCCAGGCCATTATAAAAATGTATACACGCTTCGATGGTAATTTATGCGCTACGAATAAATCATCTCCGAATCACTAATGCCAGACATTTCGCTGCTCCCGATCGTTATGTGTGAAGGCGTGGAATCACAATTAATGGCAAAGGAGAAAAATCATATTTGTTCGCGTCTTCTCGTATTTGTAAGAATAAATTATTCCGAGAAGCATATAAAATTACTGACATTTCATAAAAATGGGTAAAAGATTTTTAACCCCTGATCGAAAAACAAGCCTAAAAGTGCGTCGCATATATTTAGTGTGAAATGTAAATAAACACAATTTTCAGAGATGGATTGAACATTTTTCAATCAACAAAAAAATTGTGTACTACACAGTTTGTTGACAAATATGTATTACGTATAGGATCTACCAGTAATGCATTAATAAATATTATAAATCCTTTAACCTTTTAAAAGTAAACTGGAACATACAACGTTTAAATTTAATACTAAATAATCAAACAACGTCTTAACAGTAAGCTCAACGCAAAAGTTACAAATCACCTAAAAAGACTTTGATTAGGAATTAGTTGGTTAAATGACTATTTAATGTTTAGTGTCATATAAAGTAAAATTAATGTAATTAAATTAGGGAAAACTTACAACTATCGTTTATATTTTTCTAGTCAGATGTGGATTGTTACTGCTAGAGTGAGTTTTGTTGATTATTTGAAAAAGCAAAAAATTTTACATCATTTTATTGCCCGCAGCGGCACTCCAGAATACTTGATTTAAAGTGTATTAATTAATAAGTCTTTAAAAATTTAAGTATATCAGATCTTATAACCTTAGTGATTCCATAGGTATATTTTCGTTAAATTTTAACTATTGATCCGTTATCTATATTTACATACTCGTATTATTAGTGGTTAATCGTATATTTTACAACAAACAAGTGACGAAAGTCCAGTTTTTTTTTCATGAGGTGAGATTTGTTCACGAGCAAATCTCACTAACGAAAAAAACTGATTTCATCTCGAATCGTAAATGCTATTTTTCTACGAAATTAAAATTATATTATAGAACGAACCTGAATGTAAACGAACCAAATGACAATTGTTATGTATAAAGATTGTAATTAATCTTTTTATTTCTACAGCGACACCACCACACTGACGTTGACATAAATAAAATTATAACCTGCAAACGATATGTATTTAATATTAATTTTTGTACCATTCTTAGGCTTTAATATAAAATGTTACATTAAAATTAAATTATTTGATAAGAATATCACCGCAATTTTAGTTTATTATAAGTTAAAGCTAAAAAAAAAATAATTTTACAATTTGATTTTGACATTGACATTGACATTATTTTCGCCACTAGAGACAAAAGTAAAACTTTTATGTAGGGTAGGCAGTGAGAAAATGACAACTTTTATATACATGAGTAGAAAAAATCAATTTATTATTCTACAATTTATTGTTCATTATTTAAGTTATCATTTCTAATGTTAAGATTGAGTAACGTTATGAAAATATCTGAATAAATAATGCTGGTCATTTTACATCACAGTTTATCAAAACGCGAACCACATTAGTAAAGAATCTTGCTATATAGTTACACTTTCACAGCATACACTTTTTTTATTACATGGAATACATCCTTTAACATTACTTATATAAGAAATGAAGAAATTTAATAGTATTTGGTAATATTTCTATTACAAAATAATAGAGTAATAAGTATATAAAAAACTGTTAACCAAGAAAATATCCCGCTTCTTTTTAGAAAATCCGCTGTTTGAAATTTTTGTGTAATAAAGAAAAATGTATAAATGTGATAATCTTAACTGCTTTTTTATTATATCGGAGGGTCGTAATCTCTATATAATTTATTTCATACACTTGCACAGGTTTTCTAATGCATATTGTAATCGCGCGGAAAAGCTGAGAACGACAGAACTTTTAACAGGCTTTGATTAAAACTTTGACAATCTGTTGCTAGCACACAGGGATTTAATAAAACGATGAACCCTTCCTAGAAGTCTTACTCAGGATCTATAACACAAGAAAAAATGTATTCCTTTCGACCGAATCTTCGATTAAATGACAGCTAAATGTTTAAGTAAAAAAATCAGTTTTTTTATTAAAAATTATTTTTGTATTATTGACTCAGCAAAAGCAAAGATAAAGTAAAAATTCTTAACAAAAAATAACTGCAAAACTGAACGTAAATTTCTATCATTGTGTTACTTACCACAGTATTAGATGTAAAAAAGAAATATAATCGTTAAATATCTAATTGTTATTAAATCCCCCTCAAATTTTTTTTTAAATCATGCCAAATTGCTGTCAATAATTTAATTTGTCAATTTTTAAAATAAATGTTAACTTGAAAAGAGCAATAATGCATTTTGAAATAAAAAAGTCGCGAAAGATTGTAATCTGGTTTGTTATGGCTACTTAATTAAAACTATTATTCGCTTTGAGAATAACCAAGTGACCATGTTAGTAATAAAGGCATGAAAATATCTGTTTTATAGCTTTAAGTATGTGGGCATAAATCTTGAGATAGGGAAATACTGATAAGAGTTTGTGTTTGTTGCAGGCTGATAACACGGGTTATGAGGTCTTAAAGTATGTGAAGGGATATAAACGATATTTGAGCTAAAATATCCGAGCAATTTATCATATCGTTTAGAACCATCCGAACATTACTTGTTGGTTGTAATTTGTAATTCTCGAGTGCACTGGCGCGAAACCGTCATTACTTTTAACCGAATTACTACCAAATACAGCATAAACAGACGCCACATACGAACGGCAAACTCAATTATACAACTAAAACGAGATCAGCTGAAGCCTGCATGCACACCAAAGTTGTATTAGTTGAACTTACATTTTATAACGTAGTTGAAAGACCTAATACCTTACGCGAAAACGGAAGTAACGACATACGATGACTAAGTCACTAACAAATATTGTTCAAAACTGTTTTATTTTTGTTTGCATTTCTTCGCATTTTTCTGGATAGAATAAAATCTTAGCGTCTTTGGCGAGGTTATTTTCCTTCTTCAGGAAGTTTATATAAGTTCAAAGGGTCAATGTTTTGTGATACAATATTTGCACCAAAAGTAATCAAAATTCCATCTTTCGCAAACAAGTTATGTGACGCAACGATTTGATGCAAGAATATTTGCAGCAAAGCACGACAATATGCGAACATCATAAGATCATGTTGAATTTTCAATAAAAATTTTAAAACCTTCATCCTTTACGATCTTCAACCATTATTGGTTTTTAATTTTTTTACACATAAAAATCTTTTGCTTTGAGTGTTCAATCTATTTAATTCAAAGTCATATATATAAAACTTTCTGGCCAATAAACAAGGTAGTATACATAAGAAAAAATGCGTGTAATAAATAATCTTAGTTTAAATAGTACTGTTGTAATTTCGTAAATAATCTCTTAATTATAGGTTATGTTGCAGATAAACAGTTTTGCTTTAGTAAAGAAGGGGTTCTCAAACTTTTTATAGGAAAAAATATAACAAATATAGTTCATAAAAATATAATAACAATAGATCAACAACTTTGATTGTAAAATTTTAACGAATTCGTTAAAGAATTTTGTAAACACCTAACTGCTAGTAGCTGCCATTATAAATATTTTCTTAGATTAAATTTCATAACTTACACCATAAGTTTTATTTGTAAAGCGCTTAGGAAAGTACCTATACATATTTGCGGGTGAAGGTAAGAGCAGACGAAAGGTGTGATGCTTTATCTCATTGATAAATTAAATTTTATGGGGTAAAAAAATACGCAAGACAATAGATATAAAATAAATAACATGATAATAAATGTATAACGACGTATGGATCAGAGTTTTGGCTGTGCGAAGAAGAACTAACGAAACATCTACCAAAAGATGGAATTTTGAAGAAGATTAGCAGCAATATTAAGGCTGGAAAGAATAACAAACGACAGAATTCGAGAAATTAAGGTGAATCACAGTATTTTCGACGTAATAAGCGCACAGCAACTTGGTATCCATAGGAAAGACGGAAGAGAGCAGCTCAGAAAGTGTTGGAGAGAATAAATCGATTCAGAAATAAGGAAAAACATACAGAATGTACAAAAAGTAACGTAACGGATCAATATCTCGTCTTGTGATAATTTTACAAAAAAAAAAGTTGCGAATAAAAGTTGTTTGTGGTAATTTACTACATAACCTAAAATTATTTTCAACTATACACAGTGTTTTGTTTTTGCGCACCGATGCGATTGTATATGCCTAAAATCAATCGTTTTCGAGTTATTTAAGTTTATATGAAAATTTTGATAGAAACTGGACTCTTAAGAAAATATTGATATTTCACAACATAGCAATTTCGGAACAAATTCCTTTGAAACTATGTTCAACAATAGTGTCATAGTGATTGGTGACCAATTAAAATTGTAAAATAATACACAGTGTGTTTTTTATGCTCGGTCCAATTGGTTAAACTTCAAACACGGATAACTCATTTTTTTTAATGGAACACCCTATATATTTTTACATATTCGGTAAAGATGTATTTTCTAGTCTAAAACATTATCGGAAACCACAGATTAGGATAGCCAATATTTGCAACTCTTTTATTTTGCATTGTAAAATCCTGTCCTTAATATGAATTAACATCTCGTACAACAAATGTTCATACATAATCTACACATTTATAATCTTAAATTGGTTAAATTTATTAATAATGTATTAAATGTTTAATTAAACGTATCATTTAATTAGAACGCGTTATTTAATATTTGTTATATGGTCAAGTAAATATAAAACAGGCGAAAAAAGTATTTAAATATCCTCTTGCACCCAAGCAGAGGACATACAGAACCGTTTTATGATATTTTATATTTTTGTTTACTTAAAGGGAACATCTTTTTCATCACTGCGTGCATAAATAAGGTCGTACTAATATTTAAATTAGGAAAAACAGAGACTCATAATTACAGGCCAGTTACTTTTAGTAAATAAATGAGAATATTAATTTCAGGTTTGTTTACTTGTAATGTTTGAAAACGGACAGCCGGGTAACGCAAACCGTGGAATTATTTTGTAATGATAGTGAAGCGACTTTGCCGTGGCTCAAGTGTTACATTTTCCCTAATTATAACCAAAATTTAACAAGCAACTTCATAGAACAACCGCAGTAAAATCTAGACTAATTATTTTGGAGAGAAAATGCTTCAAACTTTTAATTTGATGGAAAGTGAAGGTAGATTGTAAAGCTTTATTAATTTTAATACTACGTAGCTTTTTTAACGTACTTTATGTACAGGGTATTGCGATTTGGATTACATTATCAAGAAGAAAAAATTAAATTCAAAATTTTCATGCATTTTAAAAAGGCGCTAAACAAGTTTTTATAAAATAGCCTAGTATGTTTTTTTTTTCAAATAAAATAAATGTTCTTATTTTATTGTTATTTAAACAAGAAAAACAGATTTTGTGCATAAATAAGAGTAGTAGTTTGTTAATCCAAAAAATTTTTTTACCAATTTTTATTTGCACATAGAGGTTGTATTTATGATCTACTTATAGTTTTTCTCAAATAAAAGATAATCAAAAGAGTAATAATGTTGTAAACCCGACCCAAATAATAATTTTTAAATTTTATTATATGAATTTTTCATTTTTGCCTTAAAAAGACGTTATGGTAGATTTATATTAAAACGAGCAAATTTACATGGTTATGATTTTTGACACACACTGTATATGATTTTTTACACAGCCGCATATAAATTATTACAACATGCTTCTAGTAAATTAATCACTTATCTTTTTAGTTTATATGGGCATCATAAAATATTCAAAGATGTATTGGTGGCGTTACAAGAACGAAGGAAGGAGCAAAACCAAGATATTTTCAAATAACAATTTACTACATCTGCAGAATCAAATGTGCCCGCAACTGGATCGAGCCGACGTATGTAATACTTTTGTTTTTACAAAGCCGAATATAGAAAGATAAACATTCTCCCATATTTTCCAGGGAGTAAAAATTGATCTGAATGTGAAATTCAACTTGAAACTTCAACATTGATAATACTTTTTTGCAATTTAGCATAACGGCAACATGCCTTTTTTAAATTATACAAATGTTTTCATAATAAATTTATGTTGGAAAAACAACGTTGCTTGAGGTAACAATATAGCAACAAGGAATAACAGGAACAGCATTTTTAAAATAAAATGAATGTGTTGTTAAACAGAAGTTTCCTTACCTTAGTTGAGTTGTATTTCGTTTGATATCTGTAACAATAAGAACCAATAAGTACAGGAAACCTTACTTATTAATTGTAAAATAATAAATAAAATTGCTACTGATGACAAGACTAAAGATTTTTCGGAAAAAGTGATTTATGATCAAACTTATTTACATTAGTAAACAAATCACTTGTAACTTAAAATTGTTCTTATTTTATTATGACTGCACGATTTTAAAAACAACCGATCCGATTTTACGAAAACGTAACTTATTTGAATTTAATTTTTGCGCTGTATCTCTGAAACGGATGTAGATATTTGATTTCCGTTTTTACCATTAAAATCCCCTTAACTCGGCTAATGGCGCAATTAATTTTCTTGTAGCTTGGTTAATATCCGAAATACCCTACAGTGCCATCGAATTCGGGACACTTTATATTTCGAAACAAATTATTTGCGGACATCCGGTTTACGGCGACACATTTCTGTTTAAACTAAGGTAGTAATTTGTATCCTAATTGTAAATCGACTGCGGTTACAAAAGTATGCCATGTAATTTAAAATTAAATTACTATGCAACGCAATTTTAAATTGTAAATAGATCGATTTAGCTAGTCATTTATATGCATATGTGTTTTGCCTGTCCAAAGCACACATATCAAGGGACATTACTGAAATATGTTTAGAAACAAGCGTGAAGTTAAATTCATTAAAATGCACAAAATACGAGGTGATTCAATTTTCAGTCTCACCAAAGGGATCTCGCTTATTATACAGGTTACAATGTTGGCTGAATTGGGACAAAGTTCACTTACAATATGGTTGGGATTAATTGACAAAATGATTGTAGTTAAGGTTATCTGCTCTAGCTTTTCATAAGAAAATAACCATAAACTAAAAACAATACTTCAATCATCGGTTTAGTAAATATTGACACAAAAATAGATTTAAAAAACATTAAATTTCTTAAATATTTAATTAAATGCATATTAGCTGCAAAGAAAAGATACATTTTATTTTTTAAGTAACACGTGACACAAGTTAAATGCAATCTAGTATTTTTATTATTATTGAAATATGTATTAGAGAACAAGACAGGAATATTGCACTTAAATGATTATCTTTTGCGTCCGACCAGAAAATCAGTTATAACCGATCAATTTTTAGGCTGGAAAATACATCTTTACTGGTCTAGGCCAGAAAGTAGCTGGTTGCTATGGTGATGAGTTGTTTTGATGATTTGCGCTGTCAAACAAGCGTCATAAGCGAGATTTCACCTGTAGTTTGAGAAGTTATTGTTTAATTATGGATGCTGACGATAGTGATACTGGTGTCAGTGGCGGACGCAAAAAAATATTTACTGGACCCGTATGCTTTCAGGATTCGCTCACGGCTCGTCCAAAATCTGCATACTCGTCCAGTAAAGTACCACTTTCCGGTCTTGTTACGTAAATAACTATTAAAACACAAGGCCCGGTTAGATTAAGCCCCTTACATCGCATTTTAAAGTTAACCTAGAGGTTTTACACTATTTCGTCGTTATCCCTAACCACCAAGGCTATGTACGATCCGATTAACGATCAGTTGCATCCGCAGTATCGATATCGCGTCATATGCTCTGTGATCGCGTTATGGCAGCGTCTCTGATAGCTCATCGGATGGTAAGTCGACTGTTTCAGCAGTATAGTCGAATATGTTTATGAACTAGTCTGTTAACGGTAAAAACAGTACATGAATGAAGGTAAGAACCATCGCTGGATTTTACACGCATGCCCTGTTCACAATAACTTGGTCTCTTAGTAGCTTTGCATCGTTTTCCCAACCCCATGTTAGTACTGCTTTCTTAAAATGTTTACAATGCGATGTTTAAATTTGTATAAACCAGGGTTTCGAACCGGAACTGAACCGAAAACCGGAAAAAACCGTAATTTTTGTCGGAACGAAAACCGGAACTAAACCGAAAAAAAATATCGGTTTATTACGGTTCGGTACATGTTCAACAAACTCGCGCGTTTTGTTTATATATATAATATACCCTATTATGCCAAATAAAAACATTTAAAAAAAAATAAAAAGTAATCACTCGGAGCTGAACCGAAAACCGAAAACCGAAAAAAACCGTTATTTTTTCCGGAACGAAAACCGGAACCGAACCGATATATATTTTTTTAATTGAACCGGGACGAAAACCGAAACGAAAAAAATTACGGTTCGAAACCCTGGTATAAACCCAATACACACAAATGTCATTTACAGTTGGGCATGTCATGGGCATGTCGTTAAAACGTTTTGGCAGCGGCTAACTTGGATTAATACATAAATTAGTCTACAGTTAACGCATGTGCATAAACCACTTTATGTATCAGTACATGAATTAGTACAAAATGTACTGCTGAAACAAATGTAATATTTCTTGGTTAAATATTGTTTTGATATTTTAAACATGAGTTCGGTAACAGGAAAATAAATGATGCACATAAAAAAAATGACATTTTACACATCCAAACAAGAATATTCATTAAGACAATTAGATGCAATTAAATTAAATTTTGTATTTTTGTGTTTATAAGATTTTTTCGCGCCAAAATTACGTTTATATAAATATATTTTTGTTAGTAAGGCCAATGAAATCCTATTTTAATCGAGCAACCAGTAAATGCAATATTATAACAAGTTTACTAATATTTTCAATGGAAAGCAATTGATGAATTCTGCATATGCTCGCATGTGGAACGAATGGAAGAGGATCATTTACCGCAGTTGGCAAGGAAAAATCGGCCGATAGGTAGACGCACTGTGGTAGGGGAAAGTACCCATGAATGGGACAATTTTCTTAATTGTTGACAAATTTGTCAATAATAGCTCAGATGAATATGCTGTGTTACCCCAGTAATGTGTTTTAATGTAACAAAAGTGTTTTGAAACAAGTAAACGTGATTTGTAACGTTAACAAATTTGTATAAATAGAAATATATTTTGAGTGCGATGTCCCAATATGGGAACACTTGTTCCTAGAGTGGGACATGCGAAATCAATGAATGGGACGCCACATATAATTTTTATTTATTATATAGTAAACAACTTGAAATGTTATAAACATAAATGCAAGATGAGATAATATAAAATATATAAGATAACATAAAAGACAGCGTTTTTTAAAACTTTACTACATTATAAATAATATTAAAGAATTTTTCCAATGTCTTTTTCTAAATATAAAAAATTTTATTAGCCATTTTCTACCTGCTTTTTTATTTTCTTCCCACTTTTTCGGAAGATTATTTTTTAAAGCTACATGCTACAGCAAACTGATATGCTAGTTCTCTGGCTTGCAGTGTAGTTAATCCGTGACACATTTTTGAAGCAGACTGAAAATATTCGGATAATGCTGTTTCCTCATTTTTTGAAAATATTCTGCGATTTCCAATATTTGGATCGTGTTTAAAAGTGTGGGTTCTCGTTTTGCTTTATTAACAGCTCTATGTAAAGAAGATTTAGAAATACCTGTGCATTTTGCAACTTCCCGAACAGAAACCTTATTTTTAATTATTTCACCGCCGATTCCATTGCGTTGAAGAAACGCGGATCCTTTTCTGTTTTTCCATTTTATCCTTTAAAGTTTAAATTAAGCAAAAAATATCTAAATATTTATAACAAAAACTGTTTTAGAGTAAGAATATATAAATTCTTTAAATAAAAAAAGTTATCCTTGTTTGCGACGTGTCCCAATTAAGGATCAGTAATATGTCCCATTCAGAGGATAGGGACAATTTGTCAAACATAACTTTACCGACACTTAACCTAAAAGCTAATTGACTTGAAGTTTTGTTATTTAATAGGTATAATATGCATGTACTTAAATAAGTTGTTGGAGTTACCGAATTTCATTAAACTTTTTCAAGATATCATTGAGTTCACAAACAACAATATTTACTTTTTAGTTACACAATTTTAATTCTGATATTACACGATTGTATATCAACATGAGAACTTCGAAATGGGGTAGTACATTAGGTACGCGATCTACCATCTATTGGTGAGTGCACGTACATAAAGATTTGTGTTTAACTATAGTGTATTAAGAATGTCCCATCCAAGGACTGTCCCATTCATGGGTACTTTCCCCTACTCCCTTTGGTGAGATGGGCCTAACCTAAACCGTGATGATGATGCTGTACCTATATACGATATAAAGTACTGGATTTATTAACAGTTGCAATAGGATTTTCGTTAATTTTTGACAATGTTATTCTTACCTGAGCAAAGTATTAATTATCTGCATAAAAAAGTAAATATTAAAGTAAAAATTAAATACATCTCCTTAATTTACTCGGCTTGTATTTTTTTGTATCTTTTAGTAATAGGAACCTTCACTGGACGCATTTATTAAATATAAAATAAATTTCATTAAGCATATATGTTGATCTTTGACTATAAACATTGATACTTTACTTTATTGAAACAATATTAATATAACAAGAAGTTTATTTATTTCGTACAAATTTTGGTATAAATGATATAAAAATGATACTAACCAGTTACATATTTGGCTTTTGACACCTCTGAATTGACCCAAGGATACTAAACTAATAGGATGGCCCATCCGACGAAATTCTTAAACATATCGATGACGAAAGAGTGATATTAATTAAGTCAGCTATGACGTCACCTATGATGTCCTACAAATGTTATTTGGGAATGGGCCATCCTATTTAATTTAATATCCTTGGAATTGACCGCCAATCATTGACTGACGTTTGTAATATACGACAACGTAATATAAAATTATTCATTATGTCTTGAGTTTTAAAAGAGCTGCTGAGATAGATTAATTCTATCTTTCATAAAATCGCTTAATTGTTATTCTTTGCCTATACGCGTTGTATTAATAAAGTTCACTGAAAGTCTTAATTGTAAACAATGGAGATCTCGTTTGCAAACAAGTAAAACAATCTGGAAGTAATTATGGCGATAGGTAGCAAAACTTTCGGCAAACAGTGTAAAAGTTAAGATGTACACGGAAATAAGATGCAGAAGCGGATGGTATTTGCTTTGAGCCTTTGAGAATCGGTTCAAAGAATGTCTCTCTATAACGGGCGATAGCAGCGGCGTTCTTTGTGTACCAATGGCAAGCTGTCGCTCTACAGATCGAACTACAGTGTATAGCTTTTGATAAAATATTGCTATGACTTGCCTAAAAAATTCACCGCAGTGCTTTAATTTTAGAACAGTTTACAATTTAATCTATATTGTTCTTAAACCCAAAACGTAAGTAACTTAGCTTCGTTAAATTTTAATTAAATTTGTCTTATCAAAAGTATTTTGCAAAATTAATGCTGCTTTAATCAAAAGTAATGACATCAATACTTAATATAATATGAAAATAACTCTGGAAAATTGTAATTCTTTACAAATTAAAATCTGTTATAGCAAATACGGGTTAAATTATCTTTAAAATTTTGGCTCGGAAGTGCATGTTTTTAAGAAAACTAAAATGCTACTTAAAGCCATTTATGTTTGATGGGAAGTAACAACCTTACTTGTTGAAATTTAAGCGAAAAATATTGGGTATTAGGTTAGGTGTAATAGAGTACTAATTCAAACTATTCCATATATTTCGGACTTAATTAAGTCCTTCTTCAGTGGATACTACAATACATAAAAATGTTATAAAAAACTAATAGCTGAAGGCAAGTGAAACTTACAGTTTATATAGGTTATACCATGAGGTGGAAAAAATGTTGATTGTACCATAACAATATATAAGCCATTCATAGATGGTGGAGTAAACCAAGTCACAATACAATATTACATTAGGATTAACGATTTAAAAACAGATTAAAAAGAATCAAAAGATGTATGTATATAACAAAACTTAATTGAACAAACAACAGGAACAAAGTCAAAAAATTTTGTGATCTATGACAGGCAGACTGCCAACAGCAGTAAGTTAATATTACTAAAAACGGAAGTATTATTTTTGGCGGGAATAATGAAACCCAAAATTGTTGAAGAAAATGGAAATACAAGCCAGTGTAATTCAAATAATTACCTGGGTAAATGTATACCAAAAAATTATACAAAACTAAATATGAATCAGATTGAAGTTATACAAGGGATGTAAAAAGACCATTAAACCAAACCTAATATAAATGAAAAATCTAATTACGATTGAACAGACAAGGACAAGGACAGTAGTACTGGAATTAATTTTTGAAATTTTATGGTAATGAAGTAGTAAAGTGTAAATATTACTTAAATCTTGAACAAGAGTTTTGTAATTAAGGGTAGAACTATGAGTATGAATGTGGCACATTTCTAAAAATAAGCGTTTCTTGTAATTTGATTCAAAACAAAGGATTTTTGGGTGGTCAAAATTAATACGATGGTCATCATTAGTGAAATGTTGGCTGAGGGCCGTAGCATTAGGATTGTTAAAAATGTCCCTTTTGTGTTGATACACTCTCATACCTAATTGTTGGGAAGTTTGACCAACATATACAGAATCACAAAAAGAGCAAGGAATTAAATAAACTAAGTCTGATTTTTTCAACAAAGGAACACTGTCTTTCAACCTGCTAAAAAGATTTTGAATTGTTAAAGGGTTACGTTTAGCAATAAATAGTTGTTTGTAGTCTTTAAAAATATGTATGATTTTTGGGGTAAGGCACTCTATATTCGGAAGGACTCTATAAATGTTTTTTAAAAGGGGAGGATCTGAAACAATATGGGTTCTCATATCAGAGACATTGAAAATAAGTTTTTTTAAAAAAGTTGAAGGATAAGAGTTGTATAAAAGCAATTTGTAAAGTTTAACAAGATTCCTTTGCAACAGTGAGGGATGTGAATTTTTTTTTAATACGGTTTTTTAGACCAAGGATGACATTGGTTTTGATTCTGAGGGGATGATTAGATAAATAGTTGATGTATCTCCCAGACGCAGTAGGTTTTTGGTACCAGTCGAGAATAATGAGGTTGTTAAGACCTCTGATAAGTAACGTGTCCAAAAAAGAATGGCTTATATATTGTTATGGTTCAATCAACATTTTTTCCACCTCATGGTATAACCTATATAAACTGTAAGTTTCACTTGCCTTCAGCTATTAGTTTTTTATAACATTTTTATGTATTGTAGTATCCACTGAAGAAGGACTTAATTAAGTCCGAAATATATGGAATAGTTTGCATTAGTACTCTATTACACCTAACCTAAGACCCAATATTTTTCGCTTAAATTTAAAGCCATTTACTTTAATACGGCTAGATTATTTTGCCAGAATTAAAAATTAAAACAAAAAGGCAACCTTTAAGTTCTTTTTTGGTAACATGATTAAATTTTACAGTAAAGCATTACACTTGATATAACTACACAGGCAAAGTTACATCAGGAAAAAATTGCTCATAGGAAAATTACACAGGGAAAAAATTACACAAGGAAAAAATTACATATTTTGTCTGATGATAAATTTTAAATTTATGGCATTGCTTGTAATCAGAGCCGGTCCTAGTATTTGCGGGGCCGTGTGCAAAAACAAATGTGGGGCCGAAAAAAAAAGCTCCTCGTCCTCATTTTGTCCAAACCAAGAAATACCTGGCAGAATCCTAGCGCTGGGCCGACCTGCCGCTTTTTTTCACCAGCCTGTTTTTTATTTTCGCACACAGCCCCGCAAACCCTAAACGGCTAGCGCGGGGCCGGTGTAGGAGTGGGGCCGGTCTAGGCGCGGGGCCGTGTGCGGAGCACACTCTGCACACCCCTATATTCGGCCCTACTTGTAATACTTTGACTATTGACTTTACTAATAGTGTATAATTCTGTTTTAAATGAATTAATTTTTTTTTCATGAAAAGTGTAAGTACAATTTTTAAATATTTTCTTGTGAAATTTATTACATGGAATTTCTTTCAGTGTGTAGTTTTTGTTGTGTAATTTCTTCCTGGTGTAATTCGTGCCGTGTAATTTTATTACATGTGATTTCATCTTGATATATTTTTTTTCTTATGACTACTTTAACAAGTTTTTTACTAATAGTGCCTTAAAACCAGCAAATTTGGAAACCTCTGCTCTTGCGCTGTTGTGGTGTAAGCTTTCTTTTGCAAAATTCATTTGAATAAGGATTTGCAATTTTTAGTTGTTTTTAATTTATTTGTTATATGTTTAAGCATTGCAAATTACTAATCATTGCTTTTTCTTGCAATTTTGTTCAAATATTAAAGCATATTTTAAGAATTCAATTAAGAAAATGATAACTTAATAACACGACCAGTTTTAAGAGCAAATTAATATCTGCAGCAGAAATTAAAGAATATTAGATAGTAACGACGCGCATTTACAATTTGGAATGTCGTAAAATAACGACAGGCGCTTTAAAACGTTTATATTAAAGAAGTACTCGAAGAAAGCAGCACTTCATTACGGTCGGTTGCTTTATTTTCCATTCTGCGATATACATTTTGTACCAATAAAGTTCAATTTAATTTTAGTCGTTATGTAAAGACGTAAAGGCGCAATATAAAGACCCAAGTTATTTCTAATATTACTGGTATTTATTTTTTAATTATAGAAAACATTTTAGGGTATAGGAGGAAATAAATGAGAATTAAGTTGACCATTATCACGATACAGAAAATTGCACAATTTCCAAGTAACAAATTTGTGCTTAAAATTGTCTTAAATGAAAAAAAAACGCACATATTACAGTGTATAAGCAAAAGGAAGATTTAATTACATATTTGATAAAATTAGTAATAAGCATTAAGCACGGATATCAAAGCAGTCATCATTAATTAATTAATTAATTAAAACTCATGTTTTCGTTTTCAACCATGAATAAATTTTACAAATCCTATTTATTTAGTCAGATAATACCGACCAATTTTTTAAATTAAGAAATGAAAGGCGATTTTTTAAAATTTGACCAGAGTTTGCCACAACTTTTACGTGTTTGCCATGTTTAGTACCAGTAGATATACGCTATAAGTCACTTTTTGCGAAAAATAAGTTAAAGCTGGTTATGATTCCAAACGTGTCCGGAACATTCTTCGCCCACAATTCTTCGACCACAATTCTTCGCCCACAATTCTTCGCCCACAATTCTTCGCCCACAATTCTTCGCCATCACAATTCTTCGCCGCCACAATTTTTCGCCGCATGCAAGCATATTACAAATTTTATTTGTAAATATGATTGTTTTTATTTATAAAGTAATTTTTAGAGATTATTTTACGTTAGGTTAATTAATATTTTATTCTTACTATAATAACATAAGCAAGATTAAAAATCACAACATACGAAATTTACGTAGCAATTTTTAAATATAATATTAAAAGAAGTATTAATATACAAGAAACAACTTTAGGCTAATGTAAAATAGTCTGTGAAAATTACGTTATAAATAAAAACAATCACAATTACTAATAAAATTTGTAACATGCTTGTATGCGGCGAAAAATTGTGGCGGCGAAGAATTGTGTCAGCGAAGAATTGTGGCGGCGAAGAATTGTGGGCGAAGAATGTTCCTAGACCCGATTACAAAAACGTCTGGTATTTTTTACTCAGAAAATATTTAAATGTTTATGAAGGAAATAAAACACACAAGCGGCCATAGTTATTGGTTAATATAAATTACAACAAACCGCTTCAAATGTGTTATAATAAAACTTATTGTAAAAGCATCCTTTAAAATATTATAAACACCTCAGCATAATCTAATATTATATATTAGATTTTTAATTTAAAAAAAAACAAAATTGCACATGTTAGTTTCATTACTTATCTAGTGAAATTATGACGTAGATCTAACTATCTCTTTAATCCAAACAAATCCATTTTTTGAACAGTTCACTTTAGAATAATAGAATAGTACTAAAATGTAATTCATTTTAAAAGGCTATAACGTCTATTTTATGTGGCACCAGCGGTAATGTTGACTAAGCACACACGTAGAGTTATTTAGCGATTCATAACTTGATTTATTTACTATTTTTACCTAGTTTTACGGCATTCTTAATATTCTTATAGCACTACAACAAATGAAATAAAATTTATGAGCTTATTACACGCAAACCTGTCTGTCTGTGCTGTATATTAAAAATAATTAAAAGTAATTTTCTCAATAACTTTTCGCTGGATAACATATTTTTTTGTGATGTTATTAACAATGGTGCGTTTTGTTTTCACTGAAATATGGTCAATTTTAAAACATTAATAACGTAAATAATTTATATCTAAAGGTTTCAATTTGCACTTAACTTTTTTTTAAATTTGCGTGTAAGACGATTTATGTACCAAAAATAATCATTAATAAAACTTAACTACTCTTGAGTGAATATACTAACTAGAATGCATATTGATGAAGTGTGTCGACACCACTTGTGAAAATTGAAATGTGATATCTAATTAGACCACTATGCAAATACTGTCGTCCTAAACTACGCACTATTTCACCTGAAACGCAGGAAATCGTGGAGGAAGCTCATCATACTATTTCAGTTGATCAGATTTCACATTGCGTCGTGGTGGCTACTCAGGAGTCAACTACTCGTTAACTACATAACCATACTATACACACGGTGTACTCTGTATATTATATCACATCACATAGAGAGGTTTTACCTCTTATTTTGATGTGCAACAAATAGTCGACTTAATAAAAAAAAATTAAATGTGTTTTACAACCAAATTAAAAGCTCTTTGCAGTAGTGAAAAATCGACATAAAAATTTGACCGTTCTTTTTGTAAAACTTTGCTCCTTCTGGTCCTCATATTCATAGAATTTTATAGTTCCTGCTACTGCAGGAATTGCAATAAACTTTTTCCATATCTGCATGCACAAGCAGGATTTAGTGGCAAAAGTGGATGCAATCAAATTACGATTGGATTTTGCTCTCCTATAGATTTTGTATGAAAACCACATAAGGTTCCAATAAGGCGTCTGGCGTACATTATCATAGAACAGTTTTAAAATCTAGTACACCATTTCCTGCAGACTCTAAATGCGGGACATTAGTCACGATAAGAAGGCTGCAATATTAAGATAGCGCACAACTAGCGTTCTGTGTGATTGATGTGGTTGGCTTCGCGAACATTTCACCACTTGCGTTTCTACGCCTACTGCATGTACCCCATTTTACACCACCATGCATACCGTGGCTTATTAATTACTCTCTATGCTATGGAGTTACAAGTCACCACAATAGGTTGAAAATAAACGGATTTGTGTGTATTATCCGCTATCGAACAAATTTATTATAATATACAGTACATTTTCAGTGCGACCAAAAGTGTGATTTTTGTTGCACTTAGTCCATTTATTTATTAATGAATAGGAAAAAACATTAAAAGGAAAACAAATGCTTTACTTTAAAATTTTTAATTTACGTTAAATTTACTTTCATTTGAAAAAAACAATCGTTTAAGATATAAAAATACTTACATTTTTAGTATGTAAATGTAAATGTTGTTTTGTTATATTTATTAAATACCATTGGTCACAAAATTATACAATTCTATTTTATAAAAGGCTATGGGCTAAAAATGTTTAGAAACAAGTTAAGTTGTTCCAGAGAAATACAGGGTTCTCGTTTTTCGAGGGCTACTATGGGGATCTCGTAAACGGTAAGAGTTACGACTTCGGTTAAATTAGGGCAAAGTTGTATATTCAGGTGCTTAATAATTTGATGCAAACAGAACTTATCTAGCTCTTTTAGTTTTTGAGATATAGGGAAAAAAGTAAAAAAGTGGATTTTTGTTTTTTGCCCGTAACTTTTTCATTTAATGTCGAATTTCATTACTGTGAAAACTTTTTTATGGCCTTTTTTTGCAAGAAATCAGAATCCCCAATTATATTTTGCGTGCGACGTTTCGTTTTTTTAAAACCATCATCAGGTCAATTTTTTCTTATGGACCCTATATATGATTTTAACGTCAATTTGTAGAGCATTTTTTTCTGAATTCGACAATGTATAACACTTGACACATTTTTGAAACAATTGTTGTTAAAAATGGCAAAAACAAATATTTTATTTAAAACAAATCCTAATCGGCATGGTATATAATTGTCTTTGTCCCTTTTTTTTGGAAGCAGGTAAGTAAACCGCACGAAGTTACTATTAAAGGGATTTAATTAAAAAAGTAGGTAATAATAAACATGTTAGGAATGCATTAACATTGTTCACTTATTAGCAAATACTTTTAGAATATTTTCTTTGGTTAATTAACAAATTTCTTTAATATGTGTATTTAATCCCTTATTTGGCATACAATTATTTGTAAAAACATTTTCGTAATCAAATAATATAAGTGTTCATAGTTTACAAAAAACGTCCAGAAATCTGTTTACGCTTTTTGCTTATTAGATGTCATTACCGCAGATAAAAGGCATAACTCGTAATTTTTATTACAAATAATTGTATGCCAAATAAGGATTAAATACAAATTTTAGAGAAATTTATTACTTAACCAAAGAAAATATTCTAAAAATATTTGCTAATAAGTGAACAATGTTAATGCATTTCTAACATATTTATTAATACCTATCTTTTTAATTAAACCACTTTAATAGTAACTTCATGCGGTTTACTTACCTGCTTCCAAGGAAAAAGGGACAAAGACAATTATTTACCATGCCGATTAGGATTTGTTTTAAATAAAATATTTATTTTTGACATTTTTAACAACAATTGTTTCAAAAATGTGCCAAGTGTTATACATTGTCGAATTCAGAACAAAATGCACTACAAATTGGCGTTAAGAAAAAATTGATCTGATGATGGTTTTAAAAAAACGAAACGTCGCACGGAAAATATATTTGGGGATTCTGATTCCTTGCAAAAAGTGGCCGTAAAAAAGTTTTTACAGAAATGAAATTCGACATCAAATGAAAAAGTTACGGGCAAAAAACAAAAATCCACTTTTTTACTTTTTTCCCTATATCTCAAAAACTAAAAGAGCTAGATAAGTTCTGTTTGCATCGAATTATTAAGCACCTGAATATACAACTTTGCCCTAATTTAACCGAAGTCGTAACTTTTACCGTTTACGAGATCCCCATAGTGGCCCTCGAAAAACGAGAACCCTGTATATAAAATATTGTTTATAAATTATAACCTATATGGTTTAAATATATTTTGGAGTTATGAAATTATTACCTTTTTTATAAAAACTAAAATAAAGCAATAAAATATTTTAAAATTTATAAAACCTCCAAGATTAACATTAAGAAGTCTTATTTCCAGTATGCTAAGCAATTTAATTCATAAAGTGCTTAGTTATTCAGATGACTTTTTTGCAAAAATAAAATTGGCATGCATCTTTATAAAAATAACCTAAATAAAAAAATCAAGTTACTTTAAAACATGGGATAAATAAAGTGCATTAAAATAAACAACTAAAACATTAAGGTTTTGTTATCGCGGTACTTCAGCATAAACTAATGGTTTCTGAAGCGTATTGTAGCACTCGCTGAATTTGCTTAATTTAGTTGTAAATTAAACAAACAAAGGAGTTTTTGCTCATTTCAATTTTATAGCAAAAACTACCCTTCTATAATCTGAAATGTCATTCTTGTAAACCACCGAAGCATGAAGTGTCTTGCTAGTCGAGATGAGAGACTTTCGTTTAAAATGTATACTACTTTAATTACTTTTTCTTTTAAAAATTTAGCCTACAAATTCTCAAGTTATTGTTAACTGTTGTACAATTCAAATGTTTTACGGGATATCGTAATAGTTAGCGAAAATCTGATATCGGTCTTTTGGGCTATTTTTTTGAGCAAAGAACGCTTATGTAATCAGATTTCTCCTATCGGATTCCATTTTGACACTACAGACGAAAAATTTAATTTCACCATTTTTGAAAGTTTACCATAACTTCTTTATTTATTAAAATAGCACAAAATGTTATTATGTTTTTTTTATATACAGATTTATGTGCCTAATTTAAAAACATAATAATTTTCTTTTTAAGACTTTGACTTTTGAGATATGAAGTAAACTAATATTTTTTAAATAGAAACCCTAATTCGTCATAACTTTATATGAAAGAGAATATTTGTAGCTTTTCAAAAACATATTTGTTGCAAAAAACAACCGAGAAATGGCTAATTTTGCTAAAATTTTCTTATCAAAGCTTACCATGATTTCGTAAATAAGTGATGTTTGCAATTATTAAACAATAATTTTAATAAATAAAGAAGTTGTAGTAATATAAGAAATCTGATTAGGCTAAATAGGCGTTTTTTTTTCTTTAAAAAAAAAACGATATCAGATTTCTGCCAAGTATTACGGTAATCGAAATACCTCGTAAAACATTCGAATTTGGTCCACCCTGTATATGCATGTAATTGGTTAAACACCAAGTTCATTATTATTATTTGGTCATGAGTCCTTCTACTGTTAGGACTGCTAGTCCATTATTATACGATAACAAATATATTTTCACAAATAATCCACTTTATTTTTATAAGACAGATGGCGCAAAAGGATCTGATGCTCATAAGTTAAGAAAATTTAGGCGCTCCTATACATTAAATTAAGAACAATTAATTTCTTGGGCTTTTGCCTTGGGAAAGTTTTGAACCAGTGAGTCATTTCTTAATAGGTACATCGTAGAGCGAGTGTCCGTTAGACAAAATTGCTGACCTAAACACAAATTACCAAATGATTCGAAACATTTTGGGTATTCTGTTAAGATTTTTTAAGCATCACTTACCGATAACTTTAAACGGTCTTGATATTTTAGTTGTTTCTGAGAATACGTTAGTTAAATTAAAATACCAAATATATTTATTGATAATACATATTAAAATAATACAGTGTATTGGTAAAATTATTAAATCGAAAAGATTTAATGATATATCTTTCTTTATTAGTGAGTAAGGCTGGAGTAGGCAATTGCCTAACGGTTAAACCGGTCCTGGATAAATAAAAAGTAAAAAACATTATTTAATTGCAGGGGTTTGGAGCAGTCCAATTTTTTAATTGCTACGCTCCGGCATCAAAATGCCTGCTCCAGCTCCACTCCAGCTCCGCTCCAAGCTCCAAATATTGTTAACATTTTTAAAACATGTTTTTTAGTCAAAAAATTTGTTTTAAAAAACAAAGTTTTAATTTTTTTGGATGTGGAAGTTGGTCAAAAATTACAATATTTGACCCTAACAAACAAATGAAGTTAAATAAATGTTTGAAAGAACAGATTATTGATCTTCAAAGGTTGAAAAAAGAAGAAAAAAATGTATTTTTTAAAAATTGTACATAATAAACTGGAGCAGTGGAGCAATCAAAATTATTTGCTCCGGGCTCCGCTCCTGCTCCGGGCAAAAACCTATTGCTCCACTGCTCCGTGCTCCAGCTCCGTGCTCCGCTCCAAACCCCTGTTTAATTGGATGTCGTTTTTTTTTAACTTTATCAATAACCGCCGATAATGCGATTAGAAATTGTTTTGTTTCAGATTTAGAAAAAAAAAACGCTTGCCTACTGATAGCATGAACATTCGATATGGATAAAGAAAGTTGACTGTCGCATCCTAAGAACTAAGCAGGCTGAGTTAATTAATTAAAACAGCGTCATGCGATTAAGAACTTTAGGTAAACTAAGGATACCAAATTTTAAAAGTCTACTGTTGATACTAAGAAAGTTACAAATAAAAGTTTTCCAGAAATGTCAGTATATTATAGGAACTGGACAATTTGCACATCATCAGTTTATATGCTTATTTAGCGCTAAAAAACACACCACTTTGTTAATTTAACCATCCTTACATCTCCAGTGTTTTCCAATTTTGATGATAAATCATACACAATATACAAAACTGCCTATTTGCTTTTATTTATATGAATATCACTTTTTTTTAAAATATTAAATGAGAATTTTTGTTAAAGAAGTTCGTTCATGTAAATAAGCGTTTATTGTAATTAATTCGCTTAACAACGTAATCGCAAGCCAAGTATAATAAAGTTGGTAACTAATTACAAGCTTTGAACCATTCGTATCGAGAGACGTACGAGCATGTGAAAACTTGCGCAATAATAAAGCCTAGTTGCACACACAGAGCAATTTGTTGTGTAGATACTTACTGTCTTAACTAGCATAAAGTCAGTTATTATTACAGTTATCAACCCTTGCAGTTACATTCGTACCTTCTTGCATATGTAATTAGATAATTTAAATATTGCGTAATATGTATGTATGTTATACAACTGTTTGAGTCGAGATTTAAATTGCGAATTTAATGAATAGCTTACTATACTCTCAAGACTAGCTTCGTGTAAATTTGAATTTAGAAGAACCAATTATTTTGCTATCTTTATTCGACAAAAGTTTAAACAGTCGCATTTCTATTTTTATTAATTAAAATGTAAACATCGCTAATAGCTTTTAACATATGCAAACCGTAATGTGAGAAGAGGACAGATTATAACTATAACTAAAAGCTTTTAAAGTACAACATAACCATAACCATGTCAATAATTATCATTAAAAAAAACTCATCTAATTCGAAAAATAATAAAGTTTGCTGTTTGTTTAAAAGAAAAATTTAAAAAAAATGAAAAAGAGTGAAATAAAAAAAACAATATTTAAAGACATCAACATTAAAAAAGCTCCAGAATTTGACTTAATAACCGGAAAAGTTCTCAAAGAAGTCACAGATAAATGCCTAAAATGTATTACACAAATCTTTAATGCAGTTCTCAGGATAGGATACTTTCCAAATCAATGGAAAGTGGGCCAGATTATTCTCTTACCCAAACCAGGGAAACCGTTACACGCAGTGACATCTTACAGACCTATCAGTCTACTACCAATTTTATACAAGGTCTTCGAAAAACGTTTTCTCACACGTCTCACACCATTGCTAAGAGAACTCATCCCAAATCACCAATTCGGTTTCAGGAATCAGCACGCTACGGTTGAACAAGTACGCAGAGTGGTCAAAAAGTTAAGCAATAATCTAGAAGGCGAAAGATATTGCTCTGCTGCCTTCCTAGACATTAGTTAGGCTTTTGACAGGGTATGGCATGACGGATTGCGCTACAAACTAAAAAAGAACATCCCATGCCATTTTTACCAAATCTTAAATTCCTATCTCAAAAATAGGCACTTCCTAGTTAAACACCAAGACGAATATACAGATTTGTACCCTATCAACTCCGGCGTACCACAAGGTAGTGTGTTGGGACCAACGCATACTTAATATATACTGCTGATCTGCCAACCACTCGTCTAACTATACTGGCCACTTTTGCGGATGACACCGCCATCTTGGCATCCCATGTGGATCATATTACTGCCTCTAAAAACCTACAACATCACAAAAAAAATACAATCCTGGTTGAAAAAATGGCGAGTTAAGGCAAACGAAACTAAATCAACACATGTTACATTTACTCTTAGGAGAGAGACCTGCCCGACAGTAACACTAAACGACCGTCAACTTCCACAGGCAAACGAAGCCAAATACCTGGGTATGCATATTGACAGGAGACTGACCTGGCGCAAACACATTTGGGCCAAGAGGAAGCAGCTTAGCACCAAACTTTACCAAGTCAACTGTATGCTACGACGAAAATCACAATTGTCTATAGAAAGCAAGCTCCTCATATACAAGGCCATATTGAAACCTATCTGGACCTATGGCATCCAGCTATGGGGAAGTGCTAGTACGTCAAATATTGAAATTATCCAAAGATTTCAAACTAAAGCTTTACGAATCATTGCTGATGCCCCCAGGTATGTATCAAATTTCGTAATACAACGCGACCTATAATTAAACTCAGTGCATGAAGAAATCAAAAACATTTACTTTAAATATCAAAACAGAATTGAAGTGCACCCAAATAAACTAGCAAGAAATTTACTAGTGAGTGCCGGTGAGGTGTGTAATATACTGTGATATTAACAAGAACTTTAATATGAAATCGTTTATTTACAGTTCAAAACGTACAACATTACTGCGTTGCTTATTGGCAAGCAGTTGCATATGTTACATACACTATCAGTATTGTGCGCGACTGGTTGGTGCGCAAACATAGTACACCACATCTCCTCACACTTAAATACAACTATTTCATGTTAGTCATAAACAATATAAAATATACAATATTCTACAAAGCACAAATTAAACTTATTTGTCGTAACTTAATACAACATCACAACTATTACATGTTAGTTATAAACAATATACAATATACAATATTTTACAAAGTACAAATTAAACAACTTATTTATCGTACATCAGTCTATCTGGTTTTTTACTTATTCGTAAACCTCTACGGGGAGTAACCTGATTTACTGGTACAATGTCATTGTTTACATCCTCTTTAATCTGAATATTATCTGAAATGTCATTACAAGGAATACTAGTATTTGCAAATTTATTTTTCATTATCTGGTTTACGTGTCGTTTACTAAAAACGTCATTATCTAATTTAACTAGATAAGTACTATGCCCTAATGATTTTGCAACAGTAGCTAAAATCCATTTGTTTGACTTTTTAGTTTTATAGTTTCTAACATACACTACTTCCCCTACTTCAAAATAAACATAACGGTTATTTTTAAAATATTTTGTCTGTCTATTTTGATTCACTTTTACATTTTTTCTTACTGTGGTTATATTAACTTTATTTACATTTGGTTTAACGAGATCAAACCTAGTTCTAATGTTTCTTTTAAACATTAAATAGGAGGGTTTGGTACCAGTAGTTATGTGCGAGGTATTTCGGTAATCGAATAAAAAATTATTTAATGCAAAATTTATATCCATAGTTTTACAATTTCCTAAAGCATTTACTAAAGCTTTTTTAACTGTTTTGACGCTATTCTCCGCCGCTCCATTTGATGCAGGGTTAAACGGTGGAGACGTGATAAAATCAATTTTATTTTTGCTTAAAAATTCTTTAAATTTTTGTCCAGTAAACGCTGTTGCGTTGTCACTTACTAGAGTTTGGGGAAGACCAAATCTCGCAAATAATGATCTAAGCACGTTAATTGTAGTATCAGCATTTAATGAATTTGTTTGAAATACCTCCAGCCACTTAGAATGAGCATCAATAATAATTAAAAAATATTTATTTTGCCATTCCATGTAGTCTATATGAATACGTAGCCAAGGGCTTTCTGGCCATTTCCAAGGTGTCAATTTCACCTTGGGCGGATTATCTTTATTTAGCATACAATTAGAGCAAAAAATATTTTCTATATCTTTGCCTAAACCGGGCCACCAAAAATAAGAACGAGCTAAACTTTTCATTTTAACTATGCCTAAATGGGATTTATGTAGTTCCTCTAAAAATTGTTTTCTTAATTTTAAAGGTATAACTAGTCTATTATTCCAAAGTAAACATCCTTTTTCCGAAGATAAATCGAGTTTATAAGGAAGATAGGGTTTTAAATCTACATCATTAATTTTGCTTGGCCATCCGCATTTCAAAAAGTTCATTATTTTCAATAGTAACGAATCTAAATTTGTAGCATTTCGCACCATTTCAAAATCTATAGGAAAATTTGTATTATTTGCGAAGTGATAAACATAATCTATGTCGCTACTTTGAAGTTCCTTACTAGTACCTTCCGGAGGTAATCTAGATAAACTATCCGCAATATTTTTCTCCGATTTAACATAATGAATTGTATACTTGTAATTACTTAATATAATAGCCCATCGTTTCAAACGATTTGCTGCAAACTGAGGTATTCCCTTCGTGGGACTAAAAATTGTCAGAAGGGGTTTATGGTCTGTAACCAATATGAATTCCATACCATACAAATATTGGTGAAATTTACCTAAACCAAATATAATAGAAAGAGCTTCCTTTTCTATTTGAGAATAATTTTTCTCGTGATTATTTAATGTACGCGATGCATACGCAATTGGTTTTTCAGTTTTATCGGGCATAATGTGTGCTAGAACTGCGCCTATGCCATAATTACTGGCATCAGTGATTAATTTTATAGGTAAAGCAGGATTAAAATGAACAAGCACTTCAGTTGATGTTAAAATTTTTTTAATAATATTAAAAGCATTATTACATTCGTCCGACCATAACCATTTACTATCAGTTTTTAACAGATTATATAAGGGAGATAATATTGTAGACAAATTTTGTACAAATTTCCCGTAATAATTTACTAAACCCAGAAATGATTGTAATTGTTTCACCGTTTTTGGAACTTGAGCTTCAGTTATAGCTTTAATTTTAGAAGGACTTGTATGAAGACCCATGTTATCAATTTCATACCCCAAATAATTTATTTTGGTTTGAAAAAAATTACACTTATCTTTACTAATCTTAAGACCGTGTGTGTGTAATCGTTTTAAAACTTCAGCCAAATTATGTAAATGTTGTTCGCGGCTTTTACCTGTAATTAAAATATCGTCAATAAAAACAACCACGTTATCTAAATCTGAAAAAAGCGATTCCATAATTTTTTGAAATTTGGAAGGGGCACTAGCTATACCATAGGGTAAGCGATTATATCGAAATAAACCTTTATGAGTCGAGATTGTTACCAATTCCTTTGATTTTTCATCTAAACATATTTGTTGATAAGCATTTGACAAATCTATTTTGGAGAAGTGTTCTCCACCCTGTAATTTACTGAAAAGTTCCTCTATACGTGGGAGTGGATACTGGTCTATTTCTAAATGAGGGTTGACGGTCACTTTAAAATCACCACAGATCCGTATCGAACCATTTTTCTTTAATACTGGCACAATGGGTGTTCCCCAGGGACTATAATCAACAGGCGAAAGAACCTTTAGATCGATTAACCTATTTAATTCGGCCTCAACTTGATTACGCTGAGCATAGGGTAATGGCCTTGGTCGAAAGAATTTTGCAGTAACATTTTCATCTATTAATTTTAAAGAAATTACTGCTTTATTAAATTTACCTAAGCCAGGTTCAAACACACTTTTGTATTTCGTTAATACTATATTTAAATCATTTGTTTCGGATGTGAAATTTATTTCTGGAAATTTAATGTCGAACAAAAACAGAAAATCCCTACCTACTAAGGGAGGTCCACCATTTTCAATGACATACATCTGCAATGTTTTTGAATTACCCCAGAATGTAACCGGTACCTCTAACATACCTAATGGCACTATTTTATTACCAGTGTAAGAGTATAATGATTTGATTGTGGGGACTAAATGATAATAATTTAATTTTTCTTTCCAAAAACTATCTGATATAACTGATAAGCTAGAACCTGTATCTAACTGAAATTTTAATAGTAAACCTTGCACAAAAATATCAAGTACAATCGGTCTATCAATTTTAGTATTCAGTAAAAATAACTGTACATTGTCATCAAATTCACAATTGTTTGCATTATTTTCAATTGCTAAATAATTGTGAGACCTTTGTTTGGTATTATGATAATTTTTTTTAGGCTTAACAAATTTAGGATCTTTCTTATTTGGACACATGGGAGCTAAATGCCCATGTTTATTACATATATGGCAATTACAATTTTTATACCGACAATTATTGGTTGTATGGTTTCCCCTACCACATACGTCACACTTGCGTTTCTGCTCAACCGTCTTGCGACGATCGCGAAGGTGATGAAGTGGTTCATCCTTAACGGCGGCGTGTTGCACTTCGAAATTTTGCTGAGCAGCCATCTTACAATTAGCAATTCTTAGTATTTCTGCTAGGGATACGCTTACTTTTTCCTCGAACAGCCGATCCAGTATAGGTCCCTTCCCGAAACCCATGATGAACCGATCTCGCAACGCCACATCCAATTCATTTCCAAAATCACAATGAATGGCTAAACTGCGTAATCTAACTATCCAATCATTCACGCATTCACTGTCACTTTTAACTGCATGATAAAATTTGTATCTTGCAGCAAATACTGACTGTTGTGGAGCAAAATGTTCGTTTAACAATTTTATTAACTCGTAAAATGGCTTTGTTTCCGGTTTGACCGGCATGCACAAATTATATATTAATTTGTAGGAGTCCTCACACAATGTGTTGAGTAATATGGCACGTTTGATTTCTTCCACTGCAATTTTATTTGCCGTAAAGTAATTATCCAGACGCGCTTTAAAAATTGCCCAATTCGAATTTTTAGCATTAAACTCGTGCAAATGGCCGATGTAACCGATATTTTCGCGTGTGTCTGGCATTTTTTATTTTTGTTAAAATGCACTGAACTAAAGGTGTCGAAATTAATATCTTCGTCGCCACTGTAATATACTGTGATATTAACAAGAACTTTAATATGAAATCGTTTATTTACAGTTCAAAACGTACAACATTACTGCGTTGCTTATTGGCAAGCAGTTGCATATGTTACATACACTATCAGTATTGTGCGCGACTGGTTGGTGCGCAAACATAGTACACCACAAGGTGCGACGACTCAAAAGATATAGACCGGCAGATCTCCTTACAAGGTTTATTTGAAACGAACTGACTGTATAGTTTAATGTTTTATCTTTTAAAATTTTAGTTTAACGTAAAAAGATAATACTCGATGGAGAATTCTCTACATGTCATTTTTCACCTTCCTTTTACGTTTTTAAAAACACTTACTTATTGTTCATGTTAAGAACAGATTGTAAATTACATAGAATTATAAAAAAAAAATGTTATGGTGTTTCATCTGTTTCTTATATGTAAAAATTGCTGCAGACCTATGTATTACGCAAAACAACGCTGGCGAATCCAAAAACCTTATAAAGATGATCGTGTCATAAGCCAAAATCAAAAATAATGAATATAAGAATAATAAGTAGGTACTCTTCCCCAACAGTGCAAGCCGATGTATAGTACGGTGTATGGTCCGTCGTAGTATGCCTAAAAACTATTGTTTTTCAAAGTTTATGCTACATAATTCTATATCATCTATAACAACATGAAATGTGATGAACAAAATTAAATGGGTATGATGTGACATTTCATACAGTTTAATAAATTTGCAGTTTTATCACAGCAAGACACTGGTCCGTATCCGCACGTAATTATTAAATTTCTAATTACTGTAAATTTGCACATTTGAACAAAGTTATAACAATATTAGTAAGATAAAGATCATTATAAAACAATGTTCCGCTAGGCGTCGTCGCTAATACGTTCGCTAAACTCCAAAGCTAATTACTTTATGACAGGAAACATATTAAAATCGTTCGTTAATCTCACAAGCTGCGGAACAAAAAGACGGTCGCGTTTCTCGGACATTTTATTATTAGAAATATGGTAATTAACATCGATTTCTGGTACGGTTTGCTATTGATTGCATGTTTTGAATAACAGGAACAAAGTTACTAAAGCAAATTGACTCTGAGCGGAAATGTTTGTGTTGGTAATGTTCACGAGTATTTTTAATGCGAATTAAACAATTTACTGCTACGAACAACACAATTCCACAGCATGCTGTTGTGTATCATGTACGAACGACTTGTTTCCAGACCAACTGCACATGGCACAGCATGCTCTCTTATTGTGCAGATGTAAAATAGAAGTGTTAGTTAGCTATTACACAGTTTATGTCAAGAAGTGATACAAATTTATATAATTTGGATACTTCTCTGGATAAACACATTGTTTTATAACGTAATAGAAACATTATTTACATTACTGTGCGTACAAATCGTATGCAAATAGATCTATTGTATAATGGCTCGTTAATCTCAGATGTAAATGAGATCAATATAAACGGGGCCACAGTTATTTACTTAATCAACAAATTTCTGGCACACGAAAGCTTAAAATTCGGTTTTCCAGTTTCAATTTTAGGACAGATTTAAAAATTGCGAGCGTCCAATAAGGCATGACTTAAATTCTATTATTATTATTTATTAAGTATTTCTTTGGGATAATTTATTTTTTGCTTGACGAATGCCATCCTAAACTACTTTAAAGTGGTTGTTAAGATCATAGTAATAAAATATGTTAATTAAAGTTTTGGTAATACTATGGTTATTACTTGCTTATATGGTGTAACTGTAAAGTAAACAGGACAGTAAAATTTTTAATTAACTTGTTTTAAAATTTTGTCCTAATCCTTTTTGTAGTTTATACTTGTTGTTAGTTAAATTTCCATTTAGGTACCAAATACGTTCTGTACTGCACTGCATATTAGCTTTACTGTCATAATAAACACATCAAATAAGTATTGTCATTTAACTGTCATACAGTGTATCATATAAAAATTACCACCTCGTCAACCTCCTTTATTTTGTAACATAACCTATAACAAAACTTATATGATCACAAACAGCTGTATTAAATGGCTTAAAATATATTTGCAATTTTGATGTCGATTAAAAAGGCGTTCTTTAACGCTTTTTCCAATAACACTAGTATTGTTTGGGATCAAAATCATATAGTAAATCTGTGATCAGCGGGAAAAAGCAGTCAAAAAGTGCAATTTTTCAGGAGCAACGTTTTTTTATTTTACTGATTATCATGTGAGTTTAAATTTTACTTGTATGGTATATTTTACTTAAAATTAAGTATTAAATTATCACAATATGTCAACATGATAAAAAAAATTAATAAACAGTAAATAGGCTTGACTTAAACTGGCATGAAATAAGAATAACTTAAGTAGTTTTTCACAAATGTAAACAAATGGATAATATCCACATATTATGTGTATTCAGTTTAACTCGTTTATTCTTAAAAAATATATTTTTTATGTAGAATTTCAAAAAAATTAATGGACTAAACATAATTACTCATTTTTAAACCTAACTTTTATTATCTTTTGATTACACAAAATTTCATTGCAATGGAAAAATATTATTAACAAAAATACGTGAAATGGAACTAACATTATAAACAGGAAACACAAGCGCCGAAATTGCAAATTACCAGTATAAGAACATAACAATATGAATGGTATAAGGTTAATAATAAGAAAATTGCACTTTTTGACAAGTGCTTTTTCCCGCCGACCACATAAATCTTCTTTTATTAGCCACAGACATATTTTAATATTATTAATTTTTGGATATAAAAGTTGACCATAATTAACCTATATTAAGCTTTATTATTATAACATTTTGCGACAAACTTTGATTAAGGCACATATTAAGCCATGATGACTTACTGGTATCTTAATGATTTTGAGTTTTTCTCCAAAATATCATCATCAGAACTATTAAAATGTTAACAAGACTGTAAAGAAATAATATACCTACTATCTGATTTTAATTTTAAAACACGTTAAGCGCCAGCATGTTAAAAAAAAGTAGGTTATTCTGGCCAGCAATTTTTTTTTAAATTAAAGGTTCTAAATTGCTCTTAAATAATATTAAAAAAATTCACAACAAAATAATAAAATTTTAACCCGTTTTTAAACAAAAATTGATTTGTATCCATTTGGATACATGCGGCCCATTGGGAGGATAATAATTGTGTTTCACCACTGTATCTTATCGAATACAAGAATGTATATACTCGTAAAAACTTGCACGTTACTTACTAACTATTATAATCCGATGGTAGCAGGTAAACAAATAATTAAATAGTTACAAGATTAATTAACTCCTAACGGTAAAAAAAATTCCAAAAAGAAAGTGTTCATATTTACATTATGTCTTATGAAGAAGAGCTCAATTATATAGTTTTATTTTTATATCATTTATGTGCTTTTATTTTTTACAATTATAAGTTGTAAATTTGATTTTCAAATGAATAAATTTGTATCATAAAACTTTTTTTTTTTAAATATCAATGTGGGTAAAAAAAATCGCTGGCCACCAAGGTTTTCTGGTCCACCGGGTCATCCTTAAACCTTTGCTGGTACAGTTATATGTAATACATGTATGTCTAAGAATACAGGCAGCCGAATCTAAATGTAGGCTGTTGTATCCAAATGGATACAAATGGCGCTTAACGTGTTAACACATTCTGGTACCCATTGAAAAAAGTCGAAGTACATATTTTTAATGTACATCAAAATTTCGAATTTATTTTTATGTCGTGTGCAATTTAGCCCTTATTTCATAATTTATACCGACTGGTTAGGTAACCAATACAATCAATGTGTTAATGATCTGTAGGACACCTTACATACGTGAAGTTTTGTGTGTGTATTTGTAAATAATCTATATAACCACTTTTAATTGAAGCGTCATTAATAAATACAAACTCTTTCAGGATATTCTGCTTAATATTAAAGCCGATAGTATTAAAGAAGACTCCGAAAACAATGTTTACACAACATTCTTACTTCATGCATAGTTTATGAACAAAAATGGATCTCTGCGGGACACCGCTCTGATTGAACGCATAAATAAACCATTACATCCTCTCACAGAGAGTTTTATTATTTCGATTACATGAAAGTTTAAACAACACATTCCTCTATAGTATAATTTTCTCATTATTATTATGAAAACTGTAACGTATCAAAAACGAAGGTACCTACTTACTGAACCTATGTATATAAAGCAGTATTCATAGTATCGTAGTGAATACAAAAAGTTTCAAGTTGCCTTTAGGATATCCAGTTACCTATTAGAAGATATTTCATGGAGTAATATTAAAAAGGGCGAGAATCTTCAATGTGAAATTAATTTAATAAGGCAATTTAGTGTCAAAGTCACTAAAGGAAGAAGTAAATCTCAGTATAAAGTAAATTATTTCAGAAAAGACGAATTTGCGCTGCCTTAACATATTAAAGAACTTTCTTTTTTATCCCTTTCGCTACAACGGGCGCTTATAGTCTCCCTCTGCGAAACATTTATTCTTAACTTGCAGTTTCTATATATTGTGAAAAATTGCACATGTCATCAGATAACGATTCTTAAAATTTATTTAAAGGTGTTATAAAACATTCCCACAGCTAGGAATAAAATGCAAACCATAAATTAAACCCAAAGCATTTTGTTTATGTAAAACGAGTGGGTTTTGAAATAAATATAGCAGTTTTGTAAATTATCAGTCACTGAAATATTAACGATAATGGATTGTTTAAACCAATTATCAATATTTCAAAGAAGGACATTATGTTTGACTATCTGAGCGTAGGTAAATGCGGCGTTTCGTATCCAGGAACACAATAGCATCTATTAGATACTTAATTTTGCTATTATTTATTACTATTTTTGCCCTAATTCAAACAATTCTAAGAAAACAGGAATTGTAGGTACACTATAATATATCACTTTATTTTCGTAAAATAAACGTTTTCAGTGCTCAAACCTAGTGTACAACGACAAATATATTTAAGACAGATAGTAAATATGGTAAAATATAACTGTGGGAAAAACAAAATATGGCGGAATTTTTAGACCGTACCGCTATCTCTATTATTTATCGTAAACAACAAACCTTTCAATATTTAGTTTTTAATCCAGTTCATGTTGAAAAAAAAAATATTGCGCTTTCTGTTTAACTATTACCTAGTTAAAATTAGATTTCGGCCACCATGGGAGAGTAAGTACATCGGCGCATGGTATCGTTCAGTGGGGATGTTTTAAAGGAGACGGCGTTTCGTCCAGCAGCGTGTTCTAGCGGAGAGAGCGCCTCGTTCGACGTTCTTATCTAGCGGATAGGACTGTCGCGTCGTAGCGAAAGGGTTAAACAGAATGTTAATACATACATAAAAAACTATTTATTTACAGCATCCGTTATTTGCTTAACATTTTCTAAAAAATAACGAAGACAAAATGTTTTAAATGTTTAAGACAGACAACCGTGGCCGCTTTTAAATAACTGCTTTCACTTATTTTTGGTTTAACGTGCAACGCTTTTCTTTTAGCTTAAAAGAGAGATATTATCCTTTTAAGTAAACTCTTGTGTTTTACTCCACAGTGGCTTTCAACAGCAATTTAAAACAAAAACAGAGATAGTGAATTTATATATTCTGATAACAATATTACATACCTCTATATTCACGAAAATGATAATTAGCTACAAACTGCTGTACTTCCTTTTCACATGTTTTCGTATCGTTTTCTTTTAACAATGTATTTTTAAAATAGGTCCAGTTATTTATTTTGTTAAGTCTTTTTTGTCCCGTTATGAGTGTATGAGTCAAATGTTGATGTTATCTTTATCTACACTTTTTAGTTTCTTGGTTAACGTAATTTAACTAGAATCATTAGAAAATTTTGTAAATTAAGTTATAACAGATTTTAAAATGCTACAGTTTCTGTCAACAGTAACTATTTTTCCTATGTAGTTCAAAACAATAATCATTGCAGAGCAATTATTTGCGTAAAATTTTTCATACAGCAAAAATAGTGTAGTCTGCAAAGAAACTGAGTGAGCAAAATTCAAAACCACTACAAGTGGTTGTAGAACGTTTAAAAGGTTTCAAGAGCCAGTGAAAAATGTCTTGAACGTCGACATACCACAAAGAAAATGCAATTCAGCTAACGAACAACCAACCAACCACACAACATGTAATCTTATAAGCAACATTATTTCAGGCTATTGCAAAAAATGCTTGTTTGAGCTCTGTTAGGTATAAGGATATGATCAAAAATTTTAAAGTTGCTTAATTAAGATAGAGAAACATGAGAGAGAAACATTATTTATTGCAGCCTTTTAAAAATTACAAAATGTTTATAATGTTACTCTTTTTACGTTGCAATTTTAAATAGTTTAAACTTAATAAGTACTATATTCTTATAGATACCCAACTTTTTTCAAAACGTTCTGTAGCGGTCAGAAACGTTACAGTTATCAATATTATTTAGCTTGAAGAAAGCTGATTGTCGATACATTTTTTTACCAATCACTTTAATAGTAAACTCATTTGAAATGGTCTGTCAAACTGTCTTACAGGAACATAATAAATTATGACATTCTCAATCAGTCCTACCTGGTAATCAACGGTTCCAAGCACCTTTGTAAAACGTAGAGACTTTTTATTATTGTACACAGGGCCCTCCTTAAACGATTAAGCCATTTAAATTAATTCTTCTGGAAGCTCTATCTTCATATATTTAGCGTAATACAAAACTTTACATACACCTTTTATTCGTTCACACTGATTCCATTCCCCAAGAGGTGTTTAAAAGTTCAACTTTAAACAAAAACTATTTGGATAAAAAGATAATGTTCGGCTGTACAAAATTCCGTAAAATTTAAAGGAGCTGTCTTGCGTAATTATCGAGAGTTAATTACCCGTAAAATTTGACGAAGCTTTGTGCAACCGGGATTTAGAGATGTAACTGCACATGTGTACCGTACGTGGCCAAATTTCGATGTTTTCGTAGGGAATCTCGGTAACTATATGCTAGCTCTCACTCTCGCCCGAGCCGCTCGGACGCGTCACTCGGCGAGCGGTGCCTAGACGAGTACTATTTACCTTCCATACTCTCGCCATACTCTCGCCGAGTGGCTCTTTAAATATTTAAAAACTCCCAAGATGGATCGAGTCAAAGTTGCTACTGCTATTTCTTTATGTGCCGTGAGCTACTATAGTAGTAAGATAGTGCTAAAGGATAATTGTTAAGTTTATTAGTTAAAATATTTTTTTACTTATGCCTGTTATGTTTAAAGTTTAATGAAAATTGTCGAGTTTATTTAAAATAGGCATTTACTTGGAAATATATATTTCGTTTACTGTAGAATGAAGACTTAATTAAAAATAATAATGCTATTCCTACTACTATACTTTATTCATAAAATAAATGCTTTAAAAACCAAATCCGTGAATTTGATTTAATTTTTTAAAAAAAATTCTGTCAACTGTCACGACCGATTTACGATCACTATACGTGCAAAGAAGCAATTTTAAGTATGTAGCGGGCGCTTTCAGAAAATGTCACTGTAATTTATTTTTTACAGTGAAAATAGCCGATGAATTTTGAGTACATGAATATATCGTCATTTTTCTTGCACTGTATAAAATCTTCCGTCATTTTTGACGGGTTAAACCACTATTTTCTAGTATGTAAATAAAATTCGCAAAAGTCTCAAAGTCCCGGGAATTCACGGGACTTTGATAAAAAAGAGTCTCGAGTCCCGGGATTTAAAAAATTGTCGAGACTCGGAATCCCTAGTTTATACACATCATCTGATCCAGCTCCAGACTTTATGGAAGCCTTTTTTTTTCCTTAAATGGCCTCTAAATGTGGCCATCAGCGTGTCCTTTTTTCTTTAAATTCAGCTATTGGCAATTCCAAGTCCTCGCTAATCCTTGCCCAACCATCATTTTTTTTTTTTTATCTTTATGGTCTTTATTTTTGGGGTTCCATTTCGTATCGCTCCAAAAACTTCATACACACAAACAATAAGAACCAAACGTTCAACTAGCAATAGTGAGAGTGTGGATGGATCGCTCGCACTCGCCACTCGCCTCCTTTGACTCGCCACCAAAATACCGACTCGAAACGGAGCGCCGGCGAGTCGAGGCAAGCGAACACGAGCCGGGGCGAGCGCACCAACCACACTCTCGGCGCTCGGACAGACTTGCGTTCACTCGGCGAGAGTGTAGAATGTAGAGCTACCATAAAGAGGTATCGTAAAACGGACCGCGCATTCTCTATATCCTATATCTCTTTTCGAGATGAAGTTAATGGTGAAAACTAAAATTGGTTATCGTCTTTTGTTTTCGAGTTATCACCGATAACTCAACTTTTCGTTTTATGACTATATCTCGCTTGTTTATGAAAATAAACAAAAACAATGTTGACGTTCTACAGGCACTTTTTTGATAAGAATGCAGTGGAGTAGACAATTTTTCAAAAAAATTCGAAATTCTAGTTGTGACATAAAGTTGTATTTTTTTAAATAGAACTGTGACATCACGAGAAAGAGGATTTTTTCGTGTGGGGTCGGTTTATTCATTTTTCTTATATTGTAGCAAAAATTAGATAACTTTAATTTTTTTTTTCTAGTAGTAGGCGTATGTCATTAAGAATATACCTACCTCTGGTGTTAACCTCTTAGAGGAGTCCTGTGTTTTTGAAAAACTCCAGGATTTTCTTTAAGGGTGCTTTTCTTAACTCGGTTGGATTTTTCCATACCTAGAAGTCTACGCCGATAGGTTGTGAAACCTTCACTCTGGCATATTACGTTAAGAGGAGTTTCTTCTTCTCCACCACATCCTCTGCATGTATCGGTCTCTGAGAGCCCTATCATGTAGAAGTGTTGATTTAGCGACAGGGTCCTGTGGCTACTCTGCTCATCCTGAGCATTTCTTTTGTTTCTCCTTTGAGACATTTGACAGAATAATCTTAGAATGAGCTTGTCCTGCTACTTTTTTTTTAATGAGCATTGTGTCCCTTGGCAGTTTCATAGGATATGCCAATTTTGCTGTGATGAAGTGTACCATGAAAACATTGTTACACACGTTTATTTGGCATGTGAAATTTGTAAAAGTTATAAAAATTTAAATTTTGTTTTTAAAACTAGTGGAGATATTAAACATAAATAAATCAAAACATTATTTTTTTATGCTTCAATATTTTTTTTGCTTCAATTATTTTATTTTTGCTTCAATTTATTTTATTATAAATCAAGTATACAATTATCGAAACGTTTAAACAACAGAGTTTCTTTATATGCCACTGATTGTTAATTTAACCAAATCTTTATCTCTAAAAATAAGCAAGATCCCGTAAATATCCGAATTAAGCGGTACACTCTGAACATTAACATGAAATTACCCATTAGCCCTTATTCTAAAGTAAATTATTAATTAAATCTCAGCGGTAGTATTTAAATTCTAATATCTATCATATTATTTTACACAGACACACAAATAAAACTTTAGTAATAAGGTATATATTTATTACTGTAAAATGAAATATTGATCTAGACATTAATTAATCTCTAAAATAAAGACCTTATCGTGACAGTATAACGTTGTATGTCACCAAGGCTAATGCGATGTCACACGATGGGGGCTTTTAACGAAATGACCAACTAAAAATACGAACAAAAGACTTCCAACTCCGACATGAGAGTCAAAACAAGTCTATGGCGTCTTTATAAAACAAAACACACAAAGAAAAACTTTGAGTTTATTTTGTTGAGCATAAACTGCGTATTTTTAAGAATAAGCGAGCTCCAATTGTAGAAAAATTATCTAAAACTGTTTAAGAATTGTTTATACCAGAAAAATTACGACAAAAGCAATTAAGTTATTGGATTAGCGTTAAATATTTCAGAGTTCGTAAGTTTTGAATTCATAAAAACTAAATATGTACGGAATGGTATTGATTATAAACAGAATTATTCATTTCTATATGTTCAAAAAAAATGACATCACATTCATGATGGAAATTTACAAAAGTAATTACGATTAATTATTATTTTGTCATAATATCCAGTGTATAAATCAATATGCAAAACAAGTACTGGACGTGTTTTTAACGTTGGGGCATTTCGGTAATTACTTTGGGGTTGGACTTCTCTGTACACTGACATTTTATTACCCACAAAAATATGTGACACGTCTAAACAAACAAAAGCAACAAAATATAATAAATAACGCTCAACAATTCAATTTCTTTAATTAGTAGTCGGTAACGTAAATTTTAAACAAAAGCGCTAACGAGTTTTGCAAAACTTTCTAAAGGATTATTTATCGTAACATATTGTATAGGACAGCATAGGTGTTTTACTTTCATTAATACATTTTTTGTTTTATTCAAAGATCAACTAACATACTTTATTCTACAGTACCTACTTTTTAAAATAATTTAGGTAATTTATTCTGTTGGAAAAGCTTTTTCAATTATCGAATTCTCAAAAAATGTTATTCCTAATAAAAGTTGGTGCCTGGCCTAAAATCATTTTAACATTAAAAAAGGTTCAATAACAATTCATATGATACTAGATTTTAGAGATTTTAGAAATATAAAGATTACATAAATAGTACTTAAGAATTGAAAAATAAGACTAAATATGAAATTTTACGTTAAACTTATAATTTCTAAAATCGCTCAAATCTAGTGTCATAAAAATTTTTATGACTTCTATGAAGAATAGAATTTTCTGAGAAATTGATAATGAACAACTTTTCCATTTGTTGCAGACAATTTAAATGATCCTGTATATTTTTGGAACTGTAAATTTTTATGAACAATATTTTTATAGCGTTTATAACATTTTTAATGGTTACTTAATTTAAAACTCTCCTAATAAATAATAATTCATTATTTGTTTTATAGATTGCCGTTTTTAATATTTCTTAACAACTATGGCAATAATATATAAATTTAAACAATCACAAATTGTTATCGTGGAATAAATTAATACCCCGAGTATATTCTCGAATTTAACACAGTTATAAAATGTGTACTTATTAGGGTGCTTTGACCGCTGAGCTACCAGTCTAGAATGTAAATTAATTTCAAAGTGAAATTAACACTTAATCATTATAAAACGAGATTTTACAACAATGTTTGTTTACGTTACATGTTCAAATACAAAGTACTATGAATAGAGTTATATTGTACAAAAACAAACTGAAATACCTAAATGTAATTTGAAGAATGTGTTAAAACAAAGCGTTAATTTTATGATACAACAAAAAATAGTGTCGCTACTGTTTTAATTTTTAATTTAAAATAAAGGATTGTGTTAAAAAAATAAAGCATTTGTTCAAAAAATTAGCATTAAACAATATGTTCAAATACTACAGCTATGTCATTACCAAAGCAACGATTGAAACTCAGAGGAGGTGTCAATTTTGTATTTGAATAGTATTTTACTATAATTTTACTATTATAATCATTTATTGCTACAAAATTAGTGTCTATGGTACAATTTTTATTACATAGAATATGGACTACACAGTTGCTATATCCGATAAATTGATAATAAATAGAAGCTAAGTTTGAGACGAATTCATGGTGAATTTCACTTTAAAATAATATTATTTATAAAATTTTGGTCACTATCAGGTTACTTATTTAAATTGTTTTAATAAAGAGTTGTAGAAATCGATAAACCAAATTAAGATTAGAATACTTATGCCTTTCTTGTATGTATTTTGTTTTTCGACGATTAACTAGAATTTGTTAAATGCTTGTTTAATTTATCTTACCTCTAATATCATTAGAATCCACATCTGAACTTAATCCAATTCTGGGCCACATTTTTTGTGCTGCTAACCTTTGCAATCTTTTTCTGCTGACCAGCACGCAATTGGACATATTGTTAATCGATAAGTGATAACAGTTTCAGTTCAAGAATCTGCTTGAAAAAAGCCAGAAATGTCTAATATTTATTTACCAAAATTTATTTTTACTGTAAATAGTTTGCCATTTGAAAATGAATATTAAACCTCGTACATTTGTGTTAATTATTAGCGACATTAGTTGTACATTGTAGGTATATTAAAAAAAACAAAATGTTTTAACGGAAAGCTCGTACAAGTTTTTATCAAAATGTTTTTTACGTTCAGTTTTTTGTTTTCAGATGCAAAACCTAGACCGTGTTATGGCATTTGGTAAGGTCTTTAGAATCTGGCGGTAGTGCTGAATGGGAGTCATCGAGTCAAATGCTTATATGAAAATTATCTGCAAAAGGGTGCGTGAATAACAAGTACGTACCTCGTCCTTTCGCAGCAGTATTCTCGGATACAAAACGGATATGGTGTAATGTAAAAGCAGACTATAACGAGAAACAATCCCCTTAGATATTTTGAAAAAGACTAACGTCATTCCCAATCCCGCTAAATGCCGTTACTTCAACAAGTTTGATAAATAAAAACAGCGTGAAAACATATGAAAGCCACAACGGTGATCCAATCTCGTAGAGAGCGTTAAACAGGGCCTTTCTTAAACTAATACGGCCCTTTACGTGTTGTGATCGTACAGCCCAAACAGCCTAGACTTCCTGTTGTTGCCATGGAGACGACGAGGGAGTTAGCGCCTTAATAAAGCTGCTGCGAGGGGCCAAGCTTACAATATAACGACTATAATGTCAACTCCAAGTCGATTGTTACGGTAAATATTGGATAAAATATTTATATCCTATCGAATTAAGCCGCAATCTATCTCTCAGACGTATTCATTAAACGGAGTTAAACAACATGCCAGTAAATCTGCTTCACCACTAAAACGGATTAATAAATCAATCTTAAATGTAAAACAATACCAGCGACGGATGTTAGCAGAAAATGCGAACAGAATACAATGTGAAAGCAATAATTCTATTACGCTGCATTACACGCTTACATTCCGTAAATAAACCAATAAATTAGGAAAATAGCTGAAACTGCAAAAACTCGCATGTTTTTCTTTATTAGAACAGATTTCGCCTAAAATGCTATGGAAATGAAGATTTGGATGAATAATTCCGAAAAATAGTGAAAAATTGCAAATTCGGCTGTTCTTGAAATTTTGGTATTCTTAGATTAACGCTTTGTCAGGCGCAGTAGTAAAATAAATGAATTTTGTCTCAATGGATCTAGTAGATATATTGTGTTTTATAACGTATGATAATCATGATTTACATATTTATAAAATAACGCACAACGCAAAGAAAACTTCTCTTGTATGTTTTTAAGAAGATATATTTTAATAATCCAAGCAAAAATAGTCATTACAAAGTCGGCAAGAATATAAAATCTGCTATATTTTCATACAGCAAAAAGTGCGCAAGTGTAACAGTCAAAGCTATTCCGCACAGTCAGTTAAGGTTCAGAGAGAAATTAGCTGAACGCTCAAGTTTTGCACGAATCGGCTGATGTGATTCAGTGCAATGTATCTCGCAGATACATTGCGCTAAGGAAAATTAACCGAATACCGAATTAAAATTTAGTAGCTGCAATAGAATAGTGAGTATTAAAATTAGATCACAATGATCATAAGTAGTTTACTTACTAGGTGTTCGTAAATACAAATATTTTAGGTTTGTTCCAGCAGTGAATTTTGTACTAATTCGTATACTAATAAATGAAACGGTTTATGCACATGCGTCAACTATGGACTAATAAATGTATTAGCCACTACCGAAACGCGTTAACGACATGCCTAACTGTAGATGATATTTGTGTCTATTAAGTACATAGAAATTGAAGCATCGCACGTGTAAACATCTTAAGAAAGTAGTACTAACGCAACAATGTGTAGGATTGAACGAGCATTAGTTGTGAACAGCGCATGCGTGTAAAAATCTATCGATAGTTCTTGCCTTCGTTTGTGTACTGTTTTTACCATCCACAAACTAGTTCATGAATTGATTCGATAACTTCTAGAACAGCCGACTCACCGTTCGATGAACTAATAGGGACTGTTCTGAAACGTGATATCGATACTGCGCATACGCATATACATCGGATCGTAGGTACATAGCTTTGTTAAAACAAACCTTTGCTTTTCGCATATTGCATCACAGTTTTCTGTTTACGAAAAACGTGTTGAAAAAGCAATCAAATATTGGTAAGGATTAAACGCCGAAAATTTAATAAACGCAGAGTTCAATAAACTTCTAATGCAGAAACTTAAGCTAATTACAATCGTTTCAAAAGTAATAGTCATCGCCGTTTTTTAAATACATTATTTTAGTAACATACAATTGTTTCTTTAGTACCCTACACATTTTAGTTTATAAATGGGGTAAATATAAAAACGCATCGCCATTTCCGTTTTTCATTTATTACCATAAGCTTTTCAACGTACGCAATATTTTTACGTTGTTGAAAAAAATTATTTAAATTCATCCTGTAAATATTTCCTGCTACAGTCGTTGTGCGTTACATTTTCCATAGCTTATTCGCCCCAGCAGCAAACTTTTTGTCATTCGAAAGCGACATATGTAAATCGACTACATATTACGTTCTACGACATTTTCGTAAATCTCCGAATTAGACCACTAACCTGCTACTCTATCTACCCCCTACTGACTTCGTTTTACCTTATATAAGGGTGTCTCTCAATCAATACTCGCCCTGCATGGTATTTTTGTTCCAAATACGTCAGGACTGGGCCAAAACATCGATAGTTGAGTGCACGTAGAGTAACTAATCTAATAACGAAATAAAATACTTAATTTCCCCTTCTTTTATATTTTTCTTTCGGCTTTTGTTTTTATACGTTTGGAAACTATAAATGGAATGTTATTTTGAGACACAATTATTTCTCCAAAAACTAATTTGCACTCTTTGAAACAAATAACTAAATTAATATTATAAAAAAATATTTTTTACGATTTTTACATTACATAGTAAAGGGTGTATAGAATAGCACATTATCCAAATCCTCGCCTGGCTTTTTTTACAGACCTCCATCCATTTCTTGAAGTTTTTGGTCATGTTTTCGCATTGATCCGGCTTTATCTCAGCAATAGCGGTCTCGATGTTGACTTTGAGAGCGTGAATTCACTGTGGTTTATTGGCATAGAATTTTCCTTTATCGTAGACCCCAATAAAAAGCTCCAATGATCTCAAATCGCATGATCTTGAGTGACTAATTGATGTCGCCATTTATTAAAAGCAAACGACCTGGAATTTAGAACCCAATAAAGTGATTGTTTCGCCACTTGTATGGCACGTGGCATCGTCTTGTTGGAGATAGAGGTCCGCAATATCCCTGCATTTCAGCTTAGGTCCATTGATCGAAACAGCCCTTCCAGCATCTTTCTCAAAGAATTGAGGTGTTTGGGCCTTCTTCGACACTTTTACTCGTTGCGGCAATATCTTCGATTGAACAGCATACCCGATTGCGCTTTGGCGTTCTTAGATCTCGTAGTAAACCGGTATCTTTGAATTATTTTATTAGGCTCCGAATAGCGGTTTCACTTGGTACACGATTATCTGGGATAAATGCACAAATTCGTAAAAGAACGTGAAGTTTCGTGATAAAATTCAACGATTGGTATGCATTCTGCGATTGTGTACCGCTCCATGATAAATTCTACTAGGATATAGATGACAGCAGTCAAATAAAACCTTTAAAAAGTTTGGCTTATAAAAAATGTTCTGCAATTCAAATCATGCACCTCTTGTTGAAACACCCTTTACATTAGAATCTCCTGCAACTCTCAACATTTCGGTTCATCATACGATAATATTACAACTAATCTGGTTTGATGTTATTTAACCTTCACAAATCTTAAAGTTAGGCGATAACTTTGGTGAAAATGTATTATAATTTTCTCTATTAAAAAATTATTTATAGCATATTGATGATCGTTGAAATAAATCACAATGTTTAAAATATATTTTTAATTTGAAAACTTATGACATTAACAGAGATATTTGTAAATTTGAATGTCGACAAAAATAAATCTCTACCTTATGCAACCTGCTTTTATGCTTACTCCTTATATACAACATTCAGAGCTTACGGCAGAACAGATTCTATAAATAATAAATATTGACTAAAGCCAACACGCGTATTTGGGGTTGTAACTATTTGCTGTTGCTCTTTTGAAATCCTCAAACACCGATAATGTAGTTTCACGTTCCTTTGGATATTTACGGCTCTTCCCGAAAAGACCACGATGATCATACATCAACTCCAATTCAATACATTTTTCCATATGTTCTACAACCATATTTCGTTAATTAATTTTGTTGATTTTTACGCGAACATCTTTTTGAAATAAGATAAAAGGCACAGTTCGTACATTTTGGAGACCGTGATTTCTTCCTTGCAAAATAAATATTGACAAGGATTACTTCAGAGTCCGTCTTTGCGGCGCAGTTACTTGAATACACAGCACTCTAGATGTTTGTATTGGTGTATTTACATTCTGATGATCAGATCGCTGTTTCTGACGTTAAATTATTTGACAACTGTATTCGTAAAGAACATTTAGCTTTACATCATCCAGTTTGTAACCTGCACGCCCGGAAATTGTTTAAATGTTTGATTTTCTATTAAACTTTATTTATGCATTGATATTTACATCAAGATCATTTATATAAACTTTTAAGTAAATTATTAATTGCAATTATTACAGTGTGAATAATGTCTTAAAAACCAAATAAACTAATTGTTCGTTTATAGAAATGTGTTGTTAATAATAAATAATCTACTCAAAACTACTCCGAATGCACGATCAGCCTTTATAAAAAAAAATTATTCGTTAGGTTCAATAAACAAATACTTCTATTAATAAAAAGGTTGGAAAGTGGAGATTGAAAATGCACAAGTTTTTTCTGGTGCTTGATAGTATTAAGCTGACATCAAGATTACAAAAATTATAATTATATACGTATAGAGGCACATTACTCAGTTTCAACCATGCTGAGAATGTTGTTTAGTGATTTACAATAACGTTAGAATTACCTACTTGTAAGTGTTTCAATTTATTCCAAATAAGACGATGAGATTAGAGACGGTCATAGGGTTCGCGGGGTTATGTGCGAAAATTAATTCGGGACCAAAAAAATAAACTTTTACTTACTCATTAAAGATAATTGTTTTTTTTTAAATATTTTTTTATTATAAAAAACATCAACGTGGAACCGGTCTATCCGTGGGGCCGTGTGCGGTGCACACCTTGCACTCCCCTATCGCCCTATCGCCAGCTCTGAGTGGGATAAACAGTTGAGTCACCTGATTTTTTTTTCCATATTTTGGTACCAGCAACAAGTTGGTGTTGTTTTTATTTACATGTATGACTTCTGTTCCGTTTTAAATTCGTTCACATAATTTTGGGCACATCCATAAGTGATGTATCTGTACCAAAATGCTTCTAAAAAACTGCATTTCCAAATACCGAAAGAACACCAATGGAAAGAAGGAATACAAAGTGTAGTGAACGGCAAACCCCAAAAATCTTAAATTGTAATGTTTTTTATAACAAATACTGCAAATGTTTCTCTATGGATGTATACAATTAATTATAGTACTCAGTAAATCACTTATCGTTTACCCCAATCCCAACGGAGTAGAATATATCGCTCTTACACCTATGTACTTTTAGAAATATTATGTTAGCAATAAACTAAATGTAGGTAATTAACACAACTAAACCTCAAGTTTTTTACTATTAATTTTTTAAGCGCTCGTTATAAAGTTCGTAAACATTTGAATAATTATAGTCGACTACTACGCCAAGTGCACTTAATTTTTTCCTACTTCTACCCTAAATATTTTGACAAACTTGGCATGCAATTAGAGCAAATTACTATAAATTCGTAATAAACCGCTATTTGTTAAATAAAAATATATTAAATTAGTTAAGATTGGTACAATAACAATAAGTTTTATAGCTAGTTATAGCAGAATCTCTAAATAAAACAAGGTGTTCGGGGTTTCACCTTCTAATTAGTTTATCACTAAATATTTTTAATGAATTTGTACAAGCTTACATAAGAATTGTGAAAATTTGTACACTTAACAGTTCTAAAATTGATTAGAACTGTAAAAATTTTCAGGTGTAGAAAAAATCCCTCTCTTTTTAATACAGCTGAACCCTGTTTTAGATTGTTTCAACCGCTTTTATATAATTTCATAGCAGATTTATTCAACGTTAAATTATTAACGGGAAAACATTGGGTATATAAAATTGCAAAATAAAATAACTAAGTGTTATGGAAATTAAAATGCTAGAGAAAGCCTTGATTGTTTTAATGTGTTTGTACTTACTGCATAACATTAGTCCATTCCAACTCACAAATTCTTAATTTATAATCCAATACCTAGTTCCATTAAAAACTCTAGTGCAGTGATAAAATGGATTTAAAAATGAAATTCATAAAATTAACAACTTTTAATAATTATGAAGTGCATGTATAATTGGTATAAAAATGATTAATTCTAAAGCTCAAAAACGGTATTTAAAGTGCATTACAAATATCAACAGACTCTTAAATTAATTTGAAATTGAAAATAAACGACTCTAGCAATCAATGGAAAATATAATTTCTCCAGCGTATAAAAACATTTTGTGAAACCGCAATTCAATAAAGGTCGTTTGTTCCTAAATTGATAGAAACAGGCGGGGTACGTAAACAGTTATAAGTATGTCTCCACAACACTCCACTTATTTCAATTACTCTTGACGCTGGCGCCGCGTGCAATTCGCTTCTGTAATTATAACAATTGAAGGGTACATGATGTGAGTTTTTGTTATTAAATTGAAGATTGTTGGTTTTCGACCTTGAATTGCTTTAATTTGCGGCTTAATTTGATTTGTCGACGCCGCGTATTTATATCTACTCTAGGCGCCGTCTTTCGTTGGCATAATTTATTATTGTTTGTTTGGCCCTGCTCGGTGGTGTGTAAATTAACTTTTTTTTTAAAATAATACAATAGGAAGCAAATTTTGTTTGTAAAAGGCTAAATATTTCACTTGTTGCATACTAAATATTACTTTACATTACAGTGTAGAGTGTACAATGATCCGCCTTTCGCCAATGCTCAGGACCGGTTTAAGGTTTAAACATAGATTTGGAGCGACTGCGCTATTAAAACAAGTCTAAAACAAAACATTTCGCAACATCTGTTGTGAATTATTAATTAACACTTCACAAAAAAACATTGCTTAAAATAATGTCACGCTCACTGAAGAGGGGATTAAATAAACGAATGTTACTAAATGGTTTTAGTAGTATTAGACATCGTTTGTAAAATTTTCTATGTAGATGTTTTGTATTAAAAAAAAAACACCGATGAAGAGACGGGAATCGTAAATATTATAGTTTGATTGTAAAAAAGCGATTGTTCACATTTAATGATATACAGGGTGTGTATAAATTGGCGGAAGCGCTACACGTGACGATGTTCTTCGTAAAATTCTAAGTCGAAAATCTTGATACAAAAATGTTGTACCATGCTTCACATGGCCTCAGGAACCATTTAAAGAAAAAAAAATTGGCAACATTGCATACATTGATTTGCGTTTGGACATTTTTTTATCAGCAATTTTTACTTAGGTATTTACAATTTTTTTTCGAACTGAAGGCCTTCAGTTCGTAAACATAGCTGCAAACTTTTGGGTATCGTAAAACACAAACTAGATATAATTACGAGAAAAACAGAGATAACAGCTAATGACTGTTGCCATATGTATTATTTTCATTCAAATCAGTGATTTACATATTTTCAACACCAATTTTTGAAAGGAAGAACACAATATCTAGGAAAAAAATACTATTCGAAATTTATTTTTATTCCAAATTGCAGCTTTTTCATTTGCAAGTATTAAATAATAACGCTTATTAAAGGACTAAATGTCAAAACTTTGAGGACCTCTTGCAGACACAGCAAGCATGGTACAACATTTTCGTATCAAGATTTTCGACTTAGAATTTTACGAAGAACATCGCCACGTGTAGCGCTTCCGCCAATTTTTACACACCCTATAACTATATAAGTGATTTTATATCATACTTTTAAACTTATTTACCTATACAGGGTGTGTATAAATTGGCGGAAGCGCTACACGTGACGATGTTCTTCGTAAAATTCCAAGTCGAAAATCTTTATACAAAAATGTTGTACCACGCTTCCGATGGCCTTAGGAACCATTTAAAGAAAAAAAAAATTGGCAACATTGCATACATTGATTTGCGTTTGGACATTTTTTTATCAGCAATTTTTACTTAGGTATTTATATTAGTTGTTCGAACTGAATGCCTTCAGTTCGTAAACATAGCTGCAAACTTTTAGGTATCGTCTAACACAAACTAGAAATAATTACGAGAAAAACAGAGATGACAGCTAATGAAAATGTTGCCATGTGTATTATTTTCATTAAAATCAGTTATTAACATATTTTCAACACCAATTTTTGAAAGGAAAAACACAATACCTAGGAAAAAATATTATTCGAAATTTATTTTTATTCCAAATCGCACCTTTTTCATTAAAACATATGAAATAATAACGCTTTTTAAAGGACTGAAAGTCAAAACTTTGAGGACCTCTTGCAGACACAGCAAGCATGGTACAACATTTTTGTATTAAGATTTTCGACTTGGAATTTTACGAACAACATCGCCACGTGTAGCGCTTCCACCAATTTATACACACCCTCTATAACGTTTAAAATGTTTGGTAATGTCCGTTGATGTATTAAGACGTAGGTATGTTTAGATTCCCTATTCTCATTAGGTACACATAATGTTGCAATTCCCCAATTTTGCGACATGATTCGCCGATAGGACACTTTTGTGACATAAAAACAATACTGAAAATTAATTTTAAGATTGGAGTATGGCGAAATTTTGACAGTAAAATGTTTATTATAGTAAAATGCTCAAATTACGTCAATAATTGTACAATTATTAGAAAATGGCAATTGCAATGAAGTACGTAAATCGATAAGTTAAAAAAAAAACAGTCTTCCGCAATGCGATGAGTTTCGTTTTACGACAACGGTCTGGAACCAAACTTGTCGTTATGCCGTGGTATAGGGCTAACGTGGTTTCATGCCGGGGTTAATCCCAGGTTTAGCTTTTATGCAATCGGGTTTTAGTGTTTTGTTTATATTAGTGTCTTCACTCCATCCCAGGTTTGTATAACTAAGATCTGTGGTCTCCAACCTTTTGTGGTCTAGGATCACTTTTTATGTCAAATTCGTACCCGAGATCTACTTTTAAAAAATTGTAAAATTGTGCATAACAAAGGTAAATATGGGGGAAAATTAATTATTAAAAATACAAAATTCTCGAGATCGACCAGTAAGGACGTCGCGATCGACGGTTGGAGATCACGAACTTAGAAGAATTACTCCTTAGTATGAGAGGAGCTACAATGTATTCGTAAAAGTACAAAATTTCTCGTACCTACTTCAGGTACAGACGTTATAGCAAAAAAATTGAAAATCTAGAATTTATTTTTTTCTCTCTTAAGTGTTCTGTTTTAATATTTAGATCAATTTTATTTGTACTGTCTTAGGGTGCCTTTCTATGTATAATGTAACTATTATTTTAGATTTTTTTATTACTTTCCATTTTTGACTATTACCCTTAGTTTCAGTTTTTCTTATGGACCGTCAACTTGGCTTTGGAATACTTAAACGAGCTTTTTTGTACTCCTTTTATTGATATAACACTTGTCATATTTATTTAAGTAAATTACTTGGAAAATCAAAAATCATATATTGCCCATATTATTCTAGCTAAGTTATCATATTTCAAAAACTTAGAATTATACCAATAATATACGATTTTCCTTGATTTTTGAGTTATTTATAACAATAGATACACATGTGATATATTGTTAGAAATAGGAGAAAAAAGCACATTTAATTATTCCAAATCAAACTTGCCGTTTAACATGTTTCATAGGTAGCTAAATACAACTTTAATACCACTTTCTTTGTTAAATTTATGACATTAGTTGCTTAGTTGTACAAATTATGATGAATGTTCAGCTGCTACTGTTGTGCTTTATATTTACCTTCGTAATCTTAACAGCTATATAAAATATACAATACAAGGCATCACAGACTACAATTATGTGTTTTGGGTAATAACAAAACACAAATACATTCAAAAAAGAAAAATTTATAAACTTTAATTGGTAATCGTATTTGTACAAATAAAAAATACATTCTTGGTTAAACTTTAAATTGGTGTCTTTAAATGGACAATTTTATTAAAACAACTGTACTATAAAACAAAGTAATTTAAGTTTTATTTTGATTTACTTAATTTAAAAAGATGAACGTAAATAAATTTTCCTACACGTTACACTAACTTAGTTTTAATGTGTATGTAATTTAGCAATTTCATAGTGTCTCGTATATTGAAAGTTGACGCTATTCTCTGAAGTTAACACTCACCACTAACTAAAACAACCCCACTTTCTCCACCTCTAGTAATATAATTCGCCGTTCGCTATATTCAATATGTTAGCTATTAAGTTCGCGAAATACCTCATCACACTCACTAGCGGTCTAAACTGCCCCAAAACCAATTAACTTTAGGGCGGGACTTTGGGGAAAGTATTGGTCGTAGGAATAATGCTTGCCCTGCCACTGGCGCCAATCACTATAAACTGCGGTCATTGCTTATCAATTCCTTTCCCTTAACGCATCCTTTGAAATTATTGTCACAATAATGAATCTAGATTGTAATTATTAATTTGAATAACTTTTGCCATAATCGAAATTTATCAGTCTTAAAGTAAAAGTGATCAGATAATCTATTAAGCTTATCATATGTGTTTAATGTTATTAAAAGTATATAGACTTTCTTTTTAAGTGTAAATAATTACATTCTAAATTGCAACATAAAGCTAGCTTATTAATGTCTTACTATCATACCACCACAAGCTTTACTGCAAGACATTCGATATATTTAACAACCGGTATGATAAAAACATATATATATATAACGGATTTCTTTACGGTCTGCGCCGCTTCTCCGTCCCCAGTATCCATTCTCTTCTGTCATAGCACATGTCCTCCTCTAATTGTCTTGTTTTCATGGCCTCATCTATATCGTCCCGCCAGCTTCTTCTAGGGCGTCCTCTTTTTCTTCTTTCGGCCGGTATCCATTCCAGAATTCTCCTTGGCCATCTTGTATTTTTCATCCTTTTCGTATGTCCGAACCATTTTAGTTGCTTCTTTTCGACAACCTCTATTATGTTGGTGTCCATGTTCATATTTTCTCTGATCGTGTCGTTTCTGACTCTTTCTATTCTTGATGTTCTACAACTTCTCCTAAGGTAATTCATTTCCGTCGTCATGAGTTTGTTTCTATTCTTTTTTGTCATATCACATGTTTCGGCTCCGTATGTGATTATACTTTGTACTATCCTATATATATTCGTTTTTTGTTTTCCTTTGCGATTGTTTTGTCCCACAAGATCGAGTTTAGCGATAAAAACATTAAAACTCTTATAAATGTAGTGATTTCTCTAAACCAGTGTTTACTAAACTTACAACAATCTTGTACCCTGTTAAGAGTTTATTCTACCGGCGTATCCCTTTCGGCCGAAAAAAAGACTAGTTTGGGATATAGTTTTAAAGGTTTGAAAAGTTGGAACCTTTTAATATAAAATATTCAAATCTGGAAATTGCAAAGTTGGAATCATTCAGCGTTGGAATCAGGTAGGAATCATGAAACGATGAAACCATGCAACACAGGAATCATTCAGCGCTGAAACGCTCAAATCTGGAAAATTTAAATCTGAAATTTTTGCTGTCCTCTATATAACAAAAGCCAAAGTATAACATAATTTCAGAAGTTACTTTCTTTTGGGTAATAATAGATTATATTATATTTCTTTACCGTTAATATAATAGTGACAGGCCTACTCATTTCCATAATAGACTTCAAAGCCTTAGAGCAATGACTAAGTTTATGGGTCAACATTTGAATGCTAAGAAACAGAATAAAAAAGTGCATGAACGTGGTGCAAAGATTTGTCTGATAGAACTAGATGACCACAGGAACAAGGACATGATCTTGACTCATGGCAAATAGGACGAAATTGAATAAAAGATGAAAAGTCAAATATTCATCGACAACGATTAAACCAAGACGGAGTAATAAATGCAAAAGCAGATCAGAACAAGAGAAAAGATGGAAAAAAGAGTGGTACAAATTTTAAAGTGGGATTTAATAAAAGCATAATCGAGGGAATGGAATGGAAATGGAACAAAGATAAAGAAAAGTTATAAAAAAACAGGCTATGAGAATGCATAATAATAAAGGGCAAAATCAAATTGAAAAAATGGGATTATTAAATGTGCAGGGTATTAAGAGGGAAAAAACCGAGCACGTAAAGAACAAGATAGAGAAGCTAAAACCAAAATAAGAATAGGAAGCTGGAATGCTTAGAAGGATAAATGGAAAAGAAGATGTGGTAAAAGAAATGATAAAACACAATATAGGGATTTTAAGAATAACGGAAACTAACTTACTACACATAAAAACTCAACAGTCCTACACCTTAGAGAAGAAGGACTAAGGACTAAATAAAAAATAAAATACCGTTTATTTTACAATCAATTTTAATCTTAATAACCGATACGGAAAAATATTTCAATATTTTAACAACCGGTAATCGCGTACAGGATTATTATCAGCATCATAAATGTTGTTTCGTAGATTTCGCGGTCGTAAGTTAAAGATGCTCTTGAATGTAATGTTTTGCCTTACGTTTTTGAGGCCCTGGCGTGGGCTTCGTCAGTTAATATTTATTTAACAATACAATAGTGTTACATTTCAAACTGCTTTAAGATTTGATTAAAGTAACATCTTTACATTAACTTTGACATTCAAGTTTTTCTACTTTTTCTGTTCAAATTTTGTATTAATAAATATTTTAAGTTGTTTATATTTAGGAGTATATTTCATTTTTATACATCTTAATTTTATGAAACATATTTTTGGTGCTATTTTAACATCATCTTAAATTTTTTGTGTTAAATGAATTTTTAATCTAAAACAACGTAATTTTAATGACAAATTGAAAATATAACGCACGTGTAGATTCTAAGAACGCACAGAATCGGCGACGAGAAGAGGCGGTAGGTACGCATTATGTGTGAAAATAGATGCAATTAATCACCTAGCTGTGACATCAATCGTGGGTTTCCTCTGTTTTGAAGATAAAAGACTCCTTCAAAGACTCAGATTGATAGAGGGAGAGTCTTTTCATAGTTTTATATACAACCAAAAATCTTTAATAAAGTATCTAGTTTTTGTTTAACGACTTATCACTAAGAACCAATCGTAGCTCCCAACTTAAATATCATTCAGTTTCATTACGCATTATTACAACTGGTCATTACTTTATTTTACAATTAAAATAAGATCTATAGTTAAAAAAATAATGTATCCAACTTATAACTGTTAATAAAATTTGCAAAATCCAAGAAATTTGAGAACGAATGAAAGTTGACCAAACAAGAACCAGTAAAAAAAAAATTGTGGTACGGTTACGTAACGATTTTACACTTAAAGGCAAGTAAATGGAGAGGGAGAGAGAACGAAAAAAGAGCAGACGACCACAAAAAGGGGATAATATAATAATGAAAAAGTCATGGAAGACAGGTTTAGAATGGGAAGAATGATGAGAAAAACAAAGTTGAAAATCGTATCTAAGAGACGATCAAAAATGCTGTAAGAAAATGTCCTTACTGTTATAACAAATAAAACTTCCCCACGTATTTCGTTGCTGGAAAGTGGTTATAAATCACACGTCTAATTAAATAAGCAATAAAGTAAAACGTGTCAGGGTAATTTCTTGAGATTTACAAAAATATTATACATGTAACGCCTCTTGCATGTTTTAACGTGAATAATTCAACAAGTTTGTCAAACCTCCCTTAGGTTGTGTGTGAAAGGTATAGTATAATCAAGTGTGGCAACGAGGCGATAACGGAAGTTTTACACTAAATAATAAATATCCCTTAAACGAATTGTCGATGTACCTTTAACTTTTATCAATAATGAATTTTTCTTCGCGTTTTAATACTCAATATTCAAATATTTTCAATTTATATTTATTGTTATCATTTAATATATTGTTTACATTAGTCATTTAAAAATCTCCATATTACGATATAACGTAAAATATATGTTTACATTGTTTTAAGTATGTTGCTTTTTAAATGATTTTTATTTGAATTGACAATTATTATGTTTATTTTACAGTTCACGAATTGATTCTAACTTAAAAAAGTCTCTATTTTGGCGTAGGTAAGCAATAAAGGTTGGTAAAAAATCTAAATAAGTTAAATGTTAATATTTTATAATTACACACTTACCGTGTGTAGCTCGAATTTTGAAGACAAATTTTTATCTTTTAAATTTTGGGGTTGATCCTACACACGAGTAACCCTTACGAGTCTTTTGTTTGGCTTGTAACTACACAGCAGAAGAACATAATCAATTAATCAGCCGAGGAATGTATACTTACTAGAGATAAAACATCAATAAATATTTTTAAAATATATTAATAAAACCATTTTAGTTTGACATTATTAAATAATTGATGCGAAAGGTAATCAAAAACTAAATTTTATGTCCGGATACGCTTCTACAATTAGAGACAGACTAAAATGAAAATTTAAAAGTCGACTTAAACACGGTTATCTGCGGTATTGTACATTAAAGGTCAGCAAATAATAAAAATATTTAAGTAAGTGATAGGTGATATTTTCTGTACAAACATTGTGAGGTTTTGTGTAATTTTATCATATTAATGTTTAAATATTTAACATTTTAATCATAGCATTAAAAGTTTAACCAGCGTAATCAAAAAAAAAAATTGTTTGTCGGAATTACGCTTAAAATTATTGTTTTCGTCGTATTTTTGGCATACTGTTTTAATAAGAAACAATAAAATAATTAAAATAAGTTTAAGTTATTTAACAAGTAAAATTTAATGAATTTGATAAACGACTACGGAAGTTGAGAAACTGCTTTAATTTCTCTAATAATAAATGTAATTTATGCAACTTTTTGCCTTTATTTGACTGTCGTTTCGCACTTCGCTTCCAAAATGTATGTTTTATTTTACGACGACGATTTCTTGAAAGTCTAAAACGTGCTGCGAGATTTTCTCGTCTTTAAATGCATTGAGCTGTTATATATACAACTTAAGTTCTATTTACCCGGCTACCAGAGATAAAAGCGTCGTTCTTACAAGTCTTTTTAAGTAATGCCAAAGAAACTAACACTTTTAGTTTTGTACAGTTTAATTGAATGACACATTTTCAATTTACCTTAAGAGTGAATTTCACTATTAAGTAATCGGACAGACTGCAACATTATTTAAATATTAATGTGAATTTTTGTTATAAAACATTTGTATACTCTCGTTGACAAATAGCGTTAAACCTTAAAAAAAATCGATATAAAGTTTTTACTTTAATTTTGTTTAAAACGGTAAGCCATTTATATCTGGATCATTTAAATATGGAATATTCAAGTCTGGAAAATGCACTGAGAGAATTATTCAAATCTTGAATCGTTCAACGCTGGAATCACTCAACGCAGGAATCATGCAACGATGAAACCGTGCAACACAGGAATCTTTCATCGCTGGAAAGCACAAATATGGAATCCAAAAATTAAGAATTTTTGCTGCCCTCTATATTACAACAGCCAAAGTATAATATAATTACAGAACACTTCGTTTTATATTTTATCTTAACTATTGTACAGTGGAAGATAAAAACATCGTGTTAATGGTAACTCAAGGGCTACAAATTAGGGCAATGTTGCGTAATTATAATATGTACTTAGTCAATTCTTTTACTTTATTTTTAAAATTGCCTAAGCATTATAATTACGGAACTTTGCTCCAAGTTGTAGCCCTTGAGTTACCGTTAACACTATGTTTTTATCTTGCTATGTACAATACTTAAGATAAAATATAAAATGAAGTGTTCTTTATTTATATTATACTTTGTCTGTTGTAATATAGAGGGCAGCAAAAATTCTTAATTTTTGTATTCCATATTTGTGCTTTCCAGCGATGAAAGATTCCTGTGTTGCACGGTTTCATCGTTGCATGATTCCTGCGTTGTGATTCCAGCATTGAACGATTCTACCGGTGCATTATCCAGATTTGAACATTTCATATTTGAATGTTCCAACTTTTCATGCGGCTCCGATTATAACAATATCAAGTAAAATGCATATTCAGGTAACTAACTGGCAAACTTAAAATTATCTAAGTTTAAGAAGCAGTATATTACACTGCCTTTAAATACTGAATGAATTGTAAGAACAAGCGGTTATTTCGTACTATAAAAGTGCAGCCTACTAAATTTATTCATTAGTTAACTGCATTTTATATTGAATATTACACAATTTTTGTATGTTACATATTTTAGTCATAAAGTTGACATTAAACAATAAAAATGTATCGTATTTACTTGTATTGAGTTGTAAAAGTAACAAATACTACTAATACTAGTAGATATTATTTTATTAAGAAATACATTCGTCATTATAGACTTTATTTCTAATACAGAAAGGATCTTCAGGATGTTGTCAAATTAGTGAGCAAAATTTCGTTACTATTTTTTCTAATAGGATAAACTACGCTTTAATACACCATAAAAAAAGATCAGGACAAGATTAAAAATGTAATTGGATCAATTCCACTCGAAGATTGTCAAAGATGAAACCTTTAAAAAAAGAGTCTGTCAAACGCGTTTGAGCATTTTAAAAATGGTAAAGCAAGTTATACCGAAATGCATTAAATAATCGAAAATCACAAGAACAGCCATGCTCATGCAAAGTAATTGCTTTAAAATCTTCTCACGTTTTTTAAGAGCGTTGCTTCATAACAACAACAGATATCACTTAAATAAACTCATTATTAATAGAATAGGGAATTCATCCTAAAAAAAGCTTGGTTGGGCAATGGGTAAGTGTTTGTAAGGTAATTTTCAATTTTCCATAAAACAGCAAAGATTTCTTGGCAACAAATAGATCATTTAAAAAAGTGCCGCCAATAAGTAATGTGTAGTATGAACTACCCAAATATGGTAGGCTTACACGTCAAACGCTGAACTGTCAATATCGATGTCGCGACATCGTGGCATCGCGACATCAGGCTGTTCACCGGTGACATTTGATGTCGCGACAGCAAAAGTCGCGACATCAAATGTCACCGTGTGAACTACTTTTAAGGCATAAAGTATTTTTTAAAAAAGTCTTCTTGCAATATGTCAAAGTATCGCTATTGTTGTATATACGATTTTTGTATCCAGCTACTTTATAAACAACAACACAGATTATAACAAAGCTTGAATATTTTAGTAATTCACTTATATCATCAAAAATGTTTACATTATCTCTAAATCAGATAATTTTATCGAACTGAAATCTACAGTTGGTGCACAGATGACAGAGGGTGACGCAAGATGTCAGCAAAATTTTAGATTAACAACAATTTTTATATCACATTGCAATTTGGGTATGTTCTGTGAATGCAATGTCAACCGAAAAACCTCTTACTTTATAATATTTCAACCGTGTCTTAAGTCTTGGGCAAGACTGATTGAATCTAGTTCTATATCGATGGAAATGGAAAAGCCATAAAAATCAGAATATGAATTGGGACCATCCAATACCATTCAATATCAGGTCGCAATTCCCAGATTGCATTATTTTTCGTTTAGCGTCTTGCAGCGTGCGGTAATGAAATATGGGGCGATAAATGATTTACTGCAAGATAATATGATCTACAATGATTTACTAACACGATTAGCGACCAGGGTTTGAAATTTATCTTACTGAAACTGTAAAGAAAAGCATCACTGCGGACGTTTGCGAAATCGATTTGCAAGTTTCTTGAGAAATTATTGCGGTAGACACAATCAGACAGGCATTATACGACCGTATAAATTTCCCGCAACACTTTATTGTACAGTATAGTTGCACTATACGATATTAGAGTGTAGTTACAAGGTATTTTAGGAAAATTGCACCACCAAGGAAGATTTCCATTACTGATATGAGAGCAGGTGGAGCTGCGAAGTGGAAATCAAAATATTCTAAAAAGGCACACAAAAAAAGCTTTACGTATGCAAATTTAAAATATTTACAAAATTTCTGAACACAACATTTAAAAAATATATTCATAACAATTTAATAATTTCCGATTTCAACCTAACAAGAGTCAATAGAACCAACAATTACATCTCTTCGAATGTTAAAGATACATATACGGAAGTAAATTACACAAATAAAGAATTAAATGAAATAAAAACAAAATTATTCCGTGAATATTGTTTATAGCGTTTATAACGCATCTTTCATAGCAAGCATTCGTATATGCCGCGGAACTTTTTGGTTTTTTTTTTGTTCTGACGCGCTCATTGTGAAAGACTAGCTGTAATTGTAAGGGCAAATAAAAACAGTAGAAATTTTATTTGAATATTTATTTTACACAAAAATATTTATGGCAAATTTAATTGTTATCTATTTTAATTTGAGAGCAACTAAACTTTACTGGGCGCGGTCACATTCATGGAATCGACGCACATTTAAAGTCTGTTTCGCTACTGCTGGCGCCTCGCTGGCGGTATGAACACAAAGAAAATTCAATTAATGAATAGTTTTTCATAAAAATACAGAGTGTCCCAGTTATCGTAAACAGTATGGGAATCTTGTAAACGGCAAGAGATACAAAGTTGGTTAAATGGGCCAAAATGATTTATGATTTAGGAGTAACTATTTTATGAAAAAATAAATTTATTAATAGTTTTTGCGCTATTGATAAATAACAAACAGGGATTATAGGTTTGCTTATTTAAATTCACAATATTTTTCAACATTATCAAAACACATTTTTGCGTAAACTTGGAATTCTTTAATAAGTTTTACGTATCTTAATTTGTTTTTGTTACACCAACTTTGTAGTTGGCTGTGACACTATCAAAAAAAGTTTTTTTTTCTAGTTTAATTGACGTATGGGTTGTTAGGTCAATCTTAAATAAATAATAAGTAAGTTGTTGCAATATCTCTGCATTTATTAAATTTAATCAAAGTGGCCATTACAAAAAAAACGTTACACAAATAAGCTAGCTGTACTTAATTAACCCATGAAAAATTAAAATTTGAATATTTTAAGATATTTTATACGTTTTATAATGACTTATAATTTTTTACTTTTTTCTCTCAAATTTGTATCTATTGCCCATCGGGAGAGGGCTACACTTTAAACGTATGTTATAATTTATATTTAACAGTAAAAGTAAGTGGAAAATAATAAATTATTTTGAATAAACAAAATATTTTAAATTATTAAAGTTTTATTTTTGTGTGTGTTTAATTAAGTACAGCTCGCTTATTTGCGTAATGTTTTTTTTTCTACGGCCATATTGACGAATTTAGAAGTTTCCCTGTATCACTGTAATTACTTGTTACTTGTGATACCGTGCCGTTTCAAATATCAAAGGATGTCTTAGGTTTGAAATATTGAGGGATTTAGTTTTTTTTAGCATATCTATGGCGCCAAAGAATTTTTGAATATTGTGAAAGCATCACTGAGTTACTCTATAAAATAGATACAATAACGTTTGTTTCATTTAACCTCCTTATATCTATGCGGTTTAGAAGTTATCAACGATAAGTCTAAAATTTCGGACACCCACTGTTAATTTATTAAGCGTATTTTTTAAAAACAATGTAGCACAAACAACCCACCGCGATAGCCTGCAGAAGACTATATATAATATCTGTACAAAAGACCACATGTTGTAAGGCAACCGCGTTTATTGTATATGTGTATTCATTGTATATAGAAACATATGCATGTATGGTACTTGAAGTTAATATGACGAGGAGACAGTAGAAGTTACCCAACTTGTAATAGAGTCATTTGTTATTCGCTAACCGTAATAGATCTGTCACACTTATATCAACCAAGTTGTAAACATCATTTCCGATGAATTGGTTAAACGTAATCACATATTAAGATACAAACTTCAGTAATCAAACACATTCTGCTTAACCACATATACATTTAATAACTAAAACTGGATGCAATTCGGTGGCTTTTTGTTGAGATACAACCTGGTATATCGTACAGTGAAGCAATTGTTTTGTTCACTAAGCGACAATTTTTTGTTTTGCTTAAAATTATAATATACTTTAGATCTTGGGGATGAAAAACTACTAATCATCGAAATTTTTGATATTTATGTCTAAAAGTCATAGGGGCATAAAAAGTTTTTTACTTTTATTAATAAAAATGTGGGCTGTTTTTAGTAGGCAGACGTATGTAAACTAGAGTCCTGCGCGGGTCCAATTTTTCGGACCCGCACCCGACCCGCAAAGCTGATGTTGATACCGCACCCGACCCGCGACCCGCACGATTCTGGTTTAATAGACCCGCACCCGACCCGCTACCCGCATAATTCTAAGTTATTAGACCCGCACCCGACCCGCTACCCGCACCCGACCCGCTACCCGTACCCGACCCGCTACCCGCTTTATTGTAATTTGTTTGACTTTCACCCGACTCGCAGACTTGTTTGTCTGCCGTCCAAATCGGTTCAATCTTGCTGAATCGCGCGTTAGATTGTGTGTGGAAGGCTTTAATGAGTTAAATGCGAAACAGCATGTTCGACTTGCTTACAAAGTATTTCGTATTTGTATTGTTCATTGTGCGTTTGTACGATAGTATTCGTGTAAATACATAAAAATTGCTTCGTATACATTTTTAATCATATTTGTTTTCCAAATTATATATTTGTTGTTTTAAACAGTGTAATAATTATAATAAGCAGGCGATAATATTATACAGTTCATTCATATTTAAAAATAGTAATAAATTCCATAAAAAACTCGCTTCACTTGATCTGTACCATTTTATTAAAAAAATAGTATCAGAACGAATACCCACTTTATTGTGTACGAATGACCGATACCCGACCCGCTACCCGCAAACTTCATTATTTAAAGACCCGCAACCCGACCCGCTTTGCGGGTAACCCGCGGGTACCAGCGGGTCCCGACCCGACTGCAGGACTCTAATGTAAACCAACCAGTCAAACCAATTTTAAATAGCCAATGTTAGACGAATTATGTTTCAAGCGATTATTTTTTTAATATAAATATGTTTAAACATGCTTAAAAATTATTTGTGATAAATATTTGATTCTTTATTGATAAGTAAATCTATAGTATTTTTAAGACGCGTTTGTTCTTTAACAAAAAATCTGATATAGAGCTATTCAACTTATGATTTTACATGTATTCGTAAAATTGTACTTTTTATTAGGTCACAAATGTATTACTTTAATTTTACCTCTCATGACATTGGTTTGTTTTTGTGTTAAAATTATTACCTTTATGATTTAACTGCGTTATTTCTTGTGATCCTTGAGGTGAATAAATGATTTTTTTCGTAAGGATAAGTTCATTTGAATGCTATATTTTGAGATACAATTATTGAAATTAACATTATACCTTGTGTTACCAAACATTAATTACACATTACGTGTTATGTGACATTAAAACGTTTGTTTAATGTTTCATGTGAATATATAATATTAATGACAAATGTAATATCTGTCATAAATTATATACAAAAGTACTTACTGCAAAACGTACTAATACGTGTTGGAATAATATTTATTTGTGAATAATTATTCAATTATATCGTGTTATACATGTGGCATTACAAGTTTATTTGGGATTGTTATGTGGACGCATCAATTAAAATTGTTATCACAACAGTTGATGTGAAATATACAAAATGTTTCGACTATTAAGAAAATTTAATATTGAGATTTTCATCGCTACTCGTAATGTAGTGCTCACTTTGGGTTTATTATGTGCACCTCAACTTATTAAAAACTAAAGTCGCATAGAATCTCTTACTCGACTAGCATTACTTAAGCAATTATGGTGGAGGGGAGGCCTCGGCAAATCGGTTTACAGTTTACATTGTGGTCGAATTATAATCTCTCGTTTCGCAGACTGCTCTATTTTCTACGATTTTCGTTAAAATGTATACATTTGAGAATGAACCAAATTAAGCAATTTGCTATCAAAAAATTTACAAAAACGGCACTATTTACAAAACGCGATTGTATGAGAGGCGCATGAAAACGAATGCACATGGCTTGATTTATTTTTCAATTTGCATGATATTATGGACGAAGAACTTTTTCTGTCAATGAAGTGATAAATCTTAAAATTATTTAGGTGCTTTGTAATATTTGCGGCTGAATAGTTAGTAGGGCTGTCGAGGTTGAAAAACAAATTTGGCCAAAAATGAACCAAGTAAGTCGCATACGTGACTCACAATACGCAATTTTGAAAAAAAAAGTGTGTGAAAGAAGGGCGACGAGTAATTGAACCCATGACTGCCGTAATGCAAAAGGCGTTGAATGAAATAAACTGCAAAAAAATCCTATGATTTTTGAAAATGGGTATCCATTAGCGTCTACAGGGTGGCCTATTTTCGATGCCCATGCAGGGCATCTCGGTTATTATTAGAGATAGAAAAAAACTAAGTACGTAGTCTCGAGTTCTTTTTTTCGAGTGAAATTCATTGTCGTCGTAAACACATTTTTGATATCTTTTTTAATTTTCGAAATATAGCCAAAATCCGATTTTTCAAACTTTTCAAAAATATTAAATATCTCGCTTAAACAAAAAGATAAAAAAAACTTTAAAGACATTTTTGTCCTTAATAAGATAACGATATTCATTTTTTTTTACTTATACGAATATTGATATATTACACCTAACTTTCTTATTTTAAATAGCAACCATAAGCAAATTATATATTTTTTAAAAACGCAAAAAATAAGCTTTAGATTCATGTCAAAGGCAACTATGGTTGCTATTTAAAATAAGAAAGTTAGGCCCTATGCACACGGAGCAACTCAAAACAAACGCAACTGGTTTGTGATTAAAATTACTAACCGGTTACAAACTCATTAGTGATGTAGCTCCACACACGGGGCAACTCAGAAGTGATCGAAATCGGTAGTTTCTGTGTGGTCATGGATGGTGGAACATCACAAACTTTGTGGGCTAAAAATTCGTTAGATGGCGATAAGTTTAAGAACCTCTGCTTGCACTGGGTGGAATCTTATTTTGAACAAAACTGACTTAAAAATTCGGTTAAAACATTCTTAAGCCCCGTGTGGCACGGTATAGTTTTCTATATAGAAATCTGTACCAAATACTATACAGAAAATCTTATATCGTGTCATACAGGTTTTTCGTACAAAATTCTGTATAGTTTCTTGCACAGAAAATACTATACGACTTTTCCTATTTCCATATAAGTTTTGATATAGAAAATGCGTGCTACAGATGCGTATTCAGTTCGTGAATAATAGCGGCTGATTTTGAACATCTGCAGCTAAAGGAAATAAAAGCAATAGAAATTCCTGTTAACAGTTAATTTTTGGTAATCCGAAGTAGGATGATGTTATTGTTTAAAATGGTAATTATAAGGGATAAATACCTTGTTTTAGAGGGAGTGCATATAGGTAGAAGTACAGATTACTAAGAAATAATTGATAGGGGTGGTAATGGCATATGGCTCGAATGAGAATGCGGCAGAAGAGGATAACAGTAGTGGTATACTACGGTTCCTGCGACAGTTCGATTGCATGTCCATCCGGAGCTTACTATGATCGATGTTTGAAGGTCGCGAAGAAGTCTTTCAAGGTCGTCGACAATGACCAGAAGGTGGTTGCTGAAGGAGTCTTTGAAATGTTTGAGGGCGTGGTTTTAGGGTTTGCCGAAGAAGTCTTTCAAAGTTGTCGACAATGACCAGAGGGTGGTTGCTTGGTTGCTGAAGGAGTCTTTGAAATGTTTCAGCAACCACCCTCTGGTCATTGTCGACGACCTTGAAAGACTTCTTCGCGACCTTTAAACATCGATCATAGTAAGCTCCGGATGAATATGCCATCGAACTGTCGCAGGAACCGTAGTATACCACTACTCTTATCCTCTTCTGCCGCATTCTCATTCGAGCCATATGCCACTACCACCCCTATCAATTCTTTCTTTGTAATCTGTACTTCTACCATCAAAACCCAAAACTAAAAACCCGAAAATCGCATTCTGTTTGGGTCTTATCTGTGTTTATACTGTTTAGGCGCATGTGCATGGTTAGTAAATTGTATATAAAATATGTCTCCGTGTCACACACAGTTTCAAACGTTTGTAATTCTATATTGAAATCTGTACAAGAAAAACAATACAAGATATTCTCCCCGCTGATGCAATCGGCCGAACAAGCAACTGGTTGGTGATTCAAGTCCAAAACGAGTTGACAGGTTGAGTTGCCTACAACTGATTGCCAACGCGTTGCCGACTGGTTTGTAACGAGTTGCCCCGTCTGCAGTGTCCCATTCAATTACACAGGTTGCAACTCATTGCGGACCGGTTGGTGATTTGCGTCGGTGATCAGTTTGTTTTGAGTTGCTCCGTGTGCAGAGGGCCTTAAGTGTAATATATCGCTATTTAAATGAGTAAAAATAATTGATCATCGCTATCTTATTGAGGACAAAAAACCATGCCAAAAACGTCTTTAATGTTTTTCTGTATCTTTTCGTTTAAGCGAGATATTTAACATTTTTGATATCTTTTTTAATTTTCGAAATATAGCCAAAAACCGATTTTTGGCACCTTTCAAAAATGTTAAATATCTCGCTTAAACAAAAAGAAACTTTAAAGACATTTTTGGCATGGTTTTTTGTCCTAAGAATAAGAAAGTTAGTTGTAATATATCGATATTCGTTTGAGTAAAAAAAATTGAATATCGCTTTCTTATTAAGGACAAAAAACCATGCCAAAAATTTCTTCAAAGCTTTTTTCTATCTTTTCGTTTAAGCGAGATATTTAACATTTTTGAAAATTGCCAAAAATCGGTTTTTGGCTATATTTCGAAAATTAAAAAAGATATCAAAAATCTGTTTACGGCAATGCATTCTCTCGAAAAAATAATTTGCGACTGCGTACTTAGTTTTTTTCTTTCTCTGTAAATAACCGAGATAACCCTGTATGGGCATCGAAAATAGGCCAACCTGTACAAATATGCAGCTCGGCAATTAGCGAATAGGTACAATAATAAAATAGAAATTATGTTTTGATGGAAACGTTATTTTACTAAAACTTATAAGCGCATAAAAACTATTACATTGCACCAAAACTTAGAGAAAGTGCAAAAATATCTATAACGATAATTAAAGAATACATAGGTAAAAATCCATGACACACTAATTTAAATATACATTTGTAGAAAACCGAGACAAAAAGTACAATTTTTACACGATTTTTATTATTTGTCTCTAATTTTATTATTATTTAATGTAATGTGTATGATTCGCAGTTTATTTCATTAAACGCCTAATCAGGTGCCTTTTGCTACATGGCCGTCATCGTTATAATTATTCATCACCCCGTGACACATCGGTTTGGCTTTCAAAATAATTTGTATCGTGGTCAGTTATGCGACTTGCTTAGTGCTTTATTGGCCAAATTTGTGTTTTAACCGCAATAACCTTATTACTATATTTATTTTTTTAAATGAGAAAAACCAAAAAGTAATGAATGCTTTTTCCATAACCATAATCCATTACCAAGGAGCGCTCTCTGTGCGCGATCACATTAAGCAAAAAATTGAATTCTTTTTCTCAAACATTCACCGTATTACACAATTTTGTATTCGGCTTCATTTTATTTCCAATCGCGAAAAATGCTCCAATATGTGGAAAAATTCGAGCTATTCTAATAACATACCAACAGAGACCTTTTTTAGCGGTATCCTCATAAGCAAAACTACCTCTATGTTCGGCAGATGACCAATTGAAGGGAATACGGTAAATATAGATGACAAAAATAAAATTTTAAAATTACCTATTGCTTTTATTTAGGAAAAGCGTAATAATTTATAAATGCCATTTCATTTATTGATATATTGCTAATGTAGTGATGAAAAGGTAGGACATAATTTAAAAAACCTTCCATAATAAAGTGAAACTTATCGCACATTGCCAATTAAATAACGTTGTCCCTGGCGATTAAAATTTTGTGCTGGCTCAGTTCATCAGTTACCGCAACGGGTAGAGTAACCCTCCTAATTACCGAGCGGTGGTGACATGAATCATACTAATGACCGAGATCATCAACACTCACCTAATTAATCAGGATTCTGGCGGTCGCCGGTGAGACCTGGAAACAGAAAACAGTATTATGCAAAGCAACCCAGAACAGATGTTCAAATTATTACCGAAATATGTGGAGCACAGTGCAGAATAATCAATTAGGGAATATATACAGCTATATAAATATACACACGTACATAACAATGCGCATAAATGTTAATACAAACCGGTAGATTTAAAGTTTTTGTGGCTTCTACATAATTGCCAACTAATAAGAACAAGTAAGTAACACTAGTTATTTTGTTGTAAAATCCTACGGGATTGCGCCAAGTATTTTGTTCGTCGATTAAAGAATAAAATTATTAAAACTTTAAACGGAGGTACTACTTATTTAGAGTTAAGGAAACAAACCAAAACTAATTAGAGATGTATAGCAACTGAAGAGTACAACTGTTACAAAGCTTTTTACACATCGAGATTGTTTACATTAACTTTTAAAAAATCAATAAGCTTTTATTATGTATTTTTAAAAGCAAAAGAATTTGCAGAGTTTATTACGTTCACGATAATATCATTTAAGTAAACTACAACATTGTAACTAAACTGTATCAAATCATGGTAACATAGGCTTTGACAACGTAAGAGGAAAACATGAAGCTATTTACTATTAAAAAATAAAATTAATATAGCGTAAAACGTGGGTTCCATAACTCGCTTGTGCACGTGAATATTCAGAGTGTTAAAAAAAAACAATAATTTAAGGGACACATAGTTCCTACTAAAAGAAAACAAGTTTAGGCGAACAGGTTGTAAATCAGTTCTTTTAAAGATGTAGGTTATTTAAGTTAACTTGCCTCTCATTTTTCATGAAAAAATACGATAATCATGGTTATGTAACACCTTGCATCATTTTGAAAAATGTTATATGTAATGAATTTCGGCTTAAACATAGCTTTCAGATGCGTGAAACTGCGTCCTCTTTCAAAAATGCTTGGTATAACAAGAATTCTCCATTCGTTGCAATAAATCTGCCAAGTCATTGATTGGAAATAAATGAACTAAACTTTTTAAGTATTATTACAAAGAAGTCTATGGGATTTAGGTCAGAAGACCTTAAGATCCCTCAGATGAAATCTTTTCATCCTATCCAATTTCACTGTATTTTTTGATAAGACACTGTCTGTCGAATAATTGAAAATGAAGTGGAACCCATCGTGCATAAATCAAATTCGTGCTATTCCAGCAGGGGGCACATATGCTAAAACTTTGGCTAAACCTTATTGCTAAAAGTTCAGTCTGTTTGCTATACCAACTGGACCCTAAGAGTCAATTTCCTAATATACCCTTTATAAGTTAAATACCATGCACCTCTGAAGATTTTTATTTGCAGATGTTCATACGAATTTTTATAATATTTTAGTGAAAACTATACGACCCCTAATATCTCTTTTAAAATATGATAAATAAAATTGACTCTAACAGTTTAAACATATTGATTTTTATGTCCTTACCAGTCATTGTTTGATGCACCGCATCAATTTACATGAGTTGTCTGTTGGACATATCCCGAAGCGACAAATTAAGACTTCATGCATGTTGTAAAGATCCAGATGAACACTCATGAAAATTTCATCATCGCAGTGTGCATTGGCAATTCCAAAACTCAAGAGTAGACGTGGACCTTGAGTGAGTCATGAAATATACAAGAAATTTACCACTTTGGCAGGGATGCAACCGGTGGGAATATAAAAATCACGGATTCTAGTGCAAATTGTTTATTTAAATTTTCACATTTCGTACACATCGTTTGTAAGGTTTTCTTAATTATATTTAATAAGTAGAACAGAATCATAAAACAATTGTTTTAAAATTATTGTAAAGTTAGTCCGGTTTTTTCAATGAATTTGGTATAATACTTTATTAAACTAATATAAGCAACAAGGGTTGGTGATGAGGAAAGCATTATTATTAATTAAACAATGGAAAAACTTGAAAATGTTCAGATAAAAAAATTATTTTCCCTACAAAATGGTGCAAAAATGCCAAAAACAGCATAAAATAATTTATAGCTTGAACATTTAACATTACTTGTATCTGCGTAAATAATATTACCAACGCCGCAGTATATTGTTTGACATTTCGGAATCCAGTTTCATACTTTATAATATATACTTTTAATGTTTTAAAACGAAGTGATGAATCTCTTCTACACACAACTAATATACAGAAAAACGAACTCGCTTTGTATTTCGAATTGTTTGCCATTTTCCTCTGAGCAAGATCATTAGTCTTTTTTTTTCTTGCGTAGAAAGGCGTCAGAGACAGCAGCAAAATATCAATTGAAATCTCTGAATTCATGCACTGGCGTGTGACAGGCAGCGAAACGCGGTTATGTAATGTAATACCTAGTGATATATGCAAGTGCCGAACTAGAATGGCGGGAATGCAGGCGTAGTATTGTTCAGTGAAATGTATTCTTGCAAACATATAATGCAGAATCCCGGCAACAATCCCTAGATTGTTGTAATTGAGTTGAAATTAGATGGACTGACTAAATGTAGTAGTATACGTATAATCGTGGAGCTGAATGTTGCTTTGTTGAGAGAATTTTACTAATTCTGGGGATAATCAAGTTTAACAACAGTCAGTCTTTAAAAGACTGAGTTAATCCTGAGTATCACTAACTGTAAAATAAGATTAGACATTACCTATTGTGGTGTGCAAGAAATCAAAATGGAACAATAGTTACAAACACTCTGGGATAAGAATGAACTACATGAGCATCTCGGTTATTAAAAGATACGAAGTCGGTTAAATTAGAGATAAGTCGCGCATTTTGGAGTCCAATATACTCGTATAACTAAAATTAAGCTCAGGGCTCCTTTTCCAGATCGTCGGATGTTAAAAAGGGTGTTTTTTTTTTAAATTTTGTATCCTCATTTGTTTCTTCACAACGAACAATAACTACTGGTAGTTTTTTACCGACACTATTTAATTATGACTACATTTAATGCGTTAAAAACAAATGTCACAAACGTTTTTTATTACTTTTATTTGTTTTATAGCATTTAATTGCAATTTTCTTATATTATGTATTCTAGAGTGTTTCAAATCCTTAAAAATGTAATAAAAAATTCAATGTAACGACGACATATTACAATATGACATCCATATAAAGTTTTGTATTAATTTAAAAAAACAAATGAACATTAAAAATGTTAAGCCCGATTTGTGACGCATCACAATGTAAAAAAAATACCGTAATCGAATATAAAACATTTTAGTTTAACCAACTTCGTATATCTCATGATAAATGAGATCCCCATGCTGTTCGTTATTATCCTTGGTAGACTATATGATACAGAATGTCCCAGATAACATTTCCAGCATGGGGATTTCGCATATTATAATAGATACAGGTTTGCTTAAATTGGATGAGAGGAGTTACAGTTTATTTTTAAAAGTACAAAATTCCTCTTACTTCAGATGTTATAACAAAAATTATGAAAATGTTTAATTTATTTTTACTCTCATAACTTTTTTTATTCAATTATGTAGTACTTTTTTAAAGTAGATACTTTTTAATATAGAATGTAACTGTTATTTTAGATTTTTTTTATCACTTGCAATTTTCGAGATATTACCCCTAATTTAATTTTTTCTTACGGGCTGCGAAGTTGACTTTGGAATAGCTAAATGTTTTTTTTTTTTTTAATGAGATATTTCTTGCTATATCTATTTTTATAAGTCACAAAATCAAAAAAAAAAAATAATCAACTACTACAAAGTATTGAAATACACAACAATACTACAATATTCTTATAAATAATACCGCAGACAATTGATCCTGTCATTTGACATTTAGTTAGTTGTTTTTTGTTTTAATTTTCATAGATAACTTGATAGGTGATTGGTAAAATACGATTCTTTCTCATTTTGTGACTTATTTATGAAAATAGATAGCAAATAATATCCAATAAAAAGAGAGAAAAAAAAACATTTAACTGTTCCTTAGCCAAATTTGCGGTCGATAAGAAAAAACGAAGTTAGGTTAACATTTAAAAAATGGTAAGTGATAAAAAAGATCTAAAATAACAGTTATATTCTTTATTAAAAAGTACCTTTAGAAAGTTTTAATAAAATTAATCATTATGATTAAGAATTAACACGAAAAAGTTACGAGAGAGAAAAGAAATTCGACATTGTAATTTTTTTGCTATAATATCTAAAGTAAGAGGAATTTTGTATTTTTAAACATAGATTGAATTTCCTCTCGTACTTATTAATAATTTATCTAATTTAAGCAAACCTGTATCTCTTATAATAGGCGAGATCCCCATGCTGGAAATTTTATACGGGACACCCTGTATAGCGATCATAATTTTTGTATACCTCTTTCTGTGGATTTACAATTCACGCAGTTATTGTGCTTTTTTTTTAAATATTACTTTTAAAGACAATAATTGAGGTTGCATTTTATACAGTCGATGATTTTTGGGTTTTTCTAAACTGTAATAAGGCGTGCAACGAATTTTTCACTTGGTCAGTTGCACGATGGTGTTGGAAAACATTCGCTGCGATAATCAATTTATCATTGCCACGTTCGTATGCTATGCAAGAACATTTCCCATTTATCAGAAGCAGCAAAGTACCGACGATCTTTTTGATTTTGATTTAAAAAGTGTAATAAGTATTTATCAAAATTCTTTATTTTGTCGTTTAGCCCATTCAAGTAAAATGTTTGCCCTAAAAACATCATTTGTAAGCCAGTTCTAGTTCCAATTGAGATAAATATATTTTATAAGTTTATTTAAATAATCGTTGCTCCAACACCAGCGGCGCACTAAGAAAGGTTAACAACCGGGGCGCAATATTGTGCGACACCCCCTCCCTTTTTTTTTGCGAATAATTCAGTTAAATTAAAAAAAAAAAAACGACATGATGTTTTATTCTTAATAATATAGTTCATTCTATGGTACCGTTGCTATCTTGATACCCGAGGCGGACTGCCTCCACCCTTAAGTCCGCTACTGCTTCATACCAATTTTTAAAAGACATAAATATTGTTTTAAATTTGATTGAAAGTGTTTATTTTAAAGGTTATATACTTGCTTTAAGAATACCTACTTATCGATGCATCTGTACCAAGATACTTAAAATACGTTTATTACTGTATTCTGAGTATTTACACATTTTTGAAATGGGCAGAATAGCTACTGTTGCTTTATTTTCATCGTCTATTTTAAAACAATCACAAATTTTTTTGCATAAAAACGGTTACGTATATCTAAGATGTATATAGATTAATGTAATACCCCTAATTCGTTTTTCAAAATAACACTGCTTAATATTAATACTAAATATGTTATTAAAATTTTTGTTTGATTTGAGATGTGTTAAAAAGGGTACAAAATCATTTTTTTGACCTGAAGTAACGTACATATAATGCTGTATGAAGACTTACACGAAGATTTAGTCTAAACAGAATCTTAACGATTAATAACAGAGTTCGTGTAAAAAAATTAACTCAAAATTATTGGCAATTACAACTTCATATTCAACAAATATTTTATAGTAAATTATTCAACACCAAAAAATAACTACAAATCAAAATCAAATTTTCAGGATTAAATTCTGTTGTATTTTTTTCTTTCGAAATGATACGCGTAAATATACAAATAGTTGCTAATTGGAAATCATTTGATATTATTTACACCTGATATACACCCATCACGGTAAGGACCATTGCTTTAAGAGCAAAAGTTGTAGGTACTAATAAATATTTTCATATTTCTACGACAGCACCATTTATCAGTAGAACCGACCATAATGTTTTATACCTTGCATTTTTGTTAAATCTCTCGTAAAATGTTTACCCCTTCGTAAAACCGACGGTTATGAATTCAAACAATACGTAAAAGAATGATAGCGTTTGGTTAGCACCATAAACGATCGAAATAAATCCCAGCAAATATTTAAGTTAAAATTCACGAGCATTTGTGGTAAAGTAATGTAGATTATTTGTCATAAAATAGCTGGCCAGTTCGGATCGTTTCTCAACGGGTCGACGGGACGTGAAATTAAGTGCGAGCCATACAGGCCCCGGAACCAGTTCATACTGACAGTCAGTGGCCGCGTATTCGTTCACAAAACACGCTATGCTATTTTAAAAATCTATGAACCACATTATTTTATACACCGTGAAAAATGACTTCTTCTTTGTGCTTTTAGACGTTTACGGTTTTTCGTGTTAATAAATATTTTTAACATTTAAGGAAAATAGAACCATGGATGATTCTCTACGGTTAGTTATGTTAAATGAATAAAAACAATTATGAACAAGCAGAACAAATCCCTTCAAGTACATACAATACAAGTGCCAATTATAATATTAAGCGATAAAAGGCAAAATTAATTATAAATAAATTTAATTACATACTTTCTGTAAAAATGGAGGTACATATACTGAATATTTATTTGTAATACCGGCAAATAAAAAGTACATTTTATGGTTTAAGTCGCATAAATAAAGGAAATGTTCATTTGGCATCAAACGCACCGAAAGAGAGGCAGTCAGTACAAATGATGGGGGACTTGCAGCTTGCAGTTCGAAAGGAAGTCAAGGGCAGAAATTTTCGTGTTTCTCAATATTTAGCCTATCTGCGCCTGATGGAGTCAATTTTTTTTCGTTAAATCCCAGCACTTCTTAAAGTTGCCCCGAGTGAAACCGTTATTGTCAGCATTTGGAAATAAAAACCGCAGGAACACAATTTTTATTAAAATTATGCAAAATGGCGCACGGGAATGTAATATCTTAAAAACTCTTTACTGCAATGTTAAATAGTTTTTAAATCATTACAAACCTGGTTATCGGAAGGCTAAAACTACGCCATTGATAAATGACTACGTAAACGTCATTTGCGAAAGATATTATTGTCTAGAGTCTAGATGACCACATTCTCTGTGTAAGCAGTCCTACATTTGCAAATGTAGGTTCCCCGCATTTCGCTGCAAAATCTCAACGTGTCAGTTTCACAACAAATCCTTGCTTTTAACTCATCGGTGTTGTCAGGAAGATGAGTTCAACCTTTTAAAAATCTCCATAAAAAGTAATCACACAATAATAGGTCTGGTGATGTCGCTGGCCAAAGTAGATCGCCATTCTGGAAATGATGCAGTTTTTGATTACACAATGATTTTATTTCTTGCACTACTTGAATCTTGAACTATTTTTCAATATTCTACTCAAAGTACGGTGGGACAATCCTAAATCCTAATGATACGGAATGTCGCCGTGCAGAACTCTTTGGACCAGGGGTTCCCAAAGTTTTGACCAGCGGGACAAATTGTAGACTCCGAAATATTTGGGGGGCCAAACAAAGAAGGGTTTTTGAGACGCGCGAGTAGCCCAATCAACTGAGAACGGTAGTAACAATAATAAATTAGTAGAGTACCAGCAATAAATCGTAAAACAACACTTATTGCACATAAAATTTATATTTTTTTAACTGAATACTTTTTTAAATTTATAATGTGGTACGATTTAATTTTGGTTTTGTAAAAAGAAAATTATCTGGAATGATTTCAAGATGGCGGATGGTCTGACATCGCGCGTGCCGTATTTTTAGGGTTCGCGGGCCGCATTTGTCCCGCGGGCCGTACTTTGGGAACCCCTGCTTAGATTCACCAGGGAAGGTCACGATACGTTGTCGCTAGAATTTGATTAAGGCTGTCATAGGCGCCGACTTTCTAAACTCGCTAGGGTGGCAGGGGATAAATGTACGATGCACGAGTGTAACAAGTACCTACACTGGGGATGTGTGTGCCAAAATAACATAAAATTTGATACAAATTTTTCCCGCTGGTAACTTTTCCAAAGACCGCTGGTGACTTTTTCAAAACTAGTTAGGTTAGACCGCTGGTGACTTTTCCAAAACTAGTTAGGTTAGACCGCTGGTGACTTTTCTCCAAAACTAGTTAGGTTAGACCGCTGGTGACTTTTTCAACACAGAAAAAAAGATACTTAGCGTACTAATTTAAAAACAAATTTATTCATACAATTCTTTAGGGTGCCGTCGAAAATCTCTCAACTTTGGCACGCGTACCACCTATTTGCCATCCCTGACCTACACGATAGGTATTATTAGTACATAGTCTCAGAATGGACGAAAAAAAGTATGGCACTAAATAAAGTTGTACTCGAACTCGAACGTGATATGTGCTGTTTGGCATAATTTAAATGTGAATTGCATAAGTTAGCCTTTGCGATGTCGCATCGCATGGGGGCAATGCCCCCCTAGTTTAATCGGCACGTGAGCACGAGCCCCGTTGCCCCCGTGTAGTCGGCGCCTATGAAGGCTGTGTTTATGCATCAAGAATATCAAAACTGAATGTTTTGCAGATTTATACGTGCCACTGGCCATTTTCTTCGAAAAAATAGGGGAAAAACTGAAAAGTTGAATAATAAAAGTAATTTTTGCGATCGCGTTGGCCATGAAACCGTCAAAGACAAAATTTAAATTTTTCCATTTACCAATACGCGCCTCCTTTGCAAGTAAAATGGTGTAAAGTTTTAAAAAAATCTTAAACGGGAAAAACTCGAAAAACGAGGCCTTTGTAAAAACAGTTTTCCCTATGTTAAACGCCTATGCAAGTCCCATAGACATAGTTATACAGATATACTACAACTTCTCAAATCATAGCACTTTTGCAGGGGTTTCGTTTTTGACCTTTTTCTCCGGAAAACTTTGCACCATTTTACTTGAAAAGGATGCACTCATTGGTAAATAGAAAAATTTTAATTTTGTCTTTGACGGTTTCATGGCCAACGCGATCGCAAAAATTACATTTGTACCTAGTAGTTATTTATGTGACAACAGTGGGAATAGGGATTCTGAGTCTCGACAATTTTCGAAGTCCCGGGACTCGAGACTTTTTTTATCAAAGTCCCGGGAATTCCCGGGACTTCGAGACTTTTGCGAATTTTATTTACATACTAGAAAATGGTGGTATAACCCGTCAAAAATGACGGAAGATTTTATATGGTGCAAGAAAAATGCTGATATATTCATGTACTCAAAATTCATCGGCTATTTTCACTGTAAAAAATAAGTTTTCTTGACAGTGACATTGTTTCTGAAAGCACCCGCTACATATTTAAAATTGCTTCTTTGCACGTATCGTGATCGTGAATCGGTCGTGACAGTTGACAGTTTTTTTTTTTTAAATTAAACCAAATTCACGGATTTTGTTTTTGAAGCATTTATTTTATAAAGTGTAGTAGTATTATTATTTTTAATTAAGATAACATGAGTAGGGAGATTTTTAAGTAATTATAACAATGTTAAGTATTGCTCGACAATGTTCTTCGAGACTGCTATTACCTTACTCAAAGCAATTACTTGGAAATAAAATAATACAGCCGATTTTTAAAAATGGTTCACAACGCAAACTTTTTTATAACTTAAACAACAAAGGGCAATTAATAAAAAACTTTAAGCTATCAAATTTGTTACGACGTAGTGGAACCGTGGCTCTTGAACTTACATCAGAAGTTTCTACAACAGCAAAAAAGGCTGTGGGTTATTGGCTTCTATCATGAAGTGGAATGGTGTTTGTAGCGGTGGTTTTAGGTGGTGTCACAAGACTGACAGAATCAGGGTTATCAATGGTTACATGGAAATTATTCGGAGAACAAATGCCTCGAACAGAAAAACAATGGCTGAGAGAATTTGAAAAATATAAAGAATATCCAGAATTCCAAATAAAAAATAAAGACATCACTTTATCCGAGTTTAAATGGATATGGCACATTCTACAGTAAATAAAGTAGGGGAAGGTGGTATATACTGGGACACTTTTTTTAAATTTTGCGTAACTTTTGAACGGCTTAATTTGCATACCTCAAATTGATATGAGATATTCATATTGCTTTAGTTTATCATTGCATATACAAAAAAATATTTTTTAAAAATAAAGGTACACAAATAGAGGGACTGTCCCACTATACACCACTTGTCCCCACATACACCACCCCGTGGTACATTGTGGGACAGCAAAAAAAAAATTTGATAAAGCATAAGTAATTAAAAAAAAGCTTAATTTTAATTTTTTATTTTAAAAACTTTCACTTTTCATGGGCATTTAGACATTGTACTTTGAAAAATCAAACTAAAATTGAAAATGTTTCTTTGTTTTTTCAGTGCCCCCAAACGTAGTCGCACCGAAGAAAATATTCTGTGTATTTTTTTTTAACACAGTCTTTATCTCTGTTTTTAGAGAAAGAAAATCTAAAGTCGGAAGTCTTTTTCAGAAAATTTACCTGATTATCATCATTGTCCCACAATGCACCATGTGATCAATTTTTAAAAGCAACGATTTAATGAAAAACTTGTATGATTATTTTAAGTTTTAACATTGTACATACATTTAATATACTGTAAGGTACACCTACGCCAAATTTTCTAATTGTTGTTAAATAAATTAAAAAGTTTTAGCACATAAACTGAATAACCACAAAAAAACAATGCGCAGTTACCAAACATGCCTCACATGTGCAAGTCACTATGACATTGTTTACGACACATACTGTAGACAGGATATAATGGGACTACTTAACCGCTATTTTGATGTAAACAAACTTCAAGTACGGGGTAACAGATGGCCAAAATCTCTGTTGTCCCACTATATACCATGTCCCAGTATATACCATCTTCCCCTATATATTTCCAAGTTAATGCCTATTTTAAATAAATTTAACAATTTTCATTAAACTTTAAAACATAACAAGCATAAGTAAAATATATTTTTACTAATAAACTTAACAATAAATTATCCTTTAGCTTTAAAGCAGACAAGAAATAAACATAAATTATTAAATATGGCAGGCAAAAAATTTAAATAAAGCTAAGTAAATACTTATTGTTAGTATAATCTATAAACATAAAAAATTATGAAACAAAATGTATTTGCTAAACTCGTGGCAGTAAAATTTGTAAAAATTAAAAGTATAAAAAATTAATTTCAGTGTTCTGTAACATTTAGTCTCGTCTCGAGTCTCGAACTAAATGTCCCGGGACTCGAGACTAAGAAAGTCCCGGGAATTCCCGGGACTTACGTCTCGGGAAATTCCCGGGACAGAATCCCTAAGTGGGAAGTGGTACTTTACTGGACGAGTAGGTAGTTCTTAGACGAGCCGTAGGCGAGTTCTAGAAGCATACGAGTCCAGTAAAGACACTTTCCGGGTTTATGTATTTTCCAGCCTAAAAATTAATCGGAAACAACTGATTTTCGAGACGGACGCAGAAAAAATGTTTTTACTACAAATGCGCGCTACGCACCCGATACATGTCAATAAAATTGCACAGTTTGGGTAAAATTTGGCGTTTTGTCAACTATGACTTAAAAATCAGCAAATCATAATCTACCGTCACCGCGCGCCAACTTGTAGCTTAAGAAAATGTAATAACTTTGAGAAGCAAATGTAATAAAATTTATTATTTTAAGTTTTATGCAACAAAATCTTAATAAATTTGTACGTATCAGAAAAGAGTATTTTCGTAAGCATATTTTTATTTAAAATTGTACCATTAGCGTCTTAAAAAATAGAAAGATGTTAATCCAATTGCAATAAATTGTATGTTAATACAGGTATGCACGCGCTGATTTATATTTAACAAGATTTGTATGGAGAGCAGGGTCAGATTGTTCTCGCAAACTGCTGCGCCTTTTTTTTTACTGCCGACCTTTCTTGATCCATATTTTATCATGTCTTTAAAAACGTATTAGGTATTGCTGTTTGACTAGATTCAATTACCAAGCCCATGAGACCGGTGTATGTTTGTACAATCGTACATTTTTTACTAGCTCACGATTTATCTTTGAAATTACAAAACGAATTTTTATAACCAACTTTATTTTATTTTTTGGTTATGAAGGGAAGTGCCTGTATGGTAATAATGCTTTTTATTGTCGATTCAGCATTATTCGTCTTTTAGCATAGCTATATGTGGTATGTGGTGTCCACAAACTATAGTTTATTCTGCCGGAGGTTATCCTCCAAGACTTTATTGTTGTCCCTACATGATCCTTTATTTTGGTTTATATCAGGGTATTGCTATTTTATCAGAATCGTATATGAAAACCATATGGAACGAGTTTTATTGCTGATAACGCAATGGTTATATTGCTTTCTCAACCTACATGAATTATTCAAAATCAGACATTTCTGTTGGCTGCATGGATGACTTTAACGCACCAATGCAAGAGATGGGTTTTATTCTGAATTGTTTAACTATTAAGAGAGTGTTGAGTTAAGAAGCTCATTAAATTAACAACAGTTTCGATGTATGGGCAGATTGGCATATACAGAGTGTCCGAATTCATAATTTAGATGTACTAAGTAAATTAAATTACACTGTTTATCAACATGAAACAAAACTATTGAGATGTTTTAAGTGTACTTATTAGCATCAAACAAGATTTGAAAACATTTTTGTGGTTGCAATAAAAACTAGTAGTATGATATAAAAACGTTTATTTGTGGTTAACAACAAAATTTTTATTTTAATTGTTATACAGTGCATAGCATAAGTCACTACCCCGTAACATTTCCTGTTAATCCTACTCCCGATTGACTTCAGCTAGCGTTTAGGGTTTGATTTATAAATTAAATGGCAGTATAAACAGACGTGTGCACTGATCTTCCTAGAATTCACACCAAGTAATTCATTCAACAGAAATTAAACGTATGTGGTTTTACAGTCTGGGCAGGAATATGCAATTCTGGAGTGATAGGTGCCTATTTTTTTTTTGAAGTTACTTTGAACTCTGAAAATTAGAGGGATATTTTGACGAAAGTGATTGGTGAATTAGACAATAGTATAATGTATGAAGGCATGATAGAGGAACAACCACATCTGGCAATAAGATGGCCCCACTATGGAAATATAGTAAGCGATTTCCTTATTGATCGTTTTAGTGAATGGACATGCAGACTGAGTGGCCTGCAAGTTACCAGACTTTACGCCTTGTGAATTTTCCATGTAAGAGATTATGTAAGCAGAGTTTTTGCTACCCGACAGAAAGATCTGGAAGACTTGAAGGAGATGATTGGGGAACAGTTTGAAAACAATTTCAGCAATAACACAGTACCGTGTACAAAGATATTGATATCGGTAGCCAAACATTGTTTAAAATGTGTAGAGCAGCAATTCTCAACCGGTGGTAGTGTACCAAAATGTTAAGAACCGCTGGTACAGAGTGTTGGTGGACATTTTGGACAGCATAACTAGCCATTCTCAGGGCTGGATTAGCCAATAGACATAGATGACAAGGGTCTAGGGCCCGATCGGTCCCCCGGCAAAAAATGTAATTTATAAAATCGCAAACTTCGCCTAAACAGTAAATTTTGTCTAGGGCCAGCTAAAGGCTTAATCCGCAACTGGCCGTATTAAATAGTGTATACGCATGCAAAATAGGTTACTTAGATGTATTTCTTAGAAAAAGTAATCATAATGAAGGGTCTAGGAAGATTCACCGAATATCAATTCACCGCATACGCAATTCACCGCATCGTCGAAAAATAAATGGATATAAATTACATAAAATATATTAATCAAAGATCAGAAAGTAATATATTTTCTTAATATCTGAATATAAACGAATTTTAATTCAAATTATTTTCAAATAGTGCACCTAGTTTGACAAAAGTAACAATATTCGAAAAAAGCAACTATTACAACCAAAATCGATTCAGAAAAGTTGCTTTTATCAAGTACCTAGGTATGTACCGTATTTGGGATAAGTCTATCAACAACTTTTATTTGTTTCTTACTGTGTAATAATTGCTCGAGACCTGTGGATATTTATACGTAAAACAACGTTTGAGTGTCCAACCACCTTATAAAGCCATATTTAAAAACAATAAAAATCTGAGTAAAAAATACTTAACCCCAAAAAGCAGGGCTTCGAACCGTAATTTTTTTCGTTTCGGTTTTCGTTCCGGTTCAATTAAAAAAATATATCGGTTCGGTTCCGGTTTTCGTTCAGGAAAAAATAAAGGTTTTTTTCGGTTTTCGGTTTTCGGTTCAGCTCCGAGTGATTGCTTTTTAATTTTTTAAATGTTTTTATTTGGTATAATAATAAGTTATAATAATTGGAAATAGAAGTATATAACATATGATAATAATATAATTTATGAAACGAAACATATACAATATACATATAGGTAAACAAAACGCGCGAGTTTGTTGAACTGTACCGAACCGTAATAAACCGATATTTTTTTTCCGGTTCAGTTCCGGTTTTCAGTTTTGGGTTCAGTTCCGATTCGAAGCCCTGCCAAAAAGTGCAGCCAATGTACAGGATAGGATGGTCAGTCACAATATATTACTTTCTGAACTTTGATTAATATATTTCATGTAATTTATATTCATTCATTTTTCGATTGTGCGGTGAATTGCGTATGCGGTGAATTTCTTATGCGGTGAATTGATATTCGGTGAATTGCTGTCGGGAATTGCTGCCGGTGAATTGCTTTTCGGTGAATCTTCCGGATCCCCATCATGAAGCATGATAAATTCAGTGTAATTGAACCTCCATTTAAATCTACTACAGCGTAATCGGGGAAGTGACATATGTCGCACACTGTATATTATAGTATTTATTGTATAACACTTTTAATGATTTTTACAAAAAAAAATTATAAAAAATTTTGGTAAAAACGAGACGAATTTATAAAATACTATACAATCCGAAGTATGCTTTAAATATATACCTACCTACAATAAAATAGGTACGCTTTGACTTCTTAACGAACAATATTTTTTAGAACTCATTCAATGCAAACATTTCTGTTATTAATTATTATCAAGCAGGCTCTGAACCAATTCGTAAAAACAAAAGCATGCATAAGCTGTGTACTTTTTGTATTTATAATCTGTTCAGGGAGCTTGTTAAACCACACTTGCGTAATTATGTTAAATACAAATAACGAGATACAATACCTTTTTTTATTATAAAGACAATGCAATTAGCAAAAAATAGCTAAAAGCTCAAATTGTATGTCATTTTTTTAAATTGATTTTTACAATTATGAACAGCCAGTATCCTTTGTGACTTCATAATTTTGCGTGCGGCGTTCGAGTGATTTAAATATTAAGTGTTCTTTACTTCGCGAGTAGGGATTGCAATCCCAGGATTCGGGATCCCGGGATCCCGGGATCCCGGTCGCTTTTTCGTCCCGAAAATACCGGGATTTTAAATGTAGAATCCCGGGATTTTCGGGATTTAAAAAATTTAACTACAAGTACATTATTTTGTAAAAAAATTGCTCATAGTTGGTATTTACTCTTTCTTTTATTTTTGTTACTTATAAAACAGTCTATTTTTTAAATTTTTAGTGAATTAAAGTGGTGCTTTGTTTGAGTTTTCAGCAGTTTCAGCAAATTTATGTTTATGTAATTATGGATTCTAATGTATAATAAGTTTATTCAAATATATTTCATTTATTCAAATGTTATATCTAGTAATTCGATTATTTCTATAATAATAAAACATAATACGGTAGGTATATATATATATATTTTTAAATTATTGTTAACATCTTTACACCTATGATATAATTAAAACAAATTAACAGAAGTTATAGAGGAAACAAATTAAATAAAAAGCTAATAAAAATAAATGGTAATTAGGTACTAAATTATTCAATAATTATGTAATTCTAAAAAAAATGTATACACTGCATTAGCTTCTGTTTTTAAGCAAATATTTCACATTATACAGGGTGTGTATAAATTGGCGGAAGCGCTACACGTGACGATGTTCTTCGTAAAATTCTAACTCGAAAATCTTGATACAAAAATGTTGTAGGTACCATGCTTCCTATGGCCTCAGGAACCATTTAAAGAAAAAAAAATTAACAACATTGCATACATTGATTTGCGTTTGGACATTTTTTTATCAGCAATTTTTACTTAGGTATTAACAATTTTTGTTCGAACTGAAAGCCTTCAGTTCGTAAACATAGCTGCAAACTTTTTGGCATCGTAAAACACAAACTAGAAATAATTACGAGAAAAACAGAGATGACAGCTAATGACAATGTTGCCATATGTATTATTTTCATTCAAATCAGTGATTTACATATTTTCAACACCAATTTTGGAAAGGAAGAACACAATATCTAGGAAAAAATACTATTCGAAATTTATTTTTATTCCAAATTGCAGCTTTTTCATTTGCAAGTATTAAATAATAACGCTTATTAAAGGACTAAACGTCAAAACTTTGAGGATCTCTTGCAATCCCTATTCGCGAGTAGGGTTAGATTTTATTCAAGAAAGAGCTTTATGAAGTCACGAATAAATACCGTTTTTACCGTTTACCGTGACGTCAGAGACAATATTCACTTTGTTTTTATGCGCATCTTCGCACCGTTTCTTTATTAAGAAATTTAATACTTTATGTATTTTTAGTCTTTATAAATGCATTTATGTGGGTACCATGTTAATAGGATATGGATAGAAACACACAATTTTTGAAAACCATCGGCTTATTAAAACTGTAAAATATTTTCGTATTAGATAAATCGGACTTAAAACAACAAAATTGAATCACAAAATAATTTCTAAAAATTTTGCGAAAGGAAGTGAAATGAAAACCAATTTGTGTAAAAATTTGCTGTTTTTAGATCAAATGTAAAATAAATATGTTGACTTCTAAACGAGTACAACAACTTGCCATCATTTTTATTACATTCTGTTGCTCTGTGAATCGGAGCATGCATTTGTTTTCCATCAACACATGGGCTTGAGTTGCTAAAATCTATACATCTTACTTACACTAAATTTTCATAATACATTTTTAATATATTTTCATATCTTTTGCTCATTATAATAAAATCATTTAGTAATCTTACATATGTAACTCACATTCTTTACTTTAGTTTAAAAGAAAATACGTTTTTTTGTTTCGGCTGTTTTTGTAACATTTAAGGACCATTTGGATTCCGATCTAACTCTGAGTTATTTTGCTGACTTGGCTATTGTGCAATGTGCTGCACCGTGACTGCAGCAAAATGTAAAGCTTCCAAAATAAAACAATACAAGATACATTGATCGCTGCCTGGAACCATAATACATTTCACAACACTAGTGAAACCTGGCGTTAGTTTATTTTTCATAAAAAGTTATTACAAATTTTATACACCCTGCAAAATAGCATATTCCATAGACATTGCGAGCGTCTGATAACATGATCTCCGCATTGAAACTGCATAAACCTGATATAGCATAAAATGTTTTCGAATTTACAGGAAGAATCATTTGAAATTATTTCGTCATATACAGTTTTTATTATTGAGAAACCTTATGTTTCCCGTCAAAACAGTGCTTGGAAACAGAATGTATTTACAAATTGGTTAGTATTGGTTTATTTTGCTCGGTGACTTCTATTTACGTATAAAAGCAGTGCATAAACAAAATTGCAGTGTAATTGCATTACACAATATACATTAAAAGACGGATAAAAATTTCTAAAAATGTTGCCTTTAAATAAATACAAATTTGGCGAGATCATTTTGTACTATTGGTAATAAAACTGAGATATAAAATGTTTGTTATGAAATTTAAAATCGATTTACATTTTTGATTTTGTTTCTTAGCAATCGTTGGTCCCCACTAAATTGTAAACGGCGATATGTTCGGTTTTGATCATTATGGACGGCATTATTTAGACTAGCGAATCGCCATATTAAATTTACCAAATTGTTAAACACATTTAACATATAACCAAATAAATTAAGTGTATTTTATTTAATATAACAGCCGTCAGGGGCAAAAACTAGTTTGTCAAACCATAGATCATCAACGTCAAATATCATATTTTTAAACTGTTAAAAAATGGCGTGATTATTACACGCCCTTTTGTTGTTCAATGAAGTGTTTATTATTAATTGATGGCCCAATCAACACATTAGAAAGAGGTAATATCTGTACCATTACTTGTGTTGCACAAAATGGCAAGTATTAGCAATAAAGTTGTTAATACATAATGTGTATGAAGAAAAGTGAAGCTCGGTTATTTCAAGTGAAATATCCTACTGCCTTGTGAGAGTCTTCTCAGCATAAACCTAAATAAATTGGCGTTTGTGTTCAATGCATAAGAATTAAATAGTGATAAAACCGGTTAGAACCTATTAAAACCGGTTTTAGGAATTATTTATTTCGTTTTCGTTCTTATAAAATATTTGGTTAATTTCGTTTAACGTTTTCGTATTCGCTCCGTTCTCAGTCCCTGCTTGTAAACAAGCGAAAATCATTTATTTTTTAGTTTCTTCTAACTAACTTCCGAAATAATTTCTTTTTAGATTTAAAATCGGCATCAATATTGTAACTTTGCTCCTAAAAATCCCATGTTGTGTCTCGAATTTGGGAAAGCCTATATGGTAATGGTTGATAAAATTGTATTACGAATATGTTTTGGATACTTCCTTTACATTAATTAAGTTATATCTACCTATTACATACACATAAATAATTAAATCGCAATGGAAACAAAAATATACTGTAAACAATGAACACTTTTAGTTTTCGGAAACTTCATAATGTACCTAAAATAAGTCAAAACCTATCAATATTTCAAAGCAAACTGGTCGAGAACAGGTTTTTCGGTCCCTAGGGCTTATTGAAGTCCAATGGGGCTCCATTGTTGTTAGATTAAGAATCTTTAAATTGTGGTTTAAAATTCATTTTTAATAATATCAAAATCAGAGTTGAAATATATTTATTTATGAAATGGTGTTGAATGACAAACATTATATCTTATATAAAAAAACATAAGAAATAAAAAAATATTATTAATAAAAACGTATAAACAAACAAAATTTATGATAATAATTCAACACTTGGGTGCCCAGGGCTTAAGCCCTATTAGTCCCTATGTAGATCCGCCCCTGGTTGAGAAGCTCTATGTTAAACGGAAATGAAATAAACGAACATACTTTTTAAAGTGTTTATAATGCCTTAAAGGCAACCCACCAAAGTGACAACGTTGGAAAAACTTGTGGTTATGAATAACTTTTCGATGAGTTAAAAGGCGACTTCAGCACCAGATCGTGACTGCAGTTTTAATTTACTGTCTTTTGTATAAAAAAAACGGGAATTAAAAATAATAATGAAAATTAGCAGCATATTAAAAAACAATTGTTCTTTCACAAAAAGCTGTTAACCCAATTTCTCGCAACCAATAGCTTGTTTTAAACTGCCATGTCACGTACACACCTAAACATTAGCTTCATAGCGATATCACAATGAGTTTTGGTTTACGCGTCATTATACAAATTCGAAATCACATTTACAACAGTAGCTGATCATAACGAAGTATCCTAAAAGCAAATTTTATCGAATCGGAGATTGTTTTACGGCCTGATGTTTTTAATTGGCAATCACAAACACCCGCTAATCCCGTCTCAGTTATAATAATACATTAATTAAGGGACAGTTGGGAACATTTCTGGAATTGTCATTTGCTAACCCGGATTCCTTCAACTCGAGAATTTCGTTTAAAACCTCAGTCACTCATTTAATTTTTAAAGTAAATTATCCGTATTGATTACACATTTTATCAACAAAAACAGTTAAAAACTTGTGTGATTGTTTTTGTTTTACAAAAAATTGTCACTGTTTTAAATAAGTGTAGACTTTTACAATTATGTAATTATCAGATGCTGGTTTTTTGCTAAATTGGAGAAAACAGTTTGATTTTGAAAATATTTTTGTTGGTTTACATAAAAATAACAGATGGTTGGTGAGTCAACGTGGTTAAAAATAATACTTTCTATTAATGTATTTAAAGGTAATGCACGTAAGCATAATTTTATAATATAATCGTGCATGTACCGTTTATTTAAATTTTAAGCTACCACCACTAAAGCGCTTAAACTGTGAGCATAAAAATGATAAAATGCAAAGACAATATGTTAGTATGGTTGTAACAGCAAACACAAGAATTCTTCGCTGCAACTGTCTCCTATCGGAATTTAGCAACGAGTTGTGCACGAAAAACGGAAAGGTGAGGTAGATTTTGAGGATGCCACACGCACAAAAAAAAAGGCGTTTCTTTTAACGTGACAATTGGTGCTTTCGCCAGCACGAGATCAATCGAAAAGATTCAGTGCCCTGGTTGAGTTTTGTATTATCTTTCGTACAGTGTGTACGAAAAGTAACGTAACGGATCGATATCTTGTCTTGTGATAACTTTACAGAAAAAAGTTTTTTTTTTTATAAAAGTTGTTTGTGGTCATTTACTACATAACCTTAAACTATTCATATCCCTTTTTTTTTTAAATAGAACACCTTACATATTTTATAATTTTTAGATGTAGATAAAATTTAATTCTCTTTAGAAAATATATAGGTTTTATATGCCTCAGTCGTTAATGAGTTATATTTTTATAAAAATATTAACAGACACAGAAGTCTAAAAAATAATGATATTTCACAACTTGGCTAAGTCAGAACGAATTTCTTTGAAACTTTGTAGGACAGTAGTGTCATAGTGATTTTTGACTAGATAAAATAAAACACAGGTTGTTCCTTATGCCCGGTCCATTTAGTCAAACTTCAAACATGAATAAATAAGATTTTTAAATGGAAAACCCTATATATTTTTGCAGTTTTTTTATTGATAATTTCTTAAATTAGTATTTCTCGAGTTATTGCGGTTTTCTTGATAATTTACGGTTGCAAACACAATATTTAATAGAATTAAACTAGTAGGCTTTAGAAATATCTCGAAAATTTGTGGTGGATGCGTGCACAAATACAGCGATAGTTCTTGCCTTCGTTCAGGTACTGTAATTACCATCCACCAACTAGTTCATGAATTGTTTCGATAGCTGCTGGAACAGCTGACTAACCGTCCGATGAACTATCAGAGACTGTGCTGGAAAGCGAAATCGATACTGGGCATACCACTGATTGTTTATCGAATCGTACATAGTCTTGCTAGAACTAACCTAATAGTAGGTACCTCGCAATAACGGCGATTGGTTATAAGGGCGCCGCTTTTAAATTGCGCGCACTCGCTTTGTCGGCAATGCGAGTTTAACATTTGAGTACTAGAAGTACACTACTTGTCACTGTAAGTGAAGAAATATATATTTTAGGGCAAGCCATGTATTTATTTTGCCCAAGTTTCGCTATTTTATGGGTCTAGTGCCATTGCACGCTTAATACATAGTAGTAGAGTGTAGTAGAAACATGCCGTCATATGCATTCACGAATGAAAAAATCTTTGTTAACGTCGATATTTGCTTTGTGGCGGGGATCTTGTCACCATTCTCCGGTATTACCAATTACTACTGTTGTCTCAATTTCATTAAATTTGATAAACAAATCTGAATGCACATCTTCAGGCTGAGCAACTAACTTAAAACTCTGGTGAAAATTTCATTTCCGTAGTAACTTCATTTCCGTAGTAACTAACTCATAAAACTTGTTAAACGTTTCCTGAACTCGGTAAGCCTTTTTGTCCATAATTTATAAAGATATAAAAAATAGTTTAATATAGTTACCTGTTTTGGTATTATTTAGATATTTACACCCATTTTCACATAAAACATTAAATGTCGGCGAAAGAAACAGCAGAAGAAAATCTTAAGTCGGTCTAAATTATAGTCCAATACTACACTTAAGTTGCATGAAGTTCCTACACATCTTAAGTCTTTATGAAGTTAGCCGAATAAGTTGTTTTAAAATGTTAAAAGTTGATTGCTCTCAAATTCCTAAGTAATGTGTACCGTATTTGACTCTTGTTTGTATTATCTTGTTATTCATCCTTTTACGAAATAACTCATAAATAAACTTTAGTTCTGCGTGGTACATATTTTTATGCGAAATCGTAAAGCTTCTTAAAATATAGAGTAGAGTTACGACTTTCAACTAAAAGAAAATTTTATGTTGTGATATTCGACTTTGGTTTGCGACCATAACTGACCAAAATGATATTATATTAACGTTGTTTAATATACATTCTAGGAAATAATATTTCTGTGTGTATACAAATTAAGGAAATTTAACGTTGCCATCAAAAATGTTTACAATATACCAAGCTATAACTCAATATACTATCAACAGTTTTATACATTCATCCCCCTTTTGTGACTGTTAAATCGTGCATCAGAATAATTCATATAGCAGCATGCTATAGAGATCCTTTCAGCACAATAAACGGCCCTATACATACAAGTCAGCATGTCGGCGTTCTTTATTCCGTTCTTTATTAAATCGTAACGGCTATAAAAAGCTACGGGAACGAAGCTTAAGCCTTTCATTTTTGCCTTACTTCCGGCACCAACTCGTTCATCTTCACGGTCGCTATAAATTGGCCAATCGAAAAATCGAAGATGAGACCCGCGGTTGAAATATCTTAACAAGGCCATTTTGCTAGGGGCTGCACGTTGCACATTTTTGTCACGTCGCGTCGAAGAGGTGTAAAGAATATAACACTAATGTTTAGTTGCGATACCATCAACAACGATCGCATTACACATAAAATATGAGCTACATCGAGCTACGCTACATGTAAAACAAGTTTATGGAACGACTTTAGGGTAAAAATTTTCAGAATAACGTCAAAAATACGGTTAAACTTCCCTTGTAATTAATCAAAAACAACTTTCGTATGCTACACTGGTGCTTAACGAAACCTATCTCATCACTTTTTCGACTTCTTGTTTAAAAACAGAGTTATGCAGATTCTACAGCAATTAAAATAATTACTGTATCACGACATGTATTTTGAAATTTGTCATGGCACACTTGATTATTAATTACTTTTAAGACAAATGATCTAAAACCATTATTTCTTTAATGCACTATCGGATTTAAAATTAAATTCTGTATTAGAATCAATAAAATTGTGTAATTTAAAAAACAGTTGACTATCGTCGATCTGACATTTCATCGCAGAAAAACATAGGAACGCCATATTATAGATAATTTTCCGGATTCCCTCTTAAAATAACAAAGTTATAAGGGTGCAACAGTCAAACTGAATCACCCGGTATGTGCATCGTAAAAAAATATTTTACCGGTATTTTATAGAAAATTTCCTGTGATTTAAAAAAATATATGAGGATTATAGCAGTGTCATCTTAAAGTTGTAGAAGGAGATATTCTTAAACTGTAAATGTACTTGAATAAGTGGTTCTTATGCTTCTGATGCATCATAATTCCAAAGTAGGTACAATATTTTTTAAATCGAAATTTTAATAATCTTCATTTTAATTTAATTTTCACCTAGTATACTTAATGTAAGAGTCAAAGAAATATAATGCTACTTTAAACATTTATTTGATAAAATAGCATTTTACATCTAAATTTAAACAGACTAAATATCAAATGTAGGGGAGACCGGGGATGAAAGTAAAATTTTTTTGTTTTTATTTAATTTCTCATAGAGTATAACAAGTTTTTTACATCTAAATTGATTTCATGATAGATTGGACATTTGTCTTCCTTCCAAGATATTTATTTCATATGTTTCGTAAAGCATATGTGACATTTTTTTTTTCTGTAGTAAGACAGTTGTTACTTCCAACCTCAACGTTGGGGCTAAAAGTAACAATGGTCGGGGTAAGTTGTAACGGCAAAATAATTTACACATCTCATAAGTAGTGGGTAAATACATTAGTATTCATCAACAAAGTTAATATTTGATTCCAAAATGCACATTAGCAAAATGAAAAAAATATCCAAAAATGTGAAACAAAAAAATACAAAAATTGGAAAATTAATCCGACCAAGTTTGTATGTTCTCATCTACGAAGAAAACCACCTATGTGCTGAGTCAATATTTGCAAGTGAAAACATTAATTGGGGTTGGTTGTAACACTGTTACTTTTGACCCCAAGTGTGCACAAAAAAAATTGGAGGGAATCCACAATTAACCACGATTCCAACGTCAAGTTGTATTGCATCCATCAATAACCAACAAAACTTAGAACACAATAATGTAGGTACTTTTTTGTTCCTCTTTTAGAGATCGCCTAAAAGTCACTCGACCGGTGACACAACGCATTAACTTTTAGGCGGAAAATAGTGACGCTGGCTTGCAAAAACTTAACCTCTATGTAGGTACGTTATAGGTGGATGTAAATGAACATTGCTAAAGCGCTTGGGGCGACATATAACAAAAATTAAAGAAACTATAGACACTGTTATAGCTGTATTACATTATACAATTTCTTGTACAATTTCTTGTTCAAAAAATTTTATACTAGATTGTACAGCTGTTGTCAAGTTACAACACGTCTTATGTCGTAAACTGACACTTCGCGTATGTCAATTTACGACATTGTAACTTGGCAACAGCTGTACAATCTAGTATAAAATTTCTTGAACAAGAAATTGTGTAATGTAATACAGCCTTTACAACCCGTGTTACTTTCATCCCCGGTCTCCCCTACTGCTGATTTATTAAAAATTAAAATTACCAAGTAGACATAATTATACGCTTATAAAAATCGATTAAGTAAACATTGTAGTTTTTTGTTTGTTAGATAGTTAAAGATTGAGGTGACCCCGTGGTTACGTTTTTACAATTAAAGATTCAATTGTTTGTGATTTTTCTACAACATGAATTATAATATTAGCATTAAGTTAGATGCCTATTAAGTTTTTAAAGGTAATAAGATTTAGAATTCATTATTTAAAAAAAAATACTGTGCTCAATAATAATGCATTTTTTAAGAAATTTGTTTCACAACGCATTTTGTTATCTGTTAGGTATTTTGCTCAAAATTATTGTTTTAGCAAAATATGGGCTACAATATTATTTCAAACATGAAGAAAAGAACAGCTTATTTTTGCAAAAATCGGACTACTAAGACAAAAAAGAAGGTAATACCGCTTTCGACTGCCAATAAAGGTTTTTAATTGATTTATGGAGAAATAATCTGAATGAAATTAAAATCTTGTGTCTATGTAAACCTATTCAAGAACTTTAATTGGAAGCCAGTTTTTAATTCAAAGGCTTTAAATAACTTTACATTTTACTGATTGATGAATTTCAAAGACATTCGTTTTCGTTTTTACTGTAACAAATTACCTACCCGTTATATTTAAGTAGTAATTCGTTAAAACTAATATTTAAATTTTTAATGTATGTTTTAATGAAATCTCAAGACACAAAATAAATATCAAAATATAGACGAACCGATAAAATGTGATTCTTAGTTAAGGACGTATTTTCATGGAATCGATTTTCTTTTAAGCCAGATATAGCCATGGCGTAAAATCCGATTGTTCCACGAAAGGCCTTCGAACATATATTTGTTTAGCATAAAATGTGCGTTATATCCAAGACTGTTGGTGAATAAACAATTGCTAAAGTTTTAAATAACGATAAGAAATTTTCGAGATCTTATCGACTTCACTGAAGTAGACACCGTTATTGATTTTAGATGATGACTGTGTTTATGACACAAGAGCATGCAAAACAAAATGTCATCTATTTATACGAGTCAATTTATAGCTGTCTGCGAAAAACGCAAGCAGCAAGACGTTTTAGATTACATTTTCTATGAAAAGGAAGTTTGCTATTGAATAACTGGAGGTATTATTTTTGAATAAGAGTAAGATCCAGTATGTTTTATAAAATATAAAAATCTTATAAACCACGACTGTAGTGGTACTATTTGACCAATTTTTAAGCAGTTTTTTTAAATAACATATTATTTATTCTCCTAATTTTCAATACTGCAAGTATTGCCAATTAAAAAGCACCGAACGGGGCGTCGGGACGAGAAGGGATCTCTCGCGTTAATTGCTCTACTTACGGTTTCTCTTCAGGGATCCCGGTCCATTTTAACCCAATTTATATTTGTCCCGGGAATTCCCGGGATATTTTAAAAATTTTATTTTCCTTTATTTTGTGCTAAGATGTTTGTAATACTATCATAACTTATCAGATTTTATAATCAATATATTTACCAACATTCAAATATGGAAAAACTTTCAAAATAATGTTTATGTTTTTTAATAACAAATTATGTACACCCGTAGTATGGCGTAAAGAAGCCCGGTCTCCATGACATAGTTTATATCTTCAAAATAGTTTTATAGTTCTATTTTTGTGTACCCTGGCAATGCGAAGCAAAATAGCTTATAAATAAAATGTTATTAATAAAAACGACGCCTCTTTGCTGCAATATGCTCTCAAGCGAATTCCACGTACAGCGATAGAGAATAAGAAAGCATTTTATGTAGCAGGACTTCTGTTAATAAAGTAAAAATAAGACTATATGATCGAAGCATGAATTCCCTTGTTTTCTTTAATCATATTAGAAAAATTCAAATTAGAAATTATGTTATGTGTTTATTAAAATGAAATTGTAATAGAGTTGTGATATTTCTTAAATGTATACTTTTCTAACCAATATTATTTTATTATTTATAATAATCATGGAGCAAAATTTTATCACATATAATATGACGGAGTTGTTTTTATGTAATAAACCGCTCCCTTCCTTTTTTGGGTTATTTATTTAAAAATATTGACATAATTTATTACATCCCGGGATCCCGGGACAAAGACCATTTTCATCCCGGAATCCCGGGACAAGCAAAGTTGTCAAATATGAGAAACCCTAGCTCTGCTGTTTAAACTGCTTCAAATTCACTTAAAAATAAGAATTTTAAATTAGATTGATGATTGATGACTGAATTTTTAAAATTTTATTATTAATAAGGTAGCACCTTCTTTTATTAGAATACTTCTTTTTTGTATTCATTTCGTTATGAAAATTAAATGAGATTCAGCTAAACCTTATCAGACTTATGTGATGTATGTTCTATGTTTGTATATTTTTTTATTTAAAATTCATTAACCACAATTAAACACATTATTCTATCAATTGGTTATTTACATATTTTATTATACCAGCTAACCTCTGTTACAAAGGTTTTTATTCTAGTTTAAAAATATATCACAGATTTATTATATTTAGTAATCTCTAACATTCACACAATATTTTACCTAATGATTTTACTTATGAGATGTCATCACCCAAAAATGAAATTGACAGTAGTTTGAAGCGATGCTTTTTTGTCTAACAATAAGACCAGATCGTAGCATCATTTAAATTTAAACCAAAATTAAATCAAGTTTAATATATTTTATAAATTAAAATGCACTTTATTTATTGTTGATACTAATTTCTTAAGCGATGTTGTTTACAATTAATTGTGAGTGCCTAATTGTAAAAAATATCTATATTTTCATATAAAATTTATTTGATTTTATTTACATAAAATATAAGTTGTTTTCAAATAAACTCTGCTAGGATTAAATCATGCCTTGTTGTAGTATAAACCTTAAAGAACAATATGAAAATATTTGATTTCAAAAAAATCTGTCTAAAAACTCAAAATGATGTAAAAAGTCTCGGAGCATATTTTGACGGTTTTCTAATCGAAAAACGAATCGAGTGTGTCTGCCATGTGTTACATGTAATATCGAACTTCGAGAGCGCGAGCCGAGGAAGCGGGTTTGAAAATTAATCTGCCTTATATTCCATTTAATCTGCGAGATTACACTTGCCAAATTTACTGTTTACAGTTCAAATGTCATTTGTTTCAGCGTTAGTATGAATTTCAAATGGTCAGGAAATTTATTTGCTGGCTAGAAGGGACACAAGATGAAAATACGATTTGTTTCTGTTGCAACAACGTTGAAATATTAGTAGCTGTGGGGATAACAAAGGGATAAATAAAATTATCAAATTGCGGCCTGTCGTTAGTTTGGATATAAAGACAATCAAAAGTTATTGGAAAGTGTTGGGGGTTCGTAACCTGCAATTTAAATTTGTAATATCGGTAACTTATACATTATGTAGACAAATACGTGATTTGGTTGTAAGAACCAAATCCAATTCCATTAGTTTGTGTCTATAACCAAATCAGAAACCAGATAAAATGCTAAATCTTTTCAAGCGGCTTAGACTTAGATCACTTTGATTTGATCAAATTTACCTACAGAGTCAGGACTTATTTTAAAACTGCATTTTGATTACAAAATTATCATGAATTATTACATCGTTTGTTTTTTGACTAACACAGTTTTTAAACTTACGAAGTCGTATGTTTATTAACAAAAATAGATTAAAAAGTTATTAAACTTTTTTTAAATTTATTGTTTTATTTAGTTCCAGGCTTAGGGAAAGTTTTTTTTTCAGAGAACAGTGACGACCGTAAAAGTTTACTTTTAGAAACTTCGCAAACGTACTTTGGTAAATAAATTTCATGTATCATTATGAATCTTCAAAAAAATATTGTGACAAACGTTACATAAAGAAGGGGTGATAAAAAACACACTTGTTGGTGCAAAATTTATGAGCAATTTAGGTATTGTGAAAGATATTACAAAAAATACCTCTGCAAAATTGCTAAAATATGGAGGGCAGCAATTACATATACAAATATGCTACTTAATTAGGCAAATATGGATGCAAAACAAGATGCCAAAGGACTGAAATAGGTACCAGTATAATCATACAACTGCGCAATAAGGGAAGAAACGAGAACTGTAAAAACTACAGACCCATAGCTCTGGTTAATACCGCGAAGTTGATAAAGAAGAGACTAAAGACGCACGCTGAGAAAATACTCGGAGACTACCACAATGGCTTTACATCGGGTCGATCCACTGCAGTGGTCTCAAACTGGCGGCCCGCGGGCCACATCCGGCCCCCAAAGCAATTTTACGCGGCCCGCGAATACATTTTGGGAGAACTTCCTACGTCCGTACAATCAGTAAATTTAGTTGTAGTAAGAAATAACGAAGTTTATAATTATTAAATTATTTACATACAAACATGTCTATTTTCTGTATGTCGAAGAAAAATTTTGTAAATAAAGAAGGACAATAGCTTGTATATTCACTCTCATTTTGTTAAAAAAAAAAAAAATCCGGCCCGTCAGCTACGTTTAGATTGTGCATTCGGCCCGCATTCAATTTGAGTTTGAGACCACTGCACTATAGGATGCTATACACACATTAGAACAAATACTCCAGAAAAAGTGGGAACAATATGTAGCTTTTATAGACTTTAAAAATGCATTTGATTCAGTTAACAGAAAAGAATCGCTAAGAAAACTGGAACTATTAGAAAATACCTGGGATCGACTAACACTGCTAGAAATAACCCTAAATAACACAACAGCAAAAGTGAGATTCCAAGAAATAACAACGGAATCTTTTAAAGTAAACAAAAGTGTAAAACAAAGGGACTCACTATCGCCAACCATATTTAATTTAATATTTAAAGGCGTATTACGAAGATCGAAACCATATAAGAAAAACATTATGATCAACCAAATATAAATAATAGCGTATGCTGACGATATAGCAATCATAGGAAATAGAAGATAATAGACATAATAAGAGCTATAGATCAACTAGACAATGAGGCAAAAAACTGAGCCTGGAAATAAATTAACATTAATTAAATTATATGAAGATAGGAAGAGAAAATATGCACACAAAGAACGATCTAAAAATACAAAAATATACTTTCGAGGGGGTCAATATATCTTCAATTACTTGGGCGTGACAGTGGAACAAGCTGGAAAGAACAGAGTGAAGGAGAGAATGCTAAAAAGAAATCAGGCATACGACAAAAACAAAACCCTACTAAAGAAACGCCGTGGAAGACGACACAAAGGCATTGTGAATAAATGCAAAGATAGGAAAGAATGGAAGAAAATGACGGAGACAGCCAGGATCAACAACGAACTCTAAAAATCAGAGAGAGAGGACCGATCCACCTCAATAAATGGATTTAAAAAACGCTCCGGCGTTAGCCATAATCTTAAGGATTATACGGCTCAATGATGAATGAACAATTACATAGTATGGAAAAAAAGTAATCAATATCTTATTTACAAAAAAATTAATATAGGTTTTTTAAAAATATTTATTTCTACTTAAATTCTAGATTGTTATATCTTTGTGTACATTCTGTTAGGAGCCACATAAAAAAAGCTTGGTAATGATTTTTTTGTCAAAGACGTGTTTGTTGCCCCTATGTTTTTTATCTAGTCCTATATTTATGGCCTTTGTTTCCTTGTTTTTGATAAAACACACTTTCGATTTTGAACGCACAAAACGAAATATTTCGCAGATCTTAACATTTATCCGTAAAGTGTTTGCGAGCCGTGACTTCCAGTTTGAAATACGGGGCCTTTAGATTATGAGCTCTCACAACTCATACATTGTAAAATCAAATTATTGTTGTTTTGAACGAGGTAAATTAATCAGTACCAAATCCCATAAGGCTTTGTTGTGTACAATTTATTTTATAAAATTTTGACATGTGAAGAATTTTTATTAAGAATTCTTACTTTTATAATATAAATTTAACCGTAACATGTGGTTATTAACAATAATTAGTAACTGAATAATTCTTAAAACATATGGTCGCGCATTGTCATGCAAACGTATATGTTATCTGTTTGAAAGTACACGACTTTTTGTGATAAATCACTGCTGCACCAAAACCAACTTTCAGCAACAAACGTTGGGGTTTAAACATTCGTTAAGACTAGAACTTTAAAATGAAAAAAGCTTGAAGCACAATATTTAACAAGTAAACATGATTATGGAGCAGATTGAAACATTTGACCAGGGTTATAAAAAATTAAACATTCGCACTGTAAGTATTATACTTTGCTGTTATTGTCACAATTTTTACAACGGACACTTTAATTTCAAGCTAAGATGTGCATAAATGATAGATAGTACGTTCAATAATACAGACGTCAACTAACAACAAACCCAAACTCCTCAACTGAAGACTTTACTGATTATGAAAGGTATATTTAAAAATTTTAATCCCTTTAAATAAATATATATTATTTGAGTGCTCAGTGTTCTGCACCTTTTGTCTTTAAAACTGTAGTGACTCTGTCCAAATTGATCACACATTCGATAACAACGATTGATGATAAAAAAATTTAATAAAATTTGATGTCTTAGTTTGATTCATTCGAAATGTTAGATCAGAAAAAAATATCTTGCACAAAACTGTGTGATTTAATATAAAGAACATGAGGAACTCGGAATCATAGATTTAAAAGGATAAACATGTGCGTATTGTGTCCTATTTTTGAAATGTCTTAAGAAAACTTTTACATAAAATGTTAATTGTAACTTTTATTATCAAGATAAGTATTTGACGATCTGACCCAGGACGTCATATACGAGTTAACCGTAATGATATGACTTGTTATTTAGACACAGTTTCGAGAGTAAATTTGTAGCAAATACGTGTAAGGTGATGGATAGTGGAATTTTCGGATAAGAATGAAAAATCAACAAAGGCGACAGAAAATGTATACTCGACACGGCTTACCGTGTGGTGTTTTTAAGTTGGTGCTAAAACCTAACTCATTGTTGTCGGACAACCCTTTTCCCAAATAAGCCTTGAAATTTTTTACATTTAAATTATAAGAAAGTTAATTATTCTATATTTGGTAGGGTTTTTTTATTTATAACGTTTTAAAAGCTTTTTATGGCTATCCATTATTAAATGAGGAAATGTTTTCCGATAAATCAAAACAAAGTCTACGTACTACAAATATGCTTATGCAAGTTCACGAGTTGTTATCAAATCAATAAAACAGAAATGATATTAATAGGTACCTTAAAAATTAATGTTCACAAATTAATGAATGAGCAAGCATTTTCAATTTTCCATAATTGTCACACCCAAAACAAACATACAGAAAGAAAATGGACGGACTTCAGTTGAATATCGATATGTAGAGTGTGGACCAAATTCGAATGCTTTACAGTTGCCGTAATAGTAAGCAAAAATCTGATATCAATCTCTTTGGCTATTTTTTTGAGATAAAAAAACGCCTGTGTAATCAGATTTTTTATATCGCTGTCCATTTTGGCACTACAGACAAAAAATGAAATTTCATCTTTTTTTAAAATTAGCTATAATTTCTTTATGAATTAAAATACAACAAAATGTTTTTTATACAGATTTTTATGCTTTAACTTTGCAATTAATAAACAAGTAAACGTCATATCCAAGTAAATTTTTAAACTTTAAAGCAAATTCATGTGTTCTTTTGCATTTTATAACTGTTTATTGTGGTATTGTGAACATGGCTACATTTCAACACTTTGAAAAGTTTAATATATTAGAAATTTACATTGTTAGTGCTAAAAACGTAGCGGCTGCTGCAGAATTTACTTGAACATGACATTTAGTTGTTTTTTAATTGCGAATATCACCTGTTTACGAAACAATGGCAAACTTCGACAGCAAAATTTTCACAAAATTAGCCATACATAAAACTATATATTTTTGAAAAGCTTAAAATACGCTCTTTTATATAAAGTCATAGCCAACTAGGATTTCCATTTAAAAAAATATAAGTTTACTTCATATCTCGAAAGTCAAGGTCGCTAAAATATTTAATGTTCGAACATAATAAACTTTTCAAAGTGTTCAAATTTGGCCATGTTCACAATACCACAATAAACAAATATGAATTACCAAAGAACACACGGATTTGCTAAAAAGTTAAAAATTTACTTGGATATGACGTTTACGTGTTTATTAATTGCAAAATTAAGCATAAAAATCTGTACCTTTGTAACATTTTGTTTTATTTTAAGAAACGAAGTTATTATAAATTTTAAAAAATTATGAAATTTCATTTTTTGTCTATAGTGCCAAAATGAAAAACGATATAGAAAGTCTGATTATATAGGCGTTCTTATCTCAAAAAATAGCTCAAGAGATCGATATCAGATTTTCGCTAATTATGACGGTAACCATTAAACATTTGAATTTGGACATGAGGGTACAGTAATTATAATTACTATCTAAATATTTTTTTTCACAAAAACACAAAGCTGAATTGCATTTTTTTCGGTGCTATTAAAATATAAATTGCTTCTAGACTTTTTGTATACGGCAGTCCACAATTAGGTGCGAGGTAGGAGCTTGTCGACCTGAAACGGAATCAATGAGTAAGTCCAGCGAAAGGCCGTCTATCAGACGGACTCAATCACGGTAGAATGGCGGCCGCTTCCCTCTAATTGTCGCATCGATCACCTTGCTAGCTATTCTTGGTTCTGAACTGTCCCGAATATGAGACGATATATCTCATGCCCTCTCAAACAACACTTCGCGCTATTTATTGCAGACTCTATTGCTTCGCCATTCTATTTGTCATTCGTGTTTTTTCTCCTATGGAATGGTGCTCATGAAACAACAACGAAATTTCCGAGCATAATAATCGAGTGAGAAATATCAGCTGCTTTTCGTTGAAAATTATGGCAATTTGTTATAGTCTGTAAAATTTCACTGTTTATATTAATCTGATTCCTTGAAACGGTGTCCCTAATGTAACATGTCATTTAAATATAGCGTAAAACCTAAAATATAAGCAAATGAATCCGTTTGCTGTCACGAGTTACAAATATTTACATATTATAACAAACTTAAAAGACATTTCTCCAAAAATAATAAATATATTACAAATATTATTAGACTTTGACAAATTCGAATGTTTGTAGTTGAGATTCAAACCATAAGTAAGGTTCCAGTCGATTGTTTAATATAAAGTTTTGTCTTAAATCGAAGTTGATAGCGCTAAATTGTTCTCAAAATACAGGGTGTCCCCGTTATCACCGCAAATATTTTAAGTGGTGATAGAGGACCTTTTTCTAAGAAAAAATTTCAAGTACAATTTTTTTCTAAAATCAAGTGCTAAAGCGGATATCAACACTTATTTGGTTTTTGTACACTTCTGCATTTAAAAGGCTCTTTCGCCGAAAATATAAACTTTATCGTAAAATACCTTTAAGCTTTTTAATAGAGAAATTCTCTACAAAATTGATAATAATCATTTTTTGTCTACAGGCAATGGTTTAAAAGTTATAAGGCACTTTGTACAAGAAAATGTGAAAACTTTAAAAACTTTAATTGTTTCTTAGACTGCAACCTCTGTATCTTTAAAACGAAAGGTTGTACAAAAAAACCGACTGCCCATTCCGGATAGCAAATTTTATGGGCTACAACTTTGGTCAAGTAAAATTTTTGGAAAATCAAACCGATTTTCCGGAAAAGCTGAAAATAAGGAACAGAGTGCAAAAAAAAATTCCGAGATATGTTTTGTATTTAAAAATGCTTTTAAAGAGAGTGCGATTATGAACTGAAAATGTTGGAGGTCATTTTGAACACTTACTGAAGTAATTTTGTGGTTACATGTAAATTTTAATTGAGTTAAGATGGATTTGCATTGTTTTGCATTTTATCGTTTTCGAAAAAAAAATCCGGGGAATTATATTTTGTATTAAAAAAAGCCATAACATCGGCCCATTCATAAAAAATTCTTCAGTATGTGTTCAAAATGACCTCCATCATTTTCAGTTCATAATCGCACTCACTTTAAAAGCATTTTTAAATACAAAACATCATTTCTCGGATTTTTTTTTAACACTGTTCCTTATTTTCAGCTTTTCTGGAAAATCGGTTTGATTTTCCAAAAATTTCATTTGACCAAAGTTGTAGCCCATAAAATTTGCTATCCGGAATGGGCCGTCGGTTTTTTTGTACAACCTTACCTTTTAAAGATAGAGAGGTTGTAAAGTCTAAGAAACAATTAAAGTTTTTAAATTTTTCATATTTTTTTGTACAAACTGCCTTATAACTTTTAAAACATTGCCTGTAGACAAAAAATGATTATAATCAATTTTGTAGAGAATTTCTTGCTTTTTAAATGCAGAAGTGTACAAAAATCAAGTAACTTTTGATATTTTTGAAAAAAATTGTACTTGAAATTTGTTGTTAGAAAAAAGTCCTCTATCAAAAATATTTGCGGTGATAACGGGGACACCCTGTATATTGAGATGAAAAATTGAAGGCGCTTTACCTTCGCCATAAATCACAAACGTATATTTTATGAATTTTTGAGTTAAGAATGTCGTGAATGAAGTTTAAAAACACATTTTTAGTTTCATTGTTACCAAATTAATTTTTTGACAATATAAGTATGAGTGACGAAGTCTAATTTTGTAACAAACAGAAAAAGACTAAAAACTTGAGTGGGCATGTAGGTATTTCTTTGCACAGAAATTACTTGAAAATACATAAAATAATACAGGATCGCACAAAAAGTTACTTCTTCAACTTTTATAAAGAACACAATTTTCTGAGAGATCGATAATATTTATTTTTCAATTGTTGCAGACTTTTTGAATGATACTGTATAATTTTATGTATTTTTTCAGATGATACGCGCATTGGGCCTAATTAGCTGCCAAGCGCTATAAAGGACTATTCTTGCACTGCGGTAATCCTGTCGTTGAATGTAGTGTTAACAGGCACATATAAGTGTAATTACACAGACATCCCGTAAACACAGATGCGCTTAGTTTTATCTGTGTTATTATTCTATATTATGCCACTTCTAAGTTGGCTGTTGTCTCAGTCAGTTTATTTTAGCCGGGGATTTGCACATGACGGCATTGACACAAAATGTTTTATGTCTCACTTTGCATAATTGCTCATCTTAAACAAAACCCATTAATGCCTTATGTTTACTTTGCGGAGTATCTTAAGTTTTGTACAAGGAAACAATAGAACGTTATCTTAACATAATCCGTAACAATTTTATCATAACACGAGAACGTAGAATTGTTCAAAGCACAAACGAAAATTTGGTTTAATGGAACCGAAAATAAAATTTGCACAATTGCAACGGTGCCATGGAAGCTACGAGGCTGCATCGACTAATTATACAAATACACCTCATTTAGTCGAATGCAATTACGGCCAACGGTTAGAAAATAGGTTGGCAGCACTGTAACACTACAGTATTTAGAAAGCTGATTACAGTAACCACACCGAACGCTCCTATTTCTTTGTGAAACTTTAGTTTTAGGTATCACTAATTTTGCACGATGCTGTTCTCCGGAGAAATTAGAGCTCATTTATATTATAGGGATAATGTTGAATCCGTTCGGGATAAAAACTCGTAATAACATTTTCCAGTTAACTGTTATCTCACTTACAGCTATTTTGTCTATAATGAAAGCAACGGACACGACAATTCTATATAAAATTAAATACAGAAAGCAACAGTACACTTGCAGACATTATCATAAGTAGATAATATAAAATTTTGTTTTAACTCACGAAATGATACATGAACTGGTCTATGCACACGCGTTAACTATGGTCTAATAAATGTATAAGCCACTGCTGAAACTCTTTAACGACATCCCTAATTGTCAATGACATTTATTTCTATTGAGTTCATAAAAATTGAAGCATCGCAAGTGTAAACATCTTAAGAAAGCAGTACTAACACAACAATGAATAGGATTAAGCGGGCGATACTGAGCTGCCAGAGACCATGTTAGCTGTGAACATTGCATGCGTGTAAAAATCCAGCGATAATTCTTACCTTCGATCATGTACTGTTTTTATTGCCCACAAACTAGTTTATGAATGTATTCGGTAACTGCTGGATCAATTGACTAACCTAACTATCAGAGACTTTGTTGGAACGTCATATCGATATTGCTTATACTTCATCATTCATCGCATAGTACTCACAATCAGCATTGTTAGAACAAACTTATAATAATCCAATAATAAATATTAATAAGAAAAAGGTAACTAAATATAAAATGAAAATTAATGGTGAATAAACAAGAACAATGCAAATACTTTAAAAACTGCAAAAGTTACTTTGAAAATAAGTTGTCTAAAAACAGACAAAAAATCTGGTCCAAGAACAAAAGCACTAAATTTAATGTTAACTAAATTAGACAGTAAGAAAAATATAAGCGACAAAAAAGCATAGGCAGAATTGGAACTTTTACAGACATAACAAAAACGAAAATAAGGAAAGTGAAATTAAAATAAGCTAATACAAATATAAAATACAAAATATGATGCAGACAATAGTAAAAACGCAAGAAAAATTGAACCAAGAAAGTAATTTAACTCCCAAATGAAATAAAAAAAAAAAAAAGTTAAGCCAAAAGGCAAAGGAAAGAAGGACAGGAAACCAGCAATTAACTAAACAACAAAATTGTAGATTTTTAAGATACAATCCAACAACCAAAACAATACACGAGGTTCGCATGGAAAAGAAGGTAGCAGATCAAAAAAGAAATACAACCCTCGTTTAAGCAATTTGTTATTTTATTTTAACGTATCGTACATTCCCACAAATATTGCAAGCATATATACATCCTATTCACCCATAAAAAATATATTTCTGTAAAAGCGCTAACAAAAATAGGATGTGTTGAAGAAAAGCTAATCCAAACATCAACCGCTTTCGAATCATTTTATGTTTAAATTAGTGCACTACTTTAGCTTGTTAAAATTTAATTCCTTTCCTACAAATTTCAATGATGTGTACGGCATTTAACTTCTAATTAACTTTTAATTATATCTAAATGTAATTATACAACAACGTAACCCTAAAAAAATTAATTAAATAATTTTAAAACATTTATAACAACTAGTCATTAACAATCTAAAACTTCTTGTACTTGGGGTTAATAAAAAATTTTAACTTTACATGGCATATCCTGTAATCTACAGCAGTACTGTAATGAGTTTTAAGAGCAAACCACATAGAAACGACATTTAAAAGTTATCCGGTAGCGTAACGTTTTCTCCTAGCCAACTTGCTCGCTTCCCTTCCGTTTAGGATGATAATTACAATGGTAATGGAGCAATTAGCAGACTGATAATGAAAATGATAATTTTTAAATACAAACTTTTGCCAATGTAGATGTCTTGAGTTTGTATTGTTTGATAAAACGAAAATGTCTCCATCCAGCTATACAGAACTTTGTTTGCATTTGTCGACGCTCAATATCTAGTCTACCGTGAGCCCAAGTTAATTAATCATGATTCTTGAAGATGTTTTTGTAGCTACTGTAGAAAGTGCAAATTTTAGAGGTAAAGTTATTCGTTTTTGTGTTTGCTGTAATTAAATTCCTTGTTAAAACAATGTTTTCGGAGCAGAAGTGGTTGAATTTTTTAAGAATTCCGGTATATGCTAATGATGCAAAGTGGTCAGTTACGCTAATCTTATGACCAAAAACTAGTTCAATAAGGAGAAAATGCATTTTTTCAGTTTTTCAAGTCTTGAACGAGATTTTATTAATGTAGTTAATTGCATAAAATACTCCTGCATACAAAAAAACGGCAAAATTTTTCAATCTAGAAGAATATGTTAGCATTGCATAAACATTTTTTATACAAAAAAAACTACTATTTATTCATTTATTGCTATGTGTTGTCGATTTTAAGCCGGAATTAAAGGTGCCTAAAAAGTTTCCAATATGGATAAAAGTAAGCTGTGAATTTTTTAGATTTTTTTGTCTTCGGTAACAGGTGCCGACTAGCCCCTGATGTTTTCAGAATAGGTTATACATATACAGCTATACACGTTAATGTATAATATTATTTATCATTAAATTTATTTTCATCTTACATTTTTTTGTTTTTCTTGTTATTCGAATGTAAACTACCACACGTACCATCAAGCCCCAATATTCCGCTATTCAAAAACTTAAAAACAACTAGAATCGTATTAATAAAACGAATTATGTGTCAGGCATGGAAGACAATGGGTGTTACATTGCTTTGGTTGATATCAAAGAAGAAATTCTTAATTTTACACGGTGCAGGTTGCAAAATGAAAATTTTAGACATGATTACAGAGAATTCCTTGGGTGGGCTATACATTTTTCTAACCTGTTGTATGGGTAACTCCGTTAATATTAGAGATACAGAAACGTTTAAATTAGCAAATTTGTGCAGAATTTAAAGGGAAATCTGATGGAATTAATTTCTTTTGCTTTGTGTGCAAGAACACAGACGTTTGTATCCCGACTGCAAAAAAAGACACTTTAAAACAACCTTACTAATTTTAAAAGTTATGTTTTGTTTCGGGTTTATTAAAATATATTTTTTACAAACTTATTAGCCTTTTTAAATTTTTGAACTCTTAACACACAGAGCTTTCATTTTTTTTGTAATTATTATATCAAATATATTGTTAATGTATCATGTTCAATAGTTATTTTAGCTATAAAATATTATTTATCCTACCCAATTTAAAAAATTTCACTTTGATGTTTTTTTTTAAATTTTTTTTTTTTTTCAAACTTGAAGCCTTTGTCGGCACGGGAAGGAATTAAGGCAGCGTATCTACTGATATATTTTATGTGTGATTCTTATTTCAACTGTAACCTTTTTAGGGGGTGAGACCAATAGAAAAATAATTTTTAAAAAAATCATGTATAAATAAGGGACACTCTAGGTCTAGTGGGAGCTAATGTTTGTACAAGTTTGAAGAATAGTTTCCACAAGCTTTAGAAAATTCGTATATATTTGTCGTAGAGATGGACGACATCTAAATAACTTTGGGATTAACCTCTGTTTAAAAAGGATCATTTGTAACTGTCATCCGTAAAATGGAATGCATTAGTGAATATATCAGAAATGTCATCGTGCGTTACAAAGTACAGCCTACATTATGTTAGAAAGTACTTTGGGAGAGTGAGGTATGTTGCAGATTTCATCACGTCACTTCTTGCTGCTTCTACATTTGAAAACCCAAGTAATACAAACTGCCCATGTCTTCTTTGATAACAAATACGCAATTTATCTAGTTTATCAGTAAGTGGTGACATGGATTGTGTCAAGTGCTGCCTAATCAAATTTGGAATTTTGTAATGAGTTTGTTTTAAAAAATCGTTAATTCTTTTGGAAACCTTAGCGATCGATATAACAGTCAACAGAATTAAATGGGTATGTTACTAATATTAGATGATATCTGACGATGCGATGTGGGTCAGAGGATTACAGCTTGGGAATGAACGAATTTTCACATGAGCGCTTTTCTCAGAAATTTATCCGTTAGCTAACAGAACCCAAATAATTAGTAAGCCAGCCCCGGACATGATATGTCAGAGCTTTATATACACGAGAATCTACTCAACATATATATCATCTACATTTGCATACCAAATGATATACGCGGGCGCAATATGTGCGACAAATATAATTAAATTGTTCATTTTCTCTGTAACTCTTTTTTTTTCATAAAATTCTACTCACAATTACATAGAGTGTTCCAGTTACATAACATTATATTCATGTTGTACAGTTGTTTATTAACAGCTTTTTATAAAAATAATTAATGTGTAATTAAATACGAAACTGAATAAATTGTATACAAAAGTAATTTTAGTGTTTTTGTTAAATCTAAAAAATGATTAATTACTTTCCTCAAAAGATTATTTATAAATGAAAAATGCAAAATTTTGTCCCATTTCACAACCTTGTATTTTCATAATTTACGAAGATAGTGCCACGTCAAAAGGTGAAACATCCTGTATATATTTATATTTCTGGAGCCAGAAAGGATATGAATATAGCATACAATAAATAAATGATTAAGTTCATGCATTTATATACCCATATTTGATTTTAATCAAATGAAACGGATACTAGAACGGTATAGTATTATAGATAGTATTTATAATCTAAAATAAAATAGGATTGCTAGGGTTTTTCCGTATAGAGGCCTAATTGGGCCTCTATTTAGGTTTTTGTTTCCAAATAACGGCCCATGATACATAATTTTAAAATGTGGGTGTCGTTTGTGTCGTGATTTTTCCATATAGAGGCCCAATTGGGCTTTTATTTTGTAACAAAATTGTAAACTTTGGATAAAAATTAATTATTATTTTTACAAAATCGTTGTATTTATGAAACAAAACACGATCGTTGTAGTAATTGACAGTTTATAGCTTGTCTAAATTGTGTTTTATTATTTTTCGATTAAAAATTATTATTTTGTGAGCATTAAATAGATATGTTTTGAATCCACTTTCACAGAATCATCAGAGAAATTACAAGCAGCTGCCGATCAGATCAACAACTGGACAAAAACATGGCGTATAAAGTTAAACGAAACAAAGTCAGTACATGTCAATTTCACCAACAAGAGAATTGAACATGTACCAATCAACTTAAACAGTAAGCAAATACCTACCATACTCCAACTCAGCAAAATACTTAGGTATTACATTGGACGCTAATCTACGCTGAAAGGCTCATGTCAAGAAAAAAAAGAAATAGGCATGAAATATAAAAAAATGTACTGGCTAATCAGGAGGAATTCCCCTCTGTCCCTACATAATAAACTTTTGCTATAAAAGCTAATTTTAAAACCTGTATAGACATATGGGATACAGCTATGGGGATGTACCAAACAGAGTAATACTCAGATCATCCAGAGATTCCAGAACAAAGCATTAAGGAATATTGCTGATGCACCCTGGTATTGCAGAAATAGTGACATACATCAGAACCTCAATATGGACACTGTAACCGACACAATTAAGAAGTTTGCCATGGGTCACGAAGAAATGCTCCATCAACATGTAAACGTCGAGGCGATCCAGCTCATGGACACTACAGGATTACTAAGAAGACTCAAAAGAGTTAAACCTTTTGAGTTAGTTTAAGTAAAAGTTTAAAGCAGAGACTGTGCGGTAGTGTGCACGTTAATAATTAGTGTAGGTAATTGTATACTTATTAGCAAACTAAGGACTACTATTGGGTAAACCTTAGACTTTGAACTTTATTAATTTAGGCTAGAATTAAACTGCTTATTGGTCTCAAAGACCAGATTGCAAGTCATAAACTCTACAAGGGTTACAAAAAAAAAAAAAACTTTCACAGAAGCAAATCGACGGAAAGTCCATTTTCAATTTAATAGTCACAAAATAATATTTTTTTGTCGAAAAATTTGACACAATAAGACAAGTCATAAAATGTCAATTACTACAGCGATCGTGTTTTGTTTAGTCAAATACAACGATTTTGTGAAAAATAATAAGTACATAATATTGAAACTCATTTTTCCCAAAAACATTGTTATATGACACTAAGAAAACTTAAGATGGTTAAAAAAAAAATCTGTTGATAAAATTTAAAAAAAATATAAGTTTGCGATTTAAAAAAATATACAATCGCCTGTCAGTTGCACACGATTGACCAAAAGAAAATTGAACAACGTCAAAATGTAGCTAACAATTTTGCTATGCACTTTTTATATGAAAGGTTTATCATAAAACTTGTATTTACGCCGTTACGGCGGCGTTTCCATGCTTTTGGCCTACCCTGTATATAAGAAGCGCATGTGCTTCTATATGGGGACTATAAGGGATCCTCAAATCTGCAAAAACCAAATACAGGCTCATGAGCCTTTTTACGGAAAAACCCGGTACTGATGAATCTGCAACTGGTCTAGCATTTTTACAAGGTATCCTCAATTTTTTTTTAAATTATTAAACTTATTTGCAGGAATAAATGAATCATTTAACTATTCAAGAATTTAACTTTTTTTGTGAATATAAAATTTGATGACGAAAAATTAATAGATTTGGAATGCTTTAAATAAGGGAGATTCATTTTGTAGTCGGTAAATAAGTAACTCAACAGCTAAAATCACCACAGTTGAGATATGCCCTCGTGTACTCAATTTATAATCGGTGCAAGTTGATCGAGTACAACATCTGGTATAGATAGCGTGTCAGAGCCATCCCTGTTATCCCTAATTATCACCAATTAGGCAGTGGGTTAATTTCTCATTATCAAAATTTTACGATTTCAAGCAGGGTCTACAATATGATAATGCTTGTGGTTTTAAATTAAAACAACATAATTTTACTAAATACCTCCGCAAATTTTGATTACATCTCTCATTTAATAATAATATTTTGTTTGTAAATGGTAAACCTGAATAAGTTTGATAACCAGCAAGTCAATTATATAGCTATGTTTTGCACCTTAACAGTATGTACCACAGCATTATAGTTATGCAACCACCATGAACTAACTTTATCGCTTCATTTTATACATGTATTGTATTATTTGCTTGCTTAAAACTTTTAAGTTTTAATATACAGTTTATTGTGAAACAAGTGGAATCAACAAGCAGTAAAATAAAAAAGCGGTTGACTGCAATAAATAATAACAAGTCAATGACACAACGGACTAAAAATTAGATTTTTATAACAATCTGAGCGGGAAAAAACAGCAGATTACATTAGGTTTGTTCCAGCAGTGCATTTTGTACTAATTCACGTACTGATACATGAATTGGTTGCGTCAACTATGGACTAATAAATATATTAGCCGCTGCCGGAAGGAGTTTTAGCGACAATCTTAGCCACAAAAGACCTTTGTATCTCTTGAGTATACAGAAATTTAAGCATTCGAAGTGTAAAAAATCTTTGAAAAAACAGTACTAGCATGGGATTGGGACATTGGGCGATGCTTAGCTACCAGAGGCCACTTTAGTTGTGCATGCGTGTTAAATCCAGCGATAGTTCTCTTTGCTCATGTGCTGTTTTTACTTTTCACAAACTAGTTCATGAATTGTTTCGATAACTGCATAAAACTGCCGACTGACTAACCGTTCGACGAACCATCAGAGACGGTGCTGGAACGCAATATCGATGCTGGACATCATCGGATCGCACATAGCCTTCTTGATACAAACCTAATATTATGAATTACGATGTTATCTTTGTAAGCACTTCAATAACTTTATCAATATTTAGAGCCTTGCGGTCATAATACAGTAGTAATTAATACACTACTATTAAATATTTTTAGCTGAAAACGTCTTAAAATGGACAAAAAAAATTACATCCATCAAATACATATTACAAATCAGGACACTCATTTCATTTGCTTTTCATTTTATGGATGATACGGTCAAATATGAACGGTTTGATGGAAAATTTAAACTACAATTTAACATATCATTAAAACTAACAGAGTTGGTCGTGAATAACAGGCTGTTAACGCGATTTAAATGACATCGAGCATTAATTTTGGACGTCAAAGCTCATAGCAATAATAAGCGTTTGTCAGAGTCACAAACACAATGTCGTTTTATTAGGCGATCAAATGGTTTTCATTCCTTTTAGTACAATAATACGTAACGTGATTCTGCAACAATTGACTGTAACGTTAATAAAATGAAAATTAACTAATATCTACACCGCTGAAATACGTTACTTATATGATAGGCGTGAAATTGTCGACCATAATTGTAACTGATACGATAATAATAGTTCATTAATTATGTATAATTAATATTGGGTAAAATTACAGTTAGCGAGCTTTATGGTTATTCAACGATTATTAAATTTAAAAAATATAAACAAGTACATACGATATTGCATATGTATCGCATTATCAGGGTGGATAATTCGCTTAATACCCAAGTTAAAAAAACATTAAGGACATTATCAGCTAAAATTAATAAAATAAAGCAAGAAGTTAAAAGGAATATAAAATAATCAAATCGGTTTTTAAGAATGAGCCAACGATAAAATCTTGATGTTATTGAATGTGCTCCGTAGCTCATTTCTTTTCCAATATAACAGGCCATAGTTTCTAAAAAACTAAAACGATTGTATCGACAAGAGCGCCTTTGCTTAAACTACGAATACCAAACGAATATCTGCTATTTATTGGCCATAGGTTTGTTCCAGCCAACGCCATGTACGATTCGATGAATGTCAGGTGTGCGCAGTATCAATATTGCATTCCTGCACAGTCTCTGCTAGTTCATCGGACGGTTAGTCAGCTGTTCCAGCATTTATCGGATCAATTCATGAATTAGTTTGTAGACAGTAAAAACAGTAAATGAACGAAGGTAAGAACTATCGCTGGATTTTTACACGCTTGCGCTGTGCATTACTAACTTGACCTTAGATAGCTATGCATCGACAGCTCAATCCTAGGCATTGCTGTGTGTTGTGTAGTGCTTTCACAAATGTTTATGCTTGCGACAGTGGCGTAGCGAGAGTAAATGTCGCCGAGGGCAAAGTTTTTTATCGGCCCCCCTCGACCGTATTTTTATTGTAGTTTTAAGTAAAATAATGTATTATTTATTTCAATACACTGTAATGATAATGAGAACAAATTTTAATAGTATAACGGCATTTTAGTTTACTGGCTTTAAATAAAAGAAATAAACTCAAATATATTTTGTCTTCGCGGCGCCCCCTCAAGACTGGCGCCCGGAACATCGATAACCCCTTTGCCCCCCCCCTTCCGTCGCAACGCCTCTGGCTTGCGATGCTTAACTGTCTATAAATCCAATAAAAACAAATGTCATTTTGAGGTAGGCTAATACATTTATTAGTTCATAGTTGATGCATGTGTATAAACCAGGGCTTCGAAGCGGAACTGAACCGAAAACCGGAAAAAAGCGTTATTTTTGTAGGAACGAAAACCGGAACTGAACCGGAAAAAAAATATCGGTTTATTACGGTTCGGTACATGTTCAACAAACTCGTGCGTTTTGTTTATATAGGTATGTTTCGTTTAATAAATTATATCATCATCATATATACTTCCATTTCCAATTATTATACCTTATTATACCGAATAAAAACATTTAAAAAAAATAAAAAGTAATCACTCGGAGCTGAAACGAAAACCGAAAACCGAAAAAAACCGTTATTTTATATATTGTTTTAATTGAACCGGAACGAAAACCGAAACGAAAAAAATTACGGTTCGAAGCCCTGGTATAAACCAGTTCTTGTATCAGTTCGTGAATTAGTATAAAGAGCACCGCTGAAACAAACCTCAAAACATAGTTAAATTAAAGTTTTAGACGCGTTTTAGTAATTAAAAAACTTGGTAAAATAATGGGTAGTTCACACGGTGACATTTAAAGTCGCGACTTAAATGTCGCCGTGTGAACTACCCAAATTGAAAGTCGCGACTTCAAAATAAAAATGGCCGCTCTTGTAATTGCAGCATCGAGTGTTGTAGAGCAACTAATTATTTTGAAGTTGCTATTTGTTGATAATGCTCTAAAATCGTTGAAACATCTATTGAGGGGACATGATACATTCGAAATCGATGACAAACAAATGTATATTAGGTTAGCTTAACCTAACCTATTTGTCTGTTATGTCAAAATATAAAAGTATGGTAGGCTTACGTCAAATGCCGAACTGTCAATATTGATGTCGCGACTTTTAAAGTCGCGACATTAGTCCGCGTTCACAATGAACGTAGTAGATAGTGGATAGCAGATAGTGGTTAGTAGCTAAAGTTGAAATGCATTGAATCAAATGCAAGTGTTCACAATGGACGTAAGATTTACCTAGTAACTATGGTAACTAAAGTGAAGTATCTATGTTTGAAATTAATTAAAATTACAATGTTGAACGATGTTTAATACTGCTTATTACCTTTATAATCTTCCACAAATCATCATGTAGAAATAAATGCGTAGAATACATGAAGTGTCAATTTGATAAACAACCTTCCGCGTTTAAATTGAAGTTATGTGCTATGCTACAAACAAGTCGGTTGCTAACCGTATCCAAGTAAACATTTCGTTACGGATTTCTTACGTATTACGCACTAACCAGTAACCACTATCTGCTATCTACTACGTTCATTGTGAACGCGGACTTGGGCGTTCACACGGTGACATCAAAATTCGACTTTTAAAGTCGCGACTTTAAATGTCACCGCGTGAACTACCCTTAAGTTGTCACTTAATATTCTCAGTGAGCTCGTGAAATCCACTTATTTACTAATTTAGGTGAAGAATCATACGTCATGTGTATTATTTTTCGTGCTTTTTTACGTCACCAACATGTTTCCAAGGATGTTATGTAGTGTTTTCAAGAACAAAATGATCATATTTTTGTGCACTTTATGAGCTGGTCAAAGTTTTATTGCTTTCATAATTTCTAAATTTATCGTGTACTGACGTAATGTTTATGTATTTACAGGGATTTTAGCGGATATTTTCCAAATTTAGTGAAATTAAAACAAATAATTTCCAAGCGAATTCCCGTGTCCGCGCACGTGACGTAGTTATTCAGCGTGAGGCTTGTCTACGGACGCGTTCATAATTCCCACGTGAGTTCAGTTAATTACTAACTCCAGAGTTGCAATGTATCGCAGTATCGATGCTCAGATCCCGCTTTATAGTTTCCCCGACGTACGATACCCAATTCAACAAACTTTATAAATGTAATCAATACATGATAGGTTTTTGTTATAGGTACGGTGTGCATGTTCATACACGTGCCTTATTGTGTTTCTCATGGAACTTTAGATTGCTTGGTTAACTGGAATTGGTTTTAAGGCTTCGTTTCAAATTACCTGCTTTCAAGCAAACTCGCGTTTATTCCAAACAAATTACAGGATTGAAAGCGATCTTACGTTAAATAAATTATTCCTTTAAAAGCGTTTAAATTAAATTTAACCATTTCAATTTTTAATTGCGTCTCGAATAAGCTATTTTGAAAAATAAAGGCGGCGTGACTGAACAATATATTCAATTTATTTGAGAAGTGCTTCAGTGAACATTTTCAGGAATTTTAATAAATTTTGTGCCAAAAACAAGTAGTGATATCTTAAATTTTAAGCAAACAGTAACAGAAAACGCTGTAACGTTTCTCTGTTGTAGAAATTATTTACATGAATTACGTGTTTATTTTATTATTCTTTTTCAACTAAATGTAATGTCACCATATTTTATGCAAAAAATGTTAGAATTTCCGAAATATAAGATTGCTAATAGCACAAAAAACACGTTGACAGGTATTTTTCAGCATTAATTTAATGTCTGAAAAACAGTTTTTAAAAGACTTTTGCATTTCTAAGTTTGGAGGATTTTGAAGGTGGAATGGTTAATTATCTTTCTTAATTTTTAACTATAGCGGTAAAAGATAGGTCAATATTTAGCACGAATTTAACATAAACATACAAATTTACTGATACGGAAAAAATAGATCTCTACAAAGGTATTTATTCATTGTCAAACGGACAAACAAATTGGTGGAGGTAACGGGCATAATTTTATTTCATTTGTTATACTTACGTTTGTAAAAACATTTAAGAAATGTGTACATTAAAAATTAAAACAGTGGAGATATAAATTTCGTGTAATTTAACGCATGGTCGGCTTCTAGAATAAAAATATAAATGATTAACAGTGATTTGAAGTAATTGCGCAAAGGTAAATAAGACTGATAACTTCCGATAAGCCTACCGTAATAACTCGAAAAGAGAAGGGCATAAAGTTGCAATGGCATGGTAAGAAAAAAAAAAGTCAAATAAACAAAGAAGCTCTATATCAACAAATCAAGTAGCGAATAGGTGTCTGACAAAATGTTAACACAGCATCAAGCTTAAATAATATTTGCAAGTGGTAAACAATTAAATGTAATTTACAAAACTGTAACTTTCACGGATATCAGACTAAAACCAAAAACGACTTTAGACTACCGAAACTAACGAAAACAATTACACACCACATAATTTACTAAAACTTGTTCTTAGGAGTTTTTAGTATTCTTCCTAAAAGACTTTACCTCAAATTAACGCCCAAAGACTTTCATGGATTTATTGTTTCTTAGTGCAAATAGTTTTAACAGAAGGCGTAGGACTATTATTGCAAAAAACAGTTTTGTTTTCTGTAGTCTATACCTACTAACAGAATATTACTTTATCGTTGAGAGACAATATGTATATCATTTTTACATTATTTTAACAAAAACTCAAGCAGAATCTGCTTTTCATGACGTACAAAACTTTTGTGTAACTAACATAAAATACATTTTAATATACATAAATTGCATTTTAATTATGAAATAACACATATTACAAGTTAAAATTAATTTTCCATATAGGAGAGCTAATCCCCTAGTATTTTCTGCCGAGCTGCTGTTATTACAAGTAAAATTGCCGCCGGATATTGGCCGCCATGCGTTTGAAAATGTGAAAATGTTATGTAAGTAACGCAATGTCTTTATAAGCGTTAGTTTAACGCATTTATGTAATAATACCTATATTGCTAATACTTGTAATTTTTTGTAACATACAAAACGGTACAGATATACATCCTCTCTTTTTAGTGTGGCGATTGGACCATAGACAGGTAATATACGTTGAATTGGACAACGTGAAAAGCGCGTGTAATGGTCATTTTTGACAGTTTAAAAACATGATATTTGACGTTGATAATCTACGATTTGTAAAAACTACAATGAATATATAAAATTATGTTCTCTGGTTTGTTAAATACTAGTGTCTGCACGAGTAATTTGCAAAAATCTCGTTTTGTAATATACCAAAAAATTTTATGCAGGTTTTGTTAATAATCTTATTATAGTTTTATTTGATTGCTGCCAACTGTCTAAGTCCAGCTTAGAAAGAAAGAAATATATTTTCATCTCATTCCATCATCTACAGGCACCACTCATTATGCAGGAAATGTGCAATATAGGTATTTATTATTTATATAATGGTTAAGAAGTATTACTTCGTATCTGCAATGTTACAACATTGCAGATACGATGTATCACTTTTTAGCCATCGACATATGGTTTTACGCAATCAAAAGTTAAATAAAACATATAAAACGTTAGTATTTAGACACAAACCTAATATTTTTTCAATACCAAAAACTGAATTATGCATCGACGTTGCTGTAACTGAAATACATTAAAACAGCCTTTACTCGACTCAGTTCAAATCATATTTAGTTGTTAAGACTATAAGATGTATATAAGTAAGGTAAAAATCACCGTACCTTAACGTCTCCTGGATAATTTATGGGATCCTTGATTTGCGGGTCATTCATATCCTCGATTCTGAAATAAGAAATACAATTGATCAAATTTTCAACTTCGTACTGTGCAATTTTTATTACAACGTGCTAAATTTTTAAATAAATATTTTTTAAGTCTTAAAAGCATATTTCTAAGTATTCTAACTGAATTAAGTTCGTAAATTAAGTAAGACGGACTAGCGTTTTACTAAAGAAAGTGAATTACTTGAAAAAGATCAATAAATAGTTTTGTCGAATTAATTGAACATAAGTAATTTTACATGAAATAAAAATTGTTTTGTTTCAACAATTGCTTAAATTTTAGAACCAGTAATTGCTTTAAAATGAATCGAGTTGTCATGTCAACAAGTTCGTTAGAGAATTGTTAAATGACGTTACCAATCGACGTGAACCAACTATTAACATTTTAAATCAAAGGCAACGTTAAAATCAATATCCAATACATCCAAAGTTAATTAAAATACCTGCACAGAACAAATACAACAAAAACAACTTGTAAATGAAAGCAAATCGAAGTTAAGATCACGTGCGATATCAAGCGGTGTCCAGTAGCCGTGTCGGCAAATACGCGCTCCTGATTACCGACAGGGAATTCATTTGCCAACGGTATAAATAAAACTCATTTGATTTGCATGGGAGGTCCGCCGGGTTATACAAACGAACGTGCCCGTTTTACTAAATAAATATGAATATTGCATTAATTTGGAGCAAATAGGAATTGATCCAAATGGAATATTTTATAGTGAGACAAACGATATTTAATCATCGCACAGGCATGAAATCAAATAAATAAGCCCATTCGCAGTTAATTTACATTTCGATTATTAGAGCAATTATTTAAAAAGGGTTTTTTTACCAAGTTTTTTGTTTAATTTGAAATATTAAACAGCAAAGTCAAAGTTAAACAGACATTATAACACTATATCCAATATTTGTACGTACATATTTGAATAATGTAAAGGGCTTTTTTAATGCTGAAATGACAATCGATCTTTACGTTAAAGCCCTTGTATAAATACCGTCATCTTCGACCACACATTAAATAATTTATGAAAAATTATGCCGCTAAATGACTAAAGGACGTCGTATAAAGAACATTAAGTGCCGCTAACCACCAATTTGTAACACTTAAGAGGCCATTACGGCACTGATAAAAAAATCTTCGATATGGACCGTAGCCCTCTATTTCCCTAACGATCCGTATGAATAATAAACTTTATAGCCTATACATTAACAGCATTAAAATTGCAATGAAAGCTCTAAATTCGTTTAGGTGGATTTACTGCCATAGCTTAGTAAAAAATTAAACTGTGCCGAAGTCAAAATGATAAAAAGCGATTCAGAAGCAGTTTGTTTATTATAAGAGATTTATGATTTATGTGTATTCCGTACAAATGTATACAAGTGGCACATAACACATAAAGTTAAGTAACAAAACAAAAGTCGGCCCTGACAACGAACGACAATGTGAAAAAAGTTAATGAATCAGTCACAAAAAATAATTATTGAGTTTAAAGATGATAGCAGATATGAGCTATTTGAGATATAATTTAAACAATCAAAAGACGTGTGAAAAGTTGCCAAAAAATGTTTTTCCCAAAGCAAAAGCAAATTGTATCGAAAATTGTTAAGAGATGGTTATTAACACGTTAAGCGCCATTTGTATCCATATGGATACAACCATTTTGGCCTGATGAGCCACCTGTATCCGTTTGGATACAGCGCCCTACATTTAGATTCGGCTGCCTGTATTCTTAAACATAGGTACAACAAAATATGCTTGCCACCCACCGTACTTATCTAATTTGTGGAATTTTTATTTATTATCCTGAGTAAAAAATTTACTTCAACGAAGCCAGTATAAAAGTATCAATAGTGGGTAGAAGATAATGAACAAGCTAAAAGAAAACGATTTCTGTCACATGAATGGGTGTATAGAAATAGAAGTTCGATATAAATAATTTGTAATTAAATCAAAATGTGTTTTAAAAACAATTCCCGTTTTTTTAGCCACGCTTCATATACCTTTAACTGTTGTTTGTGCTCTAATTAAAACAACTTGGTGTTTAAAACACTTCCCATACTATTAATGTACCTCTAAATAATGATGATCTTTGTGCAACTGCTCTTTTCCAAGAGCAAATTTTCAGTATTCGTAAGTAAAAAAATAAGAAAGAATTGAGAGAAGGTTTTTATAGCTAGCAGTTACAAGATTTAAGGTAAGCTGTTAAGCTGTTTACCTGCTTGACAGATAAAAGAGTTTATTCGTTTGATTTATGTTACTGGCAGTTCCGAGTATAGGAAACATTTTTGTATAAATGCTGTAAAAATTTTAATGTACCAAAAACGAAGTTTAGTAACATCATACACATAACAAACAGTTTTCCTACATTTTTAATACACATTTTAAGTCCCCGAACACATTTTGACTATTTTCGCGATGACGTTCGTGTGTGTGTATGTGCCAGACGTTGAAATTTTACATTTTGGACATTAGTTATCGATAAAGCGTTTAAAAGTATCATACAAAGTGCGTGCATTTATTTGATTTTTAAATAATAATACCTATACAGGGTGTTTAGGTTTGAAACATAAATCTAAAATCACGTTAAAACGGTAATAAATAGAAATATTCTGTTTATCTAGGATTATAGTCTATGTTGAGGTGTATAAAAAAAACAATAACTGTTTAGGTAAATGGTAAAATGACGAAATGATTTTAAAAATTCTAATTTCTGAAAAAAAAAATCGAAAACGACTGCAACGATTTTTCTTTAAATTTTCGAAAGTTATAGAGTTTATTGTTCTTACCAGGAAAGGTCACGATACGTTGTCGCTAGAATTTGATTAACGCTGTGTTTATTGCATCAAGAACATCAAAACTAAATGTTTTGCAAAGTTATACGGGCCACTGGCCATTTTCTTCGGAAAAATAGGGGAAAAACTGAAAAGCTAAATAAAAGTAATTTTTGCGATCGTGTTGGCCATGAAATCGTCTGAGACAAAATCTAAATGTTTCTATTTACCAAAGCGCGCATCCTTTGCAAGTAAAATGGTGCAAAGTTTTTGAAAAAATCTTGAACGGTTCCGGAGAAAAAGGCGAAAAACGAGGCCCTTGTAAAAACGGGTTTCCCTATGTTAAACGCCCACGCAAGTCGTATAGATATACTTATACTGATAAACCACAACTTCACAAATCATAGCGCTCATGCAAGGGTTTCTTTTTTGACGTTTTTCTCAGGAACCGTTCACGATTTTTTCAAAAACGTTGCACCATTTTACTTGCAAAGGATGCGCGCATTGGTAAATAGAAGAATTTCGATTTTGTCTTTGACGGTTTCATGGCCAACGCGATCGCAAAAATGACCTTTTTATACCAATTTTTCAGTTTTTTCTCTCTTTTTCCGAAGAAAATGGCCAGCAGCACGTATAACTCTGGAAAACATTTAGTTTTGATGTCCTTGACTCAATAAACACGGCATTAATCAAATTCTAGCGACAACGTATCGTGACCCTCCACCCTCCCTTGTTAGTAAAATGCCGTTTGTATTAATTTTCTTGAATTTTACAGTAAACAAAAAAATTATGGGTGTTTTAAAAATTTTGAAATATGTTCAGGAACGCTGTGGTTGTTTATATGTCGCAAACACTCGCATGAAACGTCATTTTGATAGGCCGCGTTATTTACAAAAATGAGGTTAATTAATTAGAACGCCTGAAGTGGCACTTTAAACTTCTTAAATATACAATCACACATAGAAAGATACACATAATACACGATAGTAATGGCAAAAGTCATTTGATGGCCACACCAATTTATTTAAAATTATTGTTATATGACAGCAATTGTTTTTCTTTTTTAAGCTATCCTCGGTAAAGGTGCAAATTGTAAAATGCCGCAATGTCCTGCAGTTTGTATATGCAAAAACTATTGCAAGAATGCAAGTCGTTTACAGTTCTCTCTCTTTTTTTAAACTAATAGGCAGTTTTATATTGTCGAGATAAACAAACGAAAAGTAGGAAGATGTAGTTATTAATTATACAATAAAAGTTTATGTAACCTGTCAGCCTTTTGTTTCGGCATATTATACGCTTATAAGAATGTGCATTTAATACACATTTCTTAAAACAATTTATAATCATTGTATATAAATATACTATTATGTATAATCTCGTTGGATTAAATGTGTAATTTATCAACATTCAAGTATTTAATCATTAAAATTATTTAACGCGTTTAATATTAAATTTTTTATTAGGTACTTTTAACTTTAATTTATTTCCACCTGCATATTAAAGCTCTTTGATAAGAATGCTTGGCTCTAATATACGATAAGTTTTCAACTGTTGTCTAATAATTGTTTGCTCTTAAATATTTATAGCTGAGATGAAACATTTAATACTACTCAAATGGCATACAAAGCGATACAAAAATGTCAATTAATTTTGAAACATGCCAAAATAATAAGTTCTTTATACGCCCTTACGCCTTGTAACAATTTTAATAAAGCAATAATGATTTCTGTTGTACTAAGAAGAGGGCTTATTTTATATTTACATGTTTCCAGTGTTGCTAGAGTCTCCGTTTTAATGAAACATCATTATAATCTTCCTGTTCTCATCTCCTCTTTCTCGATTACTTGTTCAAGTATTTTCTCATAAATTCGCTGTTCAATTTTATTTTTATTAGTGCTAGTCGATTATAACTTCCTCCAGAAAGCATCCCGACGACTAATATTTTTTACATTAAAAAACGGACTTTTAGTTTCAGTTTACATACATTTTATTAATATTTGAGTGCGTAGTCAGTTATAAATTAAGATATACAAAAATGTATTATACATTTAGGATTTGTAAGCAATATAATAACATTAAATCCAATTATTGTAATAGGATTAAAACAACAAATAATCTTCTGTCAGAAATTAAATTAACATTTGCAGTTTAATTAATTTTAAACGCGTTTTAACTGTATTAAGAATAAATGCAAACAATAATTTTCACAGTTTTATAAAAACTAGCTAATAATCTAAAACAATATATTATTATTTATTATAAATATACAATATTAAGGAAATGAATACATTTTTTGTCTTATCTTGTGCAGCACAACTTGTGCTCGTTGAACTCATCTTAAAAGCATTTTTTGTTACTAGGTATTTACGTAACTAGTATAGAAAATAATGCTAATATTTTTACCATATCTACTTGGTTTTAATTTCTACTAAAATATTCAGTTGCAGAGAATATGGAAACTTCCTACAAGCGGAACGACTTTTAATTGTTTTTCATGGATATGGGTATACACCATCATTCAAAAAGTATGCAACAAATGGAAAAGTTTTCTATTATCGATTTCTCCGATAATTTTATTTTTGATAAAAGTTGGTGCATGGCTTAAAACTAATGTTAACATAAAACACATTTTTATTAAAATTCATACTAGATTTTAGAAACTGAATAATATCAAAAATTATTTAAATGTTATATTATGACATATTTTTGAATTAATTATAAACTTCTTTTTATAAACTTTTATTTTAACTCTTAAAATAAGGGCACTTCACTCCTGCGAATATTCCTAAAATCGCTAATATCTAGTGTGCTTAAATTTTTATTAAAGTTTTTTTCATCTCAAAAATAGTTTTAGACCATGCACCAACTTTTATCAAGAATAAAACTTTCTAAGAAATCGATAATAAAAAAATTTTCGTTTGTAGGATACATTTTGAATGTTTTTTTGTACTTGTTAAGATAAGGACACTTTACACTTGCGAGTATTTCTAAAATCGCTAAAATCTAGTGTGCTATGAATTTATATTGAACTTTTTTTTTCATTTTAAAATTAGTGCACCAACTTTTATTAAGAATACAATTTTCTATGAAATCGATTATAAAAAACTTTTCTATCTGGCGCATACTTTTTGAATGTTAAAATTACCATAAGAGTTGGACTTTTACCAGACAGTTTTGTAATTAGTATTTTGTACCTGTTAAGATAAGACCAGTTTATTCTTGCGAATATTTCTAAGATCGCTAAAATCTAGTGTGCTGTGATTTTTTTTTTTCATTTTAAAATTAGTGTTAGACATGCGCCAACATTTATTAGAAACAAATTTTTCTGAGAAATTAATAATAAAAAACTTTTCCATTTGTTGCATACTTTTTGAATTGACGCTGTCTGTATACACTGTTCATATTTAATACTTGACGTAATGTAAACAACAAAAATTTTATGACTTATTAACACTAGGATTACCTAAAGAAAATAGTTTTTTATGAAAATGGTAGAAGCATTCCATTATAGGTTTGCTCCAGCAAGGCTATGATCCGATGAACGATCAGTTGCACAGTATCGATGTCGCGTTCCAGCACAGTTTCTGACAGTTCGCCGGACGGTTAGTCGGCTGTTCCAATATTTATCGGATCATTTCATGAATGAGTTTGTAGACAATAAAAACAGTAAACGAAGGCAAGAACTATCGCTGAATTTTTACACGCATGCGCAATTCACAATTAATGAGGATTTAGTAGCTTTTCATCGCCTTTCCAATTCTATCAATTCTGAATTCTTAAGATGTTTACATACGTAAATTTCATATACAGTTAGGCACGTCGGTAAAGCGTTCCGACAGCGGCTATTTATAAGCTCATATTTTACGCATGTGCTTAAACCAGTTCATGTATCGGTACGCAAATTAGTACAAAATGCACTTCTGGAACATACTTTATATAAACCCCGTAGAAAACACAATTTTGGCTTTATATTACAAACGATACATCGGACATGGGATGGTCCACTGACATTAAATATATGGGTAAGCTGTGCCGTTGCGTGTTTTCACATAAAAACTGCCTTTATAATTTTTAAATAGTTTTTAGTTCAACTGTTACTACCACTACCTATTCGGCATACAAACAGTTTTATATATTTATAAAAACCTTTTAATACTCATTTAAAATAGCATCGCTGCATTTACTTCATAAATTATTCATTCAATTTGAAAGAAATCTCTCCGCAGCAAAACCGATCTGCCGTTTGCATTCAATATGCAAGTGGAACTTTAGCTACCTACGATACAGTTCCTTAAAACTTTTCTGAAGAATTTTGGTATCGAACTGTCTGCGTTTGATACAAACTTGAAGTGCAATAGGTTTAAAGTTTTACAGAAATCGCTTTCCGCAAAGCATTATTGACCAATCCTTGGAAACTTTATTATTTTTGCCTTCGAAATAGAGTCGTATAAATAACAATAAGGCGAAGTAAATGAATAAAAATGAACAATTGCCACGTGGACAATAGTGGATTTTGAAATTTATATTTACAAACTCAAGACATTTACTTATAAATCATTATTAACATATAAATATAATATCTTATATTAACATTTAAAGGTTGACTTAAAAGAAAATTGATAAAAAGTTGATACAGCATAATAAATATTTAACAATTGCAAGTAATTTTTAATAATAATATCTTTAAAAATGTTTTACTCTCTTTTCATCAATGGACCTAGAAATACCTACAATTATTGTTGCGGTTTTTGATCATCCGCAAATCACACGACTATTCGCTAAAGATGATAATTATTTAGTGCAATTAGGTAATACCTGCAGATACCAAAATGAGTTACTCTAAGATAATACACGGCGTGTGATTACACGATATTTAGAATTAAATATTGTTTCGTTGACAAACCTTTTTAGCAAAAGTATGTAAGTGCAAATAAAACCACAATATGACTGCTGAAGATGTGTAAAGAGGCACTTAGGACTAAAAACAAACAAAAAACACAAATTTAGACGGGACTTCCTATAAAAAGGCTGATGTTGCTGGTATTTGTAAAACTTTTGGTAATTTTTTAAAATTAGGAGTACAGGGTGGCCTATTTTCGATCTCGGTTACTTTCAGATATAGAAAAAAACTAAGTACGTAGTCTCGATTTCTTTTTTTCGAGAAAAATTCATTGCCGTAAACAGATTTTTGATATTTGTTTTCGGAATATATCCAAAAAGCGATTTTTTGGCACTTTTAAAAAAAAGATAGAAAAAAAAACTTTTAAGGTATTTTTGGCATGGTTTTTTTTGTCCTTAATAAGATAGCGATGTTCGATTTTTTTTACTCATATAAATATCGATATATTACACCTAACTTTCTTATAACCATGTTTTCTAAAGTGTCTGTGTGTGTTTAAATGGTCGCGTGGTGGCGTAAGTATACCTGGCAGAAGCAAAAATGGCTCCTGTTTTTTACAAAAAAGGAAGCCTATGTTTGCAATCCGTTCCTTGCATATGCAAGGAAACTCGGCAAAGACAATTCACGGAGGAAATGCGCTACTATATGAGCAAACCAGGTGATAGACCGTCTCTCACAGACGATCCAACCATTATCAAACACTGATGTTGTGCGATAAAACACATAAATATTTAGAGTGGACTCTAAATTCTAGAGGTCCATGAAAGTGTACAACATTCTTCACAACGAAATGCAAAATGTTAAAGGTTTTTCACCTAATCTAATGGGTCCAACGTTTTTTCGATACCGATTTGTAAACAAACGAATAGATTATGCCACATCAATGTTGAACACTTATCAAGTTAATAAGGATAAATACATTAATCATCTGATTACCATGGACGAATGCTGAGATAAGTTTTGACGAAACGGAGGAAACGAGCTTATCGAGGAAATGCTCAGATTCGCCACCGCCAAAGAAGGCAATGGTGCAATCATCATCAGGCAGGTGATGCTTAGTCTTGTTTGGGATCTCGTGGCGTTATTATGACGGATTGTGTACAATGTACGATCAGCGCAAAATATTATTAGGACCTCCTAAAACAGCATCGTGAAGAGATCAGACGAGAAATGCTGTCAAAAGATAAGCGCATTCTACACGACAATGCACCCGCTCATTCTCCTCCATGTAAAAAACCGTGACATGGCACTTGGTAACTTTTTTTCTCTTTCTCCGATTGAACGACTTGCTGCGTAGGAGCGTTACAGTAATGACAAGACGGTGATTGATGAGGTAGACAACTTTTTTTTTAAGTCAATGTGTCTACTTCGATAATGATGATATCCGATAAGTCGTGTATATAGATATAGATAAAAACATTGGGGGAAGGCACTGTATAAGACCCTCAAACCTAAGTTACATTTATTGGGTAAATAGCATTTTTAAACGAACTGCAAATAGCAACGAAAACTAAATCCGACTCTGTAAGTACTTAACACTTATAACCATACTAAATTTAAATATTTCATTTAGTTTATATTTGTGTTCAACAAGATTATGAATATTCAACAAGTAAGTTGAGCTTAAAATAGTCTATTTAGGGGCTTAGTACGTATATTAGAAGTAAATATCGAACACGTTAATAACTTTTAAGCGCGCTTACGTTGCTGAAGGTATTCCTATATAGAGATATTTACAAAATAAATGAAGCATAAACAATGACGTGCATTGTTGTTTGGAGTATTAGATCCGCTTACACTGCAATATACACACTTTACACATAGCTTTACTAACTTCACCTGTATAAATTGTTTATATACCGCTAGAGGTAGTTTTACTTTTTGAAGTTGTCTTACAAACAAGGGAAACAGTAAAAAAACAAATCTTGAAATGTTTTAATTATTATTGCATATAAAAGTTACCGTCTTGTTTACTAAATAACCTAAAAAAAAATCTTTTTAAAAGCATTTTCATTTATTTAATATATTTTAAAATAGTTATGATACTATAAAAAAGATATTTGTCTCGCAGGTCAAAGTTTAACACGCAAGCGGTAGTGATTTTTTTTCGAAAAGTTTTAAATTAAATCAGGTATGCACAAAAAAAGCGGTAAAATTTTGTTTTTTATTGTGAAGCTATCTTTGTATGTGTGAAACCAATTGATGAGATATGCACATGTAACAAAATAATAATTTATTTAAGAATAAAGATTAATAAAATTAAGGTTTAGGTATGTCGAAAATTGTAATGAATAAGAGTTTATTTTTGACGCTTAAGTTAGTGTTTAAAATATAATTATTAAAAAATCTAATAAAACTTACACTATTACCTGATACAGAAACATTTAGAAATTGTCAAAACCAAGAAATAATTTATTATACCTACTTTAGTTTTATTACTTTTTCAACGAATTTAAATACTAACCCAAACAAGACGTCATTGGAATCATTTATTGGATTAAGGTTTAAAAAAAAGCAAAAATTTTTGTTATAAATATTTTGTTAGAATGTTCTGTGATTTGTTATTGTGCAACAATGACTGTTATTTTATATTCAAACATAAAAACTTTATTTTATACACATATGAGGTGAGAATTTCTGAGTGCTAGCGATTAATATCTATAAAAAATTGATATTGTATTGAGTTGAAATCAGAGTTTAGAAGAAATTTCTGGTCAGTGGAGTCGGAGTCGGAAAAAGTATACTGACTCCGACTCCGACTCCCAGTACAACAAAAAATTGCGAGGTGGTCCTTTGCCGCAAAATTTTGTCAGAGTCCAATTTTTTTACCGGCTCCGCAGCCCTGGTGACAGATCGAAGGTGGTTTATCTGGACATCGACTTAGTAGAGTGCGTTGCATAAAAACGCTTATACTTTTACGATTGCTGATCGGCCCATAAATGTCTGTAGTAGTGGTGAAGACAGCACGACGTTGTTTTTCTCGTATTAACTTAGGTATAGTTAGCTGTGATTTAAATAAAATACACTATAAAGTTGATCCGTTTATCAAGATTTGATTCAGTTCATCGTGATATATCAAACAAACGGTGTTACAAGTTTTAAAAAGAGATACACCAGCTTCCATCCAGCGACTTCGCCAAGCATAAAGCTCAAAGCAAATCTGCCAGTCACCTGGGGGCTGGGGGAGTGGAGGATGGTATCAAGGATCAGTTTTGATCGCTACCATGGTCCTTTAATTTCTTTAGTTTTATGGCACGGGGAGCAGCGGGTTGTCATATCTCTTCTATCTCCAAAGTTTTGTAGAATATTTACTAACTAGGCGTGATTAAATAATAGTTTTGTAATCGGATTTGCCAAAACTTTGGAGATCTAAACTTTATTCTTTGGTGGGTTTGTAAGTCGCGTGTCTATAGATATCCTTAAGGCGCGAGTACCCCTACCGTTCAACGCCAGATTATTTCTTCTCACGAGTCCGAACGTAATAAAAATAATAATTCATTGTATTTCCAAATTACGCAAAATTCGATAGTTTTAGATCAAACCTATCCGCGTTAGAAATAAATTTAGACGATCTAATTATCGGTATTTATTGTTATTAAACTCAACCATGTATTGTCGACCATCGGAATACTTCCGGTATTTCCAGCAAACCGTTAGATGTTTATAATTCTGAAATCTTATCTGCAACCCTTTACATACCTCCAACGTAACCCTCTCATTATTTATGACTCTAAAGTTAACAACTTGTAACACATTCTCACGAACACACGTGGGCACTTGTGACAAAAACCCAAAACAGACCTGACACCTCACCTAAGTCAGGCCCGCCTAAGTATTCGCTGCACAGAGGGTCTTTTAAAAGTAAAACTCTGAAATATAAAAAATGCAAATTTATAGTTATCAAACCAATACAATATGTATTCATTATTGTATTTAGTGGCTGCTGCAAGTTATTCAAATACATTTAAACTAGAAATTCAGGTCAAAATGTCGTACTATACGTTTTTGTACTATACCGTTTGAATCGCTTTAGAAATGTAGCGCTGAAATAAATTAGTTTACTGCGATGTTGGATAACTACAATCAAAACATTAATTTCGCAAATTTGTCTATGTAATTGATACGGTGGCAAATAATTAATCCAGATACATAATAATCAGTATTACATTAGATCTGCAACGTGGCAGTGTATTTATCATTATCAAATCTATTTAATAATACCTAAAATCATATCAATCATTTGTTAGAACGTTTAACAGAGATTTATACTGAAATTAGAACCGTCAAAATAACCAGATATCTGTATTTAACTCCAACGAGAGATTTATTAACATCATCCTACCATTTCGAGCACAGTTCGCTAAAGAAATTATTTTGCTGAATGAACTTTTACTTCTCAAATTTACTTGCAAACACTTTTAATTCTAAAATCATTTAGAGAAGACTAATTATAAATGGATAGCCTTCAGACAGTCCAAGAAATTTTTAAAAAACTCACCGTGTCTTTTATACCAGTGTTCCCAACCTGGGATCTGCGGTATGTTTCAGGGTGGTCCACGCTGCGGTGCCCATAATTTTTGTTTTAATCTTTAATCTCATTCCCATTCAACACTGCCGACTACTAAGCATAGAGAGGGTATAATTTTCGATATTCATAATGGTTGGCAACACCGTTCTTTTCGTCTGATATTTTCCTGTTAATAAATGAACTAAATCTTAGTATTAAGCGTCTATCAAAAACAGTTTTTGACTCATCAAATAAAAATGAATCCTCCAAAAAAAACTCAAACTATGGAGGAAAGGGCACAAGAAGACTGCTTTGATATGTTTCCTTAATTTTTAGAATTTTTTTTCCGACACAGAAGATTTATACACACAAGAAGTATTTTCACGAGTTCAGTTTCCCAAACGCATTTTAAAGAATGTTGCCTAGGGAGCTCATGTTAGTCTTAGAAACTTACCATTTTGCCTGTGAAAATCACAACCTATACTTTCACAACAACAACAAATGTTTTTGGATCCGCATAATATGTTTAGTTTTTGGATTAAAATTCGTGAAGAACTACCAGCATTGAGCAAAAAAATACTCCTTCCTTACAATTCAACGTAGGTACATGTGTGAACTGCGGGTTTTGCCCGTAGTGCTATTAAACAGAGAAATAGTTTGGAAGTGAAACCAACATTGAGATTATCTTTTACTTCTTTAAGGCCTAGTATTGAAAACTAGTAAGTGAATTGCAAGCACAAGGTATTGATATTATTTGTAATTTTATTGTAACAATCGGTTGTATAACATTAAAAAATAATTTAGTTTTTTTTCTACATTCATACATTTTTCTTGTTATATTGCAGCTATAACAAATTGTGTTATAAAATATCTATATATTAAAAATTTTAATTTCAGTCACTAAGCTATTAAATGGTGGTGATCCGCAACTGAAATGTGAATTGTGAATGCGGTTTTATATTATACCACGCACCTGAATAGCACACTTCTGGTAATTAAAAAATACTTTAGTAAAAAATATTAATTTTCTCACGCAACGTTTTATTATCATCATCATTTTCCGCTGTCCCAATCTCCAGTAATCTAAATTTTGAAACTAGTCACACCATCGCTTTCTTGGATGTTCTGCATAATGTCCTTTATTATCTACCATTATAGCTTTTTAATAATCTAATTTTATGAGCAAATTTTTAGCTCGTGTCTTTTATTTATTACGCTCTTTTCTTTGTTTTTGGCAGACTTTATTGCCTCTTTTTGGTTATTATTCCCTAATTTTTAAAGTTGTAAGTAACATAAAACAAACATTTCATTCAAAAACAAAAACAAGTAAAAACACAATATATACATCATAAAAAGTTATGCCATAAACATTATATTGTAGATATGTATCTTTAAGATTATTCCATTATTCTTGGCCTAAAGTTCGGTATTTAAGATCTCTCATATAATTTTTTATAGCATAAATAATATTAAGCAAAACGCAAAGTTTGCAAGTCTAAAACCAGGCATGTACAGGCTAAACATTTTTTAAGCGATTTTAGAAATACATACATAGGTACAAGGGTAAAGTGCAAAAATAGTTCATTAAAAAAAAAGTTGTTTAGAATTACGAAATAATATCTACTAATTACCAAACTTTTATTTTTATGGTTATTTTAACATTCAAAAAGCATGCAACAAATGAAATAGTGTTTTATTATCGATTTCTCAAAAAAATGTATTCGTGAAAAGATTGGTGCATGGCCTAAGACTATTTTTAAGAAGAAAAACATTTCAATAAAAATTATAGCACGCTAGATATAAACGATTTTAAAAATATTCGCTAGAGTAAAATGCCCTTATTTCAAAAGTTGCAAACAACTTTATAAAAAAGTGGCTTAGAATTCAAAAATATATCATAATATATGTATAATTTGACCTTAAATTTTAAATTTTTATTTTTATAGTAATTTTGGATATTTGGTTTGTAAAATCACTAAAATCAAGTGTCATCTGAGTTTTAATTGACTTTGTTTTATCTTAACATTAGCTTTAAGTCATGCACCAACTTTTATCGATTTTTTTTGAGAAATTAAAAAACATTTTCATTTGTTGCATACTTTTTGAATATTAAAATTACTTTAAACATTAAAATTGGATATTTACCATATAATTTTGTAATTGGTATTATATTGTACTTTTAAACAACTTTTTCCTAGGAACGTTTTTTGTACCTGTTAACATAGGAGCTTTTTACTATTGCGAAAATTTTTAAATCGCTATAATCTAGTGTGCTATGAATTTTTATTGAACTTTTTTCATCTTAAATTTAAGCCATGCACCAACTTTTATCAGGAATAAAATTATCTAAGAATCGATTATAAAAAAACTTTTCCATTTGTTGCATATTTTTTGAGTGACGCTGTATAACATAATTATAACAATCTCATTAGAAACGTTTTGCTGTTGCCATATTTTTTGCGATCCCCACAGTTAAGGCACCCTGGTCTAAAATATGAAGTGACGTATAAACGGTCATTTATTTTGTCGAAACGTCATTTTTAGTTAGAATTCTTTTTTACACAGTGTCGATTATACATTTTTAGATTTTTTATTGTCTAAAAAAATTAGTTAGTTGAAATCAACCCTTTGTTTATATTTTTGCAAAAAATCGCCAAAAATTGGGTAAAACTTTTCTACATTTATATAATAAACTTTAAATTCGGACAATTTTAAATTTAATAAACTTAAACTGTCAATGCAAATATTTTATCCTTCTTAATTTAGAAATTTTGACTGATCTGCATCGTTATTATACAAATAACTTACTTTTGTTCCTCTGCCTAATTAATGAACTCAAACAATTAGATTTTTACTTTGAGTACGTAATTACAATGCAACAACAGCAGAGAAAACAATGAGTACAGTCCTGATTCAACAATTCGACAAGATTCTCGTTCCTTCCTTTGGAGATCTATTCTACCCTTTCTAAATAATGAATTAACTTACTTAGTTTTAACTTCCCAATTGAAGCTTCCTCGGCACGTTCTTGGGAATCGGAATGAATGCCGAATTCATACTCAACCCATTCCACTTTGGAACCTCACAGCAAAATTTGTTTCACGAAATTTAAATTTAAGATGCGACAAAATATTTATCACATTGTTTAAGATCTTATTTAGGGTGAAATTTAGAAGAGAAAGTAATAAATAACTGCCAGCTAAAATTTTACAAATCACAACTGAAACGTGAATAATTTTTTACTATGTAACATTAATAAATTGGTAACGGTTGCTAGTACTGATTATTTATTTACGTTTTCATTGAAATTAACAATATTTGAATAGTTCACACTAACGCTATTTAGTTTGTATTTAAAATAATAAGAGTTTATTCTTATACTTGAAGAGAAAATAACTTTTTACTTTAAATCCTAAACAAAAGGTCCATTAACAGCAGTTGAAGTAGTTGTAGATTTGAGCGTGCAGTGTTTTGTTTTTCTTTTTTGTGTATAAATGAGAACCTAACACCTGCTGTCTGTACAGTTGAACGTCTATAGATACAATAGAAATCGAATTTCAATTATTCACTACATCTCAACATTTTGTAGGAAGTAAATAGTTATTGGATATAATAATACAAACTGCATAAAAATTTAAAAATGTGCAAAATTATTATTGTGATGTTTCGCCTGCAGCAATTATTTTTATTAAACTTCAATTTACTTTTTAAATAAATAACATGACGCATCACTTACTAAAACTTGCAACACTTCAAAAGAATCAATGTATGAGGATTTCAACTTAAAAAAAAAAACGAATGCTAAAATATTACGGTCATAACTGTGTACAAAGTCAGTGTTTGGATTTTGTCGATCAACAAACGATTTTTTTATGAATTTGTACATCATAACAAGGACGCACTACTCTATGAATATGTGCTTATAGGAAAGAATGACTAGGATATACATACAATTACTAAAGAGGGATATATGGACCAAACAGAACAGTCGGGTTTAGGAAGTTAAAAACCAACACCCGAGAAATGAACAGCCAGTTGAAAAATAAAGAAGTTTGGTTTTAAAGTTTTTGTGGTTTTTGTGTTTCTCTAGATCTGTGTATTACGTGAAATAACGTTTGAGGGTCCAAAGTAATAACGAAGATTGTAAGCCATAATTGACAATAATCAATATAACAGTAATAAGTAGGTAGGTACTCTTTCCCAACAGCGCGAGCCGATGTACAGGGTGGACCAAATTCGAATGTTTTACGGGGTATCTCGGTTATCGTATTAGCTAGCGAAAATCTGATATCGGTTTGACGGACATATTTTTGAGAAAAGAACGCCTGTGTAATCAGATTTTTTATATGGCGTTCCTTTTTTGCACTAAAGACGAAAAATGAAATTTCATCATTTGAAAATTAGCTATAACTTCTTTATTTATTAAAATAGAAGAAAATGTGTTAAAGATTTTTTATTAACATACCAATGCTCAATTTAAAAACAAAATTAAATTTTATTTAGCGACCTTGAATTTAAGGATATAAAGTAAACATATATTTTTAAAAGAAAACCTGTTGTCCATGACTTTGTATGAAAGAGAGTTTTTTTGGCTTTTCAAAAATATTTAGTTTTATATGTGTTGTAAAAAATAAACGAGATATGGCTAATTTTGTGAAAATTATACTAGTTTGCCATGATTTCGTAAACAAGTGATATTTGTAATTAATAAAAAAGTAAACGTCATATTAAAGTTGAGTTTTTAACTTTTAAGCAAATCCGTGTGTTTTTTGCATTTTATAACTGTTTATTGTGGTATTGTGAACATGGCTAAATTTGACCACTTTGAAAAGTCTAATATGTTAGAAATCTACATTATAAGTGCTAAAAACGAAACGGCTGCGGTAGAATTTGCTTGGAAATGACATTTAGTTGTTTTTTAATTGATAATATCACGTTTACGAAACCATTGGAAACTTCGATAGTAACAATTTCACAAAATTAGCCATACTCGTTTATTTTTTGTAACACATAAAACTATAAATTTTTGAAAAATTAAAAAACGCTTTTCACATAAAATCATGGCCAACTGGGGTTTCCTTTTAAGAAAATATAAGTTTACTTTATATTTCGAAAATCAAGTTCCCTAAAAAAAAATTAATTTTGTTTTGTTAATGAAAAACCTTTTTAAAATTTTGTTTTATTTTAATAAATAAATAAGTGATGCCAACTTTTCAAAAATGATGAAATTTCATTTTTCGTCTATAGTGCCAAAATTGAAAGGGATAAAAAAATCTGATTACACAGGCGTTCTACTTAAAAAAAAACCTAGAGACCGATATCAGATTTCCGTAAATGGTAACTGAGATTCAAATTTGGTCCACCCTGTACAGTACGGTTCTTCACAGTGTCTATTGATGCAAAAATTTAAAAATGCTATTGTTTTTTTTGCCATAAAACTATATCTTTGAAATATCTTATCACTTATCTTATTTTTAGGAAAAAATAATGTTTGATAGCAACAATAATATTAATGTTTCGCAATGATTTCACAAGTGTTGTAAATTGTTCGTCCAAAACGTTTGATCTTAACAATTTGCTCTCCCTTTAACCTATTACACACTCATGGATGGACTTGGGTCAATTTTATGTTATATAAGGCAATTATTAACTTACGAATAACAATCATAAGAAAAGACTGGCCAGTACTAAGAAAAATTTTGAGTTAAAGTATTTCGTGATGATTGATACTAGTTTGTGTAAACATTATATTAATCGAGAAACAGTAAATATTTAAAATATTATGAAGTAAAAATAATTTTATTGGCGTTCTGTTGAAAATGTAAATTTCTCAGCAACAAACTCAAAGTTAATCGACGTTGAGAAACAAAGCATCATCACTCTTAAATTAATCAGGTTTCAAAATTATTAAATTTTCTCTGGTTCGTATCGATTTCATTACAAACAAATGTTGAAGAAAAGTACTGGTGGTAAATCCTTTAAGTAATATTTAATTAATCTCGAAGGAAATTTTAATCTCATCATCATTTTCACCAAGAAGAAGACATATTAAAATTAATAATACTTTCTGATTACTTTGAAACTTTAATAAGAGAAGCCGTCTCTGTATACTAGTCTCTACTTTATCTGGGGTTACGAACTTGACTTACTTAGTATTCAAGCCTGAAAGCTTATACTTAACTTACTAGAAAGTTTACTGAAGATCACTACATTGGGTTTCCGAGCAATTCTGAATAGGAAATCTAAAATATGAATACAAGTTATCCACAAAATCTATGGTAACTACACTTTGTTTTGAAGAACAATAGGCGACATAGCTACACCAGTTTAAGCAAACGAAAATATTTTAATCATAATAAAACTGGTATTTAGAAATTGCAGTGTCGAAATATAAGCTTGAGTTTCATTAAAAATCATAAACTTCGCTGATTTAAACCGAATTAAGGTTTAAATTATTAAAATTCAATTCAAAAACATAATCAGGTTTAATGACTTCACTAAGTCTTAAATTTCATCTGTTTTTACAAGTTATATACAGAAATCTAATAAAATTTACAATAATTTTGTAATATTAATTAATAAAGTATGATCCATTTGCAGTAAATGATTGGCCTTTACATATTGTTATGATTAGCATCAATGTTTAATTACTTGAAGCGCTACTAGACTTTAGCTTGACATGTTATTGCTGATTTTATTAGATTTTATCTTCCCTACTGCGTTTTTCCGTTTATCATATCTTTACACAAGAGACGCTACATCTTTATTTTTTGCTTACTATTATATATTTATAGCTGCCATCAAATAGAGTAACCGAGGACTGTTAAGAGCAACAAGTATAAAATATGTGCGTTTAAACTGTTATTGTACTGTTTTTGTACGATACAACCGCCATAAAATTATAGTACCGATTTAGTTTCGGCTGTTACATAATACAATTTCAAAAAAAATTGTAAAAAGTTGCCTTACTCAAGTGTAACTTAGTTAAAAATGTTCTTTGAAAGTTACGGTAATGTACTAATTTTGCACAACACAACACATCATTTTTATTTTTATTCCTATCGATTTTTTATTCTTTAGGTCTGCTAATTTATAATAAAATTTGTTTTCAGTAGACATATATCCAACATTTCTTTCCAATTCATCGCATACCAAAACAGGTTTAAGGTACCTGAGGTAGTTTCTTATTCATTATTTAGCTTTAACTATTTTATTAACAAGCTTTTAAAATTTGTGCGCAATCTTCTTAATTGCAACATTTTATTTCGCATTTAATGGTTTCGTTAATTTTTTTAAACCATAAGAAAACCTCAAAGTACGACCAACGGAACAAAACATTCAGGAGGCACAACTAAGATGGGTGGGTCAGGAAAGTATAGCAAGCGTGAATTGGAGGAAAAAACAAAGGGAACACCAAGGAAAACTTGAAAAGAGAAGTAAAAAAAGTTGCCACAAATAGATGGATCGAATGTAGTAAGATTAGATAGAGAGCTAACAAGAGATATAAAAAGATAAAGACAAGCATACATAGAACATACTTGTGATAAAACAAGTCTCACGCATAACGGTAGAGAGGCGTTAGAATAAGTTAAGAAAAACGAAGGAGAAGAAAAAGAAGAGGCAGAAGAAGAACATGAAGAAGAAGAAGAAGAAGAAGAAGAAGAAGAAGAAGAAGAAGAAGAAGAAGAAGAAGAAGAAGAACATGAAGAAACATGAAGAAGATGAAGAAGAAGAAAAAGAAGAAGAAGAACATGAAGAAATATGAAAAAGATGAAGAAAAAGAAAAGGAAGAAGAACATGAAGAAACATGAAGAAGATAAAGAAGATAAAGAAGATGAAGAAGAAGAAGAAAAAGAAGAAAAAGAAGAAGAACATGAAGAAGAAGAAGACTTAATAGTTAGTTAACTTTTTACTAAAACGATATGTTTTTGTTTTTTTTTGTCATTAACTTTCGTAATTTTTATGTTCGTCATATTTAATTGTTATACAGTAGGCTAAATAAAAACTTTAACTTTAAACTTGGTAAGAAGACTGTTGATTTTTATAATATAGAGCGATTCAATTTTTGATAATAAAAATCACTACAAAAAAAAAGTAAATCGCCCGCGATTTTAAATTATCCTGTTAGGAGCCGTTCAACCAAGTTTTGTGATGAACAGCTACGGTCCATTGTTTAATTTTTTAGTTTCAATTATTTTTACCAATATACTGTAATTTTTGCAAATAACTGGTAAAATAATTCGTTGTTAAAATAATAAAATATTGAAATCCTTTGGAGAATATATGAAGCTTCGATGTAAAATATAATTTTGACACAAAATCGTATATCATTTTATATACATACTTCCATGTACCGTCATATTTTCATTATCGAAAATTTAGCAGGATACGGAAAACAATAAAATTATATTTAGGCTGTCAATCGGAGAGCATTAATTCATATATCACATCGAGTCACTTTTGTGCATGACGTATTTTTTACAGATTAATGGCTATGACAAAATGCAACTCTGATGAGTATGTACTGATTTATGCTGTGTTTAGTAAGCTGTGTACGCTGTGCGGCATTGATGCATGGGCTTATTTGCGATTATGACGCGCTAAATCTGGAAATGGGTTGCACGAATAATTAGATTTTATCATTGGTGAGATTCTTCAACTAAAGCCAAAATCGAACTGGATTTTAATTGTTAAATCTTGACATTTTTGCCGAAACATTTCACCAACTTAATATTTTAAGAAAACCTTTGTCCTGTTTTTGAAAATAGCTTAGAATTTTTGCCAACTTGAATGAATTTAATTTTTTAATCATTAAATTTAAAACAATAGACTAAGTAGGGACCAAATAAACAGATTTTTAGTGAATAACCTGAATGGAAGAACCAGGATATGTGATTAAAAAGGAAATATTTACCTACTTGTAATTAAATCGGGTGTTTTGGATAAATTTTGACCAGAACATGGAGGTATTATTAAAAACATCAAAGTTTTTACATAAGTAACCTTCGTTTAAAGCTTTTTTTTTAATAATTCGTCTGTTTAATGACTGTTTGGAATGTAACTATCAAATTTATTTAAAAACGGTTTTATGTAACATGAATATAATAATTGCTGAAGATATAAAAACAAAATTTGTGATCAATTGTTTTGTAGTTCCAAAGATAAATTTTTAAAAACTTCAGTTTTTATACTTTGGAGTAGTTAACCAATTAAATTTAAGAATTAATAATACTAAGCATGTATTTTGATAACCCATAAATAGTAGCGTTAACTTCTGGCTTAAGTCAAAAGTGTGAGCATTGATAAAGAAATAAAAAACTGTATTAGCAAAATTTATAAAATCGGGTTTTTGGACTACGTTTATAACGGATATTTTTATAAACTGTTTTAGATTTATTTCCAGACATTGAAATGTATTTAAAATGTTTAACATGACAGCGTAATGTTTCATCACCTAAATAAATGATCGCAGTAGGTGAGATATGAACGAGGCACTCTTGTATGACAAAACCGATAGATCAGCTACCGTCTCTTGGCAAAATTTATCTTTAACAATGTTTCACCGGTGATATATTTTGCATAATTACAAAACCTAGGACAAAATAGATCAATTCATGATTAGTTGGACACATTATCACTTTGAATAGATAATGTAATATACATATAACGCAGATAGTGATTGACCGTAAATGATTTAGGGGCTTCATATATCACTGGCTTGGTTCAGATACCCTGACACCGGCTACTGTTAAATATACATCAGCTGCAATTACAATGACAGTTCAGGGTACTATTAATGAGAACAAATGCGTTTCTCTACGCCTTCAGTAAACACAATTACTTTAAGTTTTTTTTTGTCCTGTACACTCATAAACAATTCCATTCTAAACATAATTTAAACTGCAAATTGAGGCAAAATATAAGTCAACTTATTTAACAACTATATATAGTTTCAGATTTAAAAGTATACGAATAAAGAATTTTATATAATATTCATAAATATGTATTCCTCTACTTAATTATTCGTACTTAGGACCTTTATTTTATTAAAACTGAATAACTTAAACATTGGTCAACTTCTGTCTGATAAGACACAGATTTTCCCTCAGACAAGATACAACATTGTTGTTGCATCTCTAACGGCCCTCATAAAATAAATGTAAGTGATTTCAACCCCCAGCAGTCTCGGGTTGATCATAAGTAATACGATGCGAAATGTAATTCATATCGTCCAATGCACGAAAGCTATTTATGTACTGTTTCCTCATTTATTTCAAATAACGTTATGCTGAAAAAGATGTTCTTGTAATCAAGACGCAAAACATGCGTTGGCGCAACTAGCATTGACAGTTAAATAAAAATGATTCATATAACTTAAATCCTTACATAAAATAACTTTGTGTAAAAAAAAAACTAAATGTTTTCCATGATATCAAAGCAGTATGATTGCGCATTCGTTTCATGGCTGTATTTACCCTAAATATTTGTTTCTACAAACTCTTTTAAAAGCAAATAGAATGTTTGTTGTTTAAATAATGATTTGATTGTATCGCAATTTGTTGTGTGTTATAGTAGTTAATTTCATTGTTTTACTGTGTGCCTTACAAATAACTGAAATCCAATTAGGTATTTCTATTTTGAGAAACATAGTTGATTTGAATGGTAAAGGAATTTAAAATTGTAGAAATGGCTTTATTTACTTTGATTAAAATTTAGTCGAAGTTAAATTCCTTGCAAATTATAGTTTTAAAATAATTACTTACATTCAGTTTTAAGCCTCATTGAATATGAGGAACATTTTGAATTTACGCGAAGACAACCTTACTATAAAAAAAGATCTTTAAAAAGACTAGCAGAATAAACTTCATTAGATACATTATAATTACAACCCTCTACAGATTTTCTACACAACAAAGTGGCTATTAACAGTTAAGTTAAAATAATGTGAAGAAATAAGTTTACTCACTAAGACACCTAATGTTGCTAAACCAACCAGTTCTCTATAAAGATTAATGAACTTTCGTTTGACGTACCTAACAAAAGTGACTATTTTCGACGTAAAGCCGTAGATAGGTTCGCATGAGATTTTAATTTAAATTAAATGCGGATAGATACTCAACTTGGCCCACAATAAAAAAGTTTCTATCAACAATCTACAAAGAACTAACATGATAAATTATTTAAAAGATTTTGGCCGCAAAGAGTTGTCAATATAATGTGGACTAACGCAAAGTTTTAAATTTATTTTTGGTGAAATTAAGTAGGTAATATTTCCCTTTAGTTTATAGAAATCATGCTTGAATTTTCCACTAATGTACCTTCTTGGCTTCTCGTCGCAATTTCCTTATATTCAATTATATTCCAGCAATAATCTTAAAACAAACATACACATTCGAGTGGGACAATCTATTCAAAGAAAAAAATGAACCGCGTCAATACAATAAAAAAGCGGGCGTCAGTTTTCAACGCCAAAGAGATGATTTATTATGAATTTTTATCAAGGAGACTTACAGTGCATGGTAAATTTGGTGCAGAGGTGAAGGAACGCCAAATTATGAGAATTTGTTGAGGGTGGCCTGCATTTCACGAATCCGTCGTAATTTCTATTGCAAGGCAATGTCCAAGCGCATACGTCTATTGCTATGTGACGATCTTAGGCAAAGAAGAAGATTACCGTGTTGCAGTACACTCCTTACTCATCTAATTCGGTACCTCCTGACTTATTTTAATTTCCAACACTAAAATTGAACTTGAAAGGGCGAAGATGCGAATATTTACTAACCAAAGACGCGTGGACAAGTGAATTAAATGTTGTATCAGAATAAGTATTTTTAAGCAGTTTTCAATTACTGCACGAGAGCTGTAAAGCATCTTTTAATCAAGAACGGAAAAACGTTAAAAGCTCACGTTAATAACATTTTTTTGACGCGTACCGCGTACTGTACCCACTTATTTTGTTAATATCGCGAATTTTATTGTTGTATGTATAACACTTTTAACAAATCACAATTTGGTAAGTTTAAAAAAAATCTGCCACAAGCGTGTTTATTTTAGCAGCCAAAAAAACAAACATTTCTCTTTGTAAAAAAAAAATGTGATATAGATATCACATTTTTTAGTTTATTTTTAGATATATTCGTCAACAACATAACTTTATATGTAAAAAAATTAAGTAAACATTTTAGTCTCTTAAATTTAAAATTGGTCATAAAACAGTCGAAGGCTACAGTTATCTTACAAAATAGGAAAATGTATTAAATGTTTTAAGCTTATCAATTATATTCAAGTTTTAATGTCAAATTTTATATTACTTTTTTAAATATATGATGGTAACTTCATCTGAGTTTCAGTAATGTTCGTTACAAAATGTTTTACTCGTAATATTTTACCCTTTTCGCGTCATTATAAGCTTTAAATACGCAGAAGGTGTTTTTTTGTGGCCTACATTTTGAGACAAATTGTCAGCAGACAGGTCGGTTTAATTTGAGCAAGCGAGTGCAGAGGTAAACAACACTGCAGAGTCCTGCACGTTATGTCAGAGGGGGATATTAACTCACAAATCCCCCGGTTCGCAATATTTATCACACACCCGCTTCATCGGACAGATGTATTACATTGTCACTGGTCCACTTCACCGGTTTCATATAATTTATTTTAGTTAATAAAGGAGAAAAATCGACAAAGGCTGTGAAACTCCCTACGAGGATGCTGCCAGTTGTCACTGATTGTGAAACCAAATATTAATTGATTTTAGTATTAGGTCACTGGATAATTATTCAAATAAAAGTTATGACCGGCAAACAAAAATTGTATCTTATAAAGAAAATCTATTTTCTAAATTAGACCAAATTTCCAGCACCATTTTTCACCAAAGTAAAGCAATTTTTAGTTTTTCATTCAACAGTACCTTGATTCGGTTTTTTCAAAGATCTATTTTATTCATGTTAATAATAAATTTATTTTAACAAGAAAAAACATAGATTTTAAACGAATTTTTGAGAAAAAATACAAGTAAGCGTTCACATTACTAAATAAAAATTAAAAACACATTTTAGTAATTTAATTAAATTTGTAACATTTTTAAATCCCCAAAGTAATTGCAGATTTTCTCCTGATTTCAAAAGACACGTTTGAGCTCCACCTAGAGTTAGACTGCATAACTAATATCTCGCTAAAGATACAATTAGTTGTAGTTGTAATTCAGGTCCAGGCACGTACAAAATTAATAATCACCATTTTTATGCATAAAGCACGAGCTAATTAATTTAGCAAAATGTAGACTGGTTTATAGTTCCCCCGGCTTTTGAAAAATATAATACACACGTTAATTAACACGTTTACGTTGTCTTAAATCATGGTAAAACTGCAGCATTGTCTAGACATGCAATCCGTGAAACGAATACAAAAGCTGCAGATGAAGGATAACTTAACACGGAAGAGAAAATGTGACCGGAATAAAGGATTTTATTATACAAATTGATAAACCAGCTTATCGAACATTTAAAAAATCAGAATTAAGTTACCACTGTGCCACTTTATTTTAGCAATCAACACTTGGATCAAATATTAAACCATTGGAGATTAAAAGTTTGTCAAATAGAACAAAAGTTATCTAATTTATTTTTTCGGCGTTAATTTAAGATTAAAGAAATTTACTAATATCAGTTTTTTGTCGTTGCACAAAAAATCATGGTAATTGCAAAATTTCATAACTTTTAATAAAAAGGGTAATTATTCGTAAGATTTATTTCGAAGGAAAAGCCTTTCAGGAAGCTTTAAAGATCTTTTAATGTTTATTTGTTTTTGCTTTTAAAATAATGCTTTTAGTATGCAAAATAACAAATCGCAATACCGCTTGATAGGATCTTGAGGATTAAAATCACTTCTCATTGTGGGTAGACCGTTAAAATATCAAAGGACTTAGAACGCCCTATTATAAGATCCTCTTTTGACAGATAGTGGTGACGCTAAGCAACGATCGCAGTGTCATATGCTAACTTCTGTCCTTTGAAGTGTTTTACAGAGTGTAATATTTAGTGTAGTCGCAAATTTTGTGAGCAGGCGATGCGAGATTAATTAGAGGGATAAAGATAAACTATCGTTGGGTATTTGTTGATCGGTATTTCCTGCAAGTAAATGAACCTTTGAAAATAGGTCATTCTAACTAATTATGACCATCGAAATTTAGCTGGTATGTTTACAGTCGTGTTATTGAAATAGTTAGTTTCTATACATACCTTGGATGTTATGTCAATGAAAAATAAGACCTCATTCAAGAAAATCGTAGCATAATTGAGTAGGCCTGAAACAGTTTTTTACGAATAAAAAAGTTTTTGACTTGCCGTGATCTAAATCTCTTTAGTGTTCTTATATGGAGTGGTGGCTTGGGCGGTTACGGAAGTTATATACAAGAAAGTAGAAGCGTTCGAAATGGAGGTCTATTGTAAAATTTTAAAAACATCATGAGCGAAAGTAGTGACAAATGTTGAGAAGACGACAAGCAAACAGAAATAGTAAGCAGTAAAAATAAGAGACACCTCGAATATTTTGGCCACGTCGTCAAAAACAGCAAGTATCGATTACTGCATATCATCATCCAGGGCAAAATAGCGAATGAAAAGCGAAGACCAGGACGTAGAAGAACCCCCTGGCTAAAATAAAACCTGAGATAATGATATGGTTAGAGTACAAAATCACTCTTTAAAAAAAAAGTTAGCAGTGGGAATCATGTCAATGGTCGCTAACGTTCTAGGAAGAAGAAGAAAATAATTTTTGCGGTAACAGGTCAAAATGTAACATGTAATTCAAATAAAATATCGTATGAAAGAGTATGAGTATGACCTGAAAACGGAATTTCGTACGGTATATAAACGCATTGCATATGCACAAAATTAAACGTACAAAAATTATTTACTTTGTAGGAATGGTAGCGAAAATGAATTTAAGTTAAATTATTTTGATTCTGTATAAGAAAACTTATTCCAAACTAGCTTTTAAATATTTGTTTCGTAAATTATTGTGTTAAATAAACTTATAGTAGAAAACTTACAAACAAGTATTAGAAACTTATGAAATATAAAAAGTCTGTTTTATACTATACTATTTTTTCGTTTAAGAAAATCGTATGCGATTTTCTAGTACGGTGTCAATTAGAAATTACAAATCTTGAACCAAAAATTCGTACGAAATAACTACATGTTCTAAATGCGTCCTATTTTAGCATGGGCGTGTTTTGTGGCATGGGCGCATGCGTATTCTACTGCAACTGTATCTGACCGCATGTAATTTGTGGGTTAGGTTAACCGAAACACTCAAACGATGTTAAATACTAGGTACTTACTACCATTAATCCCTCACAATTTATTTTGTGGGAATAAATATGTAGAATGGAACAGTTAAATATACATTAAATTTGAAAATAATTCGCTTTCTGTTGTGATCAAATTGAACATTTTCGTACCAAAAACTAGTACAATGTAAAAGGTTCATATTTTCCATGCTAAATTTTCTTAAACGAAAAAATAGTATAGTATAAAACAGTCTTAAGCGTTAAAACACGCTAAATACTCCAAATAAAAAGTGAATTTGCTACAAATAACGATTAAAATCGTAATTTTACTTCATAATTTCCGTAAAAAAAAACTCAAGTTCTTATGCTCACTCAACTCAAATGAAAAGGTTACATTATCTACTAAAAATCAAACATAACCTATTTCATGTTAAACTGTTGATAAACATTGTTTAATTATTTTCGTTTCATGTACAATTTACCGAAAAGTCGAGAGTATAGTAAAGTTATTTATTGGTCAATATCGTAGAAATCGTTTCGCGATTAATTTCTTTACATTATTTTACTAATTTCTTTAAATACAAATGTAAGATAATTCTTTATTAAATATTTAAAAAATTGCTATTATTTTTAATATAAAATCCATGTTGTTTAGCAAAACACAACCGTATGTTAGCTTAGAAAAACAAAACATCAAAGAGATTTATTGAGAACATGACTACATACACTGGAACGTAGACTTATACCATTTGATTTATTTCTAACACTATACCACATTGAGATTTGTTATAAATCGTCTAAGATTATTGAAACAATAAGTTAAAAACGTTATTAATTTCATATATTCATTCGTAAATGCTCTCGTAACTCTTGAATAAATTAATTGTTATGATTTAAACGTTGATTATTGTAGATCCTCTACTTACGTCTTAATATTGAAGTGTTTTAAATATATTTGTACTACCTACGTCTGAAAAGTATTATTAGTTTGTTATAAAACAAAATAATGGTTGGCGTATGTTACTATTTTGTTTTCAAATTATATATTAGGCATACACGGATATTTTTGTGATATAGTACAATTTAGACTCTAAATTTTAGAGAGTCGACTGACTTATACGGGGTGTTTCTTAAGTATTGCAAAAAAATTCGAGAGGTGATTCCTTATCGAAAATTAAGGGGAGTCTTTCATTTAAAATTTGAACCCACCAAAAGGTTCTGATAAAAAAACCAACAGGAGTCGCACTTTTCAGCCCCCTGTGAAGGTGGGAGATGATTAATTATTTTTTTAAGTATAAAACATCTATCCAAATTTGAGAAATAAATTAAAAACCTAATTTTACCGCTCCCCTTTAGGGAGGTGTAACTCCGAAAGGAAACGCCTAAGGAAAAAATTGTATATGAAAGAGCCCCCTTAATTTTTGATAAGGAATCACCTCCAGATTTTTTCTGCATTACTTAAGAAACATCCTGTATAAAATAATATACAACTTAAATAAAAAGTTAAAGTATCCGTAGTATCTGTTGGCAAGAAATGAATAAATGACATAATTGTTATATAATTATAGTAATTGAATACGACTATATAGGTCAGTTAATAGTTAGGAACAAAGATACCAATCTAATACAGATTTTGTTTTCTTTGCTTACTGGAATGCCTAGGGTGGTCAGTTTATGATTTTAGATTACGGGACGATTACAAAAATGCTCTACTAAGGAAAACCTAGCGTCAAAAAAAATTGCTAGCAAAAGCATTATATTATGTTCTAAAACAACAAAATAGTCCATAATAGGTATGCAATGAAATAACTTAAGAGTAAATGACTAAAGAAAATATAAGTAAAATAATAACAAATATTATAGTAAGTAATTTGTACTTGACCGAAGAACCAAATTATATCATCAAACTTTAATTTACAATGATTAAATAAATTTTGTATACTACTGCGGTAAATACGGGACAATAAAATGCCTTGATCAATATTTTACGTTTACGGGACGTTAATACTTGGAGTCAGTTACGGGAAAATTCTGAATATACGGTTCTGGAAACCCAGGGGTGTCTAAGATTGTGTGATCTGCGAAACGCTTATGAACTGACAAATGAACATCAACTATCTACAAATTTGAGATTGACAGGGGTTGAATATGACTAATATGAGAACAGAAAAATATATAGAACGAGGGCATCGTTCAAAATTCGGTAAGTCCTTATGGTTTAATACCAACACTTTTTTATCTTATTTTTTTAAAAAGCAGTTGCGTTATTTATCGTATAATTTGAATCTAGTCTTAGTGCTAAAGTTTGCAATTACGGAGAAATCTCTTTCTAAATCTGTTTAAATTGGATTGCTCTCAAAACATCGTACAATTACAATAAAAGCAACCACATTTTTGACTACATACTTCAGTATCTATAAAAGTTAAAACATTCTTTATATTTTATTTCACACAAAAATCTTAGGTATTGTATATATTAACTTATCCTACACAATTTGTCACATATTATACAGTCCATACGCGCTTTCAGGAAAACGAATTTATTTCAAATGTTGTCAATTGCTTTAAAATAAAGAAAATTATTAGCGTCCATATCTAGTTAACTTTTACTATGAAAAACAAACTGAATGCTTGTCGTTTAAAGAGACTTTTGTTACACAATCGAGAATAACTCTTAATAATCGTCGTCAATCAACATGAACAAATCTAAATTATTAAATTAAGTATTGACCTCTCAAGAAGTGTTTCTCTCACTTGGGCTTTAATTAGGCAAAGTTTCAATCATAGTGTAGTAAAGCCATACAAAACGTAATTATTTACAATATTTCCCTAGCAAATAAAAGATCTCTTGTAACACCTATAATGAATAGAAATGTGTTTTAACCAAGTTAATTAAAAAAATAAAAAATAAAACTAATTAACTCTAAAAGCGAGTTTATAATTTACTTCGTTTGCAAGTTGAGTTATAATTATACATTAAGGTGCATAAAGAGAAGTGGAGTTACGCTTTATATTTTAATATTCAAAACCAGTGAGTGACAGGGCGAGCAAAATAACGTACGATCCGCAACCCAAGAAACGGCTGCGATAAGATGAAAGGGTAACGGGGTTACGTTGAACTGGGAGTCGAGATCTTATTTCCCTAACGTGTACAAAACCTATTTGGGAGTTCATATTGAAACAGGAACCTAAATAAAAGGAAGTTAAACTAAATTTATATTCGACGACGTAAATTTTCTTCGCTGCAAAATTTACGGCAATTTGCGATAAAAATGGTTTTTAAACATATTTACACTTAATGTAGAAAATAAAAGATAAAGGAACAACACACATTCGCATTAAAATAAAATACCCTTTAATTTTTGGTAAAAATCTTTTTTTTTAACCAGTTTGTATTTACTTAAGAATTGTTAAATTAAAAAAGGACCAAGGTACATAATAATTGTTATACAGGGTGACTTGTGGGAACCGGACGTTTTTTGAATGAACAGAACTCGGTTGATTTTCAAGTTTTTTTTTTTTGTTTTTTTTTTGCAAAGTGAAGAATAACATATGCCATTTGATATAACAAAGTCAAGTATCACCTTGAACGAAAAATTGTTTTTTTTTTGTTTTTTTTAAATCAAGTATACAAATAAATGAACAGAACTCGGTAGGTTTTCAAGAAAAAGCAAACTTATTTATTACAAATTGAGAAACAACATATGCTATTTGATTTACCATAATTATTTAGTTATGGAAAATTATATCCATCAGGTGGCGGCCACCCTCCTGAATGCAAGTTTCAAGTCTCTGCCTAGCAGCTGTGCGTCAATTAAATGCGTCTCTTCTGTAATGGCATCTTTCCTCCCTTAGTGTACCCGGTTTGTGGACAAAAACACGTTCTTTTAAGTGCCCCCAAAAGAAAAAGTCGCAGGAAAATAAGTCTGGTGATCTTGGGGGCCAAGGCAAGTCACCGAAACGCGAAATGACGCGGCCAGGGAACGTGTTTCTAACAACTTCCATGGATGCGTTTGCAGTATATGCTTTTCGTTCAAGAGGATACTTGACTTTGTTATAGCAAATGGCATATGTTATTCTTCACTTTGCAAAAAAAAAACTTGAAAATCAACCGAGTTCTGTTCATTCAAAAAACGTCCGGTTCCCACAAGTCACCCTGTATTTCTACTTTATCAATCATGATTATTTTTTACAAACACACTGAAAAAGCATTTAACGATTGAACGCTAATATTCTACAACGTTTATAAAACTTCCTTGCTTCATTCCTTTTCATTTTTTAAAATAATGTATTAAAAAATTAGCAATTTTATTGGAAAAACCAGAGAGCAACATAAATCGCTCTATGCCTTATCAAACGTGTTTTTATAGAAAAAGGAAAATATGCGAAGTGGGTAAGAAATAACTTAAGTTAAAAGAGTAAGATTAATTTATTTTAACAATAGACTCAAAACGAAACGGAAACGAAAGTGATAAACGGATTTAATCGAAAAGAACCAGAATGGAAACGAAACCGAAATTATTATTTTTTGTTCAAGATTTGAAAAAAAAGTTCTATTATCGGTTTTAACTAGTTTACTCGCCATTTAAATTTTATTCATTAAACACAAATGGTAGGTAGGAGATTTCCCCGAGGCGGGCGGTAAAATATCTCTCTTGAAACAAGTGAGCTTCACTTTTCTTAGTGTATATTGTTAAATATAGATGGTGTGTACATTTTCACCAAACGAATCGAGTTGTGGGCGCGAAGTTATCCTAAAATAAAGGAACAAATTTTATTTGAATATATGTTGTTCAACAATTTGATGAATTTAATACGGCGGTTCACCCACATATCGCAGTTTATATTATACAGTGTGTACAAAAAGTAACGTAAGGGATCAATATCTCGTCTTGTGACAACTTTACAAAAAAAGTTTGATACAAAAGTTGTTTGTGATAATTTACTACATAATCTTAAATTATTTTCAAATGTACACAGTGTTTTGTTTTTGCGCACCGATACGTCACTAGGTTTTTTTTTTAAATGGAACACCCAGTATATTATATAATTTTTACATGTAAAATTAAATTCTCTTTTAAAAACATATAGGTTTTAAATTCAGCAGATTTTGAGTTATTCAAGTTTACATAAAAATATTGACAGAAAGAGGAGTCTAAAAAAATAATAATATTTCACGACTTGGCTACATCAGTACAAATGCCTTTAAATATTTGTTCGACAATAGTGTCACAATGGTTGTTGACTAGGAAAAATTTTAAAATAATACACAGAGTGTTCCTTTATTTTTATCTTTAAACTAAAATATTTGTTAGATTAAAAGTTAATGGAAAAAAAACGTACATAAAAATTAAAGTTTTTTCTGCTTAAAAGAGTTTTATTTTTCAGGTTAATATGACAAAAATACCTGCTTAGAACGCATATAGCTTGATTACTTTTTTAACCTTTTCGGTGCGCAATGCTTTTAATTTTTCTGTGCCTGCAGTGCGCCTAACTTTCAAATGCGGTAACGTTCGGGCGAGTTAACTCGTCTCGAGCATCTTGGGCCGCGTAAAAATTTGGCGAGTATACTCGTGCAGAGCACCGAAAAGGTTAAATATACCTAAAGTGCACACCTAATGTTTAAAAAACTATTAATATTAACTATCTACTGCTTCTATAAACAGAACCTTTTTAGTAACATGATTTCAATTAGTCATGTTCATTAAAATATACAATAAACGATTTTCTAGTTGCTTTTTTTGCACTAGACTCATAAATAAATAATTTTTATGTCCTCTTCCATGAAAGAAAAAAAAATGCATAAATTGGTATTTCTTTTAAAATTAATTATAAATACAATCAAAGAAAATAGAGTTGCATTTGAAATTTAAAACAAAATTTTCGAGATATTTTTAAAGCCTACTGGTTTAATGCTATTAAATATTGTTTGTTTTCATAAATTTACAAGAAAACCGTAATAACTTGAGAAATACTGATTTTAGACATAATTGACCTTCAATAGTTTTTGAAGATAATTACCTTATAATAATAATAAAAATAAGAGAATGTTAAAATATATAAGATGTTCCATTTAAAAAAACTGACTTATTCTTGTTTGAAGTTTGACTAAGTGGACCGGGCATAGGGAACACCATGTATGTTATTTTAAAATTTTAACTGGTCAACAATCACTATAATACTATTGTCCTACAAAGTTTCAAAGGAATTCGTTCTGACATAGCCAAGTTGTGAAATATCATTATTTTTTTAGATTCCTGTTTCTGTCAATATTTTTATAAAAACTTAAATAACTCAAAAACGACTGATTTTAGAGACATAAAACCTATTATGCTTTTTAAAAGATTTTATGAAAGTCAACCATAAGTTAAATTTAGCCAAATTTTTTAATTTTGTAATAATGGTGATAGCTGCACTAACTTAATGCCATACGGTTTTAGAGCTTAAATAATAAATAAATAAATATCGATTATAAAAATAACAAAGATGAACTGACAATCAATAATTGTGTAAAAAGTTTAAGTAATAAACAAAAATTAACAGCAATACTTGAATTATGTCGTGATAGCTTTTAAAATTATAAAATGTTTTAGGTACTTAAAATTTATCTCAACTACGAAATTTTAATTAAACAATTTGTTGGATATTGCAATTTTAAATTAGTCACACGTTGCTTTACGTCCGTTGATCAGATTTATAAATCATTATTCATATATTTTAGTAATAAAATTGCTTGTAATCAAATTTCAGTGACTTTTATAACGCAAAATTTATGTCACGTAAATTAAGAGCTAGTATTAAGGCCAACTTGACCTGTTTAAAAGACACTATTAAATACTGAGAGGTCTTATAATGGATCCTTGCAAGTAATTAAAAGAGTTTTAAAATGATCAAGGGAAGTTTTATCTGCAATAACTTCTTTCGAGCATGTTCCCAGTACGCCTCTTCTTTCGCTACTTCAGGCGAATAATAAAATTAATTTCGACATCTAATGATAACGCTCGTAATGTTTGTTAAAATAAAGTCAAAATAAATTAGGTTTAAGCAAATGCCGGTTGTCGCATTATGTAATATGTAGTTGAATTAAACCTCTGCGTTCGTTAGCTTTGCTTGTTAAAGATAATTTGATAATAACCTATGTCTATGCATGACCAAAAAATAAACCTAAAAATAAAAAATTGTTACAATAAAACGATATAATTAGAAAGTTTTCATCGTTATTTCACCAATGTGCTAAAATAACTATTGGAATATTTCAGAATATTCCTTACCAAGGACAATTTACGAGAATTGGAGCAAAAACTACTCACAATCAGTGATAATTTTGACATATGTATAGGATGAACGCTATAAAATGTCTAAAGTTTGTTAAATATGTTTTTTAATAAATTTGAATTTGGTACAGCGCTGCAATAAAGCGATAAGCCCGGATCATTGATGTAGCGTACCGTGTTTGGTTTCAGAAACCAGGTACAGACGACTGAAACAACGAAGATCATCCTCGCAATAGACAACAATTGGAGGTAGATTTGGACAACATTTTTTGAAATGACTCCATACGAGGCCACGCGATCGTTTTGCTAACGCTACACTGTTAAAATCAATCAACTGCATGCAAACCGAACATCATTCTAATTTTGCATGATAATACAACGAAGCTTAAATTTCGGCGTCTCGGTTGGATAAATCTTTAGCATACTCACCGGACTTCGGCCCACCTATCAACGTTTGAAGTAACTGAACAACTACCTGGCGGTGTGAAAATTTAGTTACTTAAGAGACTTTGAACAGCCTGAAGGAATTCTTTCAGTCAACTAGGGACGCGCAACGTTCACTCAAGCTAAACGTTGAAGGTATGTCAACAGTAATGGTGAACATACCTAATATAGAATAACATCGCTTTTCTATTACCACTAATGTAAATGACTCTTACCGTACAGCCTGCATGCATAGTAAATGAGTCCTAACGCACGGTAAGCAAAACGCACACTGATCTAGAAAGATCGAAGTAGCCTTACGTCAAACACTGCCTGCATGTGTGATAGTAAGCGAGTTATAAACAGTAAGAAAAAAGCACACTTGTCTAGAAATGTCAAAGTAAGTTAACGTCAAAATTGACAAGACAACGTAATTACATGTGTATATTAGCCAAAAAGCCGTTAAAATCGTAGAACGTAGGTATTATGTGTTCTTAGAAAAAGTAAGCTGCATAACACGAGTTGTAAAGCAATTACGCACTCGTGGAAATACGCTCTCGCCGCTACGCGGCTCCGTGCGTAACTTTTCCACTCGTGCGTAATATGCTTCTTACAACTCTTGTTATGTAATATACTATTAATATGCGTTGTATTATAATTAAAGAACACCGACAAAAAAATGCTAATCAATTTAACATAAAATAGTACAACTATGTTAGATCATGTTATTTTATGGTTGTGTGGGAACTAAATCGTTACTAAATATTATAAAATTAGTAGCGCATTGGCTTAATTCTATCTTTTACAATTTACAAAACCATACGTAAAATGTGAATTAAACTCTGCCTTTAAACCTATATAACTGTTAATACAAATAAATAGGTTTAATAAACAATTAATTTTCCTCTTTATTTATAATAGGATACTAATGAAGAGACAAGAGTCTTAAAACTGGTCTAGCGTTTTGACAAGAGATCTTTTATAAAATATACCGGGTGATTCAGTCTTACTGTCGTACTCCTACAACTTTGTTGCTTTAAGAGGAAACCCTAATAAACCTGATAGTTTTGCAAAGCGCAGGAAATGTTTCGTCAAATGACGTTAAAATGTTTTCTTCTACGGTGAGGTATATCAGACAGTCAACTGTTTTTTTTTAAATTACACAAGACATACCTATACTTGTTTTTATTTAAACTATTGAAAAATTTAATTTAAATTCGACTATGCATTAAAAAAACATACATAATATAAATTTTGAGAAAAATTAGTTTAAAAAATATTAAAAGTTTTTTACAATCTCTGTATTTGATATACATGTTAAACCGTAGCAAAAAACATTTTAACGTCATCTGAAAGACGACTTCCTGCGATTTACAAAAATATAAGTTTTATTGGGGGTTTTCTGTCAAAATAACAAAGTTATAGGGGTGCGACAATCAAATTAAAACACAATTTTTTATTTAACCCTATGTATTTATTTAAATGGATGACCAACAAAGTAAAACCAACAATAAACTGCTATAAGTTTTACATCTTTACCAAGACATATTAATACATATGGCGATTTCAAAATTAATACAATCGCACTATTACCATTCTTGTTAAAGATATATCTTTTAGATTAGAGTATCTACTATCTAGAAAAAAATATTTGTTTTTCATACTTTTTAGTTCAACACTCCCATTGTATTTTCAAACGGTATTCTCAACGAAAAAATTATTAAACTCCCCTTAGCGCAGTCCCACGGGTCCAATTTGTAGCAATATTAAAACAGAGAACAGTAACTAATAACTACAGAACATTTCGCCCTAAAACAATGTTTTTCTTTTGTATACCAAGCCACTTAAAAAAAGACATAATAAAACTAAATTATCGTTAATTTTTTAATGTAACATTGCAACTGTTACATTGTTACGTAATCATATTTCACTAAAACTTACATTCGTGTGCAAACAAAATAAAAAATAGTCCGTTGAATAAAATGCAGAAATGACATCTACAAACGACCCACAATTTTCAGTCGATATAATTTCATAGCAATTTTAGTAAGTGTACCGTTTTAATCCGCGTGTCTGTGACAGGAAGTGGTGACAGAACCGCCGGACGCTTGGGCAGATTGGAGTCGCGCAGGCGAGTGAGATTCTGCGGACATAGAGAAGAGGAAATGCTGGATACATGGACCCGTAAATTATAATACCGCCTTATTTTACCGACAGACTATATAAACTGAATTTTTAGCGTTGTATTTTTCATGTCTCTCACTTTCCGATAGTGGCACAGACACGTAATTGGTACATGGCTTTAGAAAATTAAAATTTTGGTGCAATTAATGAATATTTTGCTTAAATTAAAATTTGTAGCGTTTTTAATATACAAAACTTGTTTTTTTAAAGTAAAATTTTATTAAACAATGTCTTATTTTAGAATAAGATTCAATAAACATGAATGAGTCTGAAATTCAGTAGGTACTTAAAAATTAATACGTAATTGCGATTTAGAATAGATTACTGAAAGCTTAAAAATGTAAGTTAAAAACGTTTAATAAAAATATGCAGTTCTCAAAATTAAATTATGCATTGAAGATTCGTAGAATTGGCTGTTGTTTCTAAGACTAATAAGTAATAAGCTAATTCTACAAAAATTATATCCAAAGATCATTAAACTATAAAATTATATGAATAATTAATATGCATTTTCCTAAAACTTTATTAGTGTTAATAGCTGGCAGTCATATCATAACCATGAACATTTGTGCCAAACCGTTGCAATTTTTAACAGGAAAGCAAATGTAATTTTAGTGGGCGTTATTGCAAAATGTTATTTGGCAACCCTAAACATTTTTGGCATTACATATCAAATAACTTAAATCTATATTTTAATGGTAGATATGTATTTCTAATTACCTAATTGTTGAAACAAAAATACAAGAACGACAGCTAGCATGGTTAGAACACATTTATGGAATGAAAGAATAAGAAATGTAAATACTTTGGCTGGAGTTTACTTTTGACTGTGTATAAGTGGACAATAAATATAAAGTACCTACTTAATTTGGGATATTTTATAAATTAGGGTGTTCCAAATGTATACATCTTAAAACGGTGTTTGTAATAAAATTTTTGACTTAAAATTAAAGATTAATATTAAAACACATTTTTTCAAAATGAAAAAAACTGTTTTTTTATATCGGGCAAAATTAAATCTGCAAAGGAATAGTACCCATATAAGTCTGTTCTTTTAAATTTTTATTTTAAAAACTTTTTACTACGTTTTTCGGTAATAACGGACAAAAGGGATTGTAAAACCTTTAATAACAACAAAGTAGAAACAACAAATTGAAAGTAATTGCTTGCATTTGTTTTCTAAATATAGGAACAATATGGTTTTGTAATATTTAGCCGATTTATCTTAGATAGAAATATTTATGTGCTTAATCAATTCCCTTTTTTATTCTACGAAGAATCGCTCCAAAAATCTGGAGCAATTTCGACACTGCCGTCTCTTCATCAGTAGTTTATTATAATTAATAATTTTATTATTATAATAAGAAAATACTCCACTGATAAACAGAGGACAGTTTTAAACTAGCAGTGGCGGATTAAGAACTTGGAGGGCTCCAAGCGCAATCCAAGTTTGAGGCCCCCCTTTTTCTAAATATGTTACTTTAATTGCTATCTTCCCCACCTATCTTACATCTGTGTCTATTTTTCATTCTCTTCCAATTTGACTTGGCCAAGTTATTAGAACCATTTAGGGTATTCAACAACTTGCTTTTTAAGCATGATTGTTAAATATCTGCCCAAGTATTGATTTGGATTACCTAATATAAACACGCATTGACGTTGTAGGAAGTATACACTAAATATTTTTATACATAGATATATTTTATTAAAATATTTAAAAAAAATTAAAATAAGTACTCATATTTTTTATGCACCCCTTAGAAAACAGTGGTGCTTAAATTCTGCAGGGCACGCTTTCAATGTTTTTTTTTTTTAATTTAAATTTCCGAATTATAGTTTTTCACATTTACGAGTGCTCGCTCGGCCAAAGTACCCATTTTGGATATTTCCGCTTACACAAACCCTCAGATATTTTTAATCGCGTTTATATCTGGCGAATCCCCTGACCAATTAAGCACTGCGATATTTTCTTCCATAAAATATAACACAGAATAAAAGACAAGTTACATTTTATTCACCAAATCAATATTACTTCTAACGCAAACGAAAGCAATTAAAAAAATGTGATTCTCAACAATGGGTCTAATAATTTGACCAGGTACTATACCGGGTGTTTCACTTTTCCATGGGTCACTATTGCTATCTCCTTAAATAATGAAAATACAAGGTTGGTTGGTTAAATGGGACAAAAGTTAGCTATTTAGGAGTGTATTTTATACAAGATCTTGTTTTGTTTAAAAACTCCATGGCTTGAGTGACATAACGAAAAAACCGAAATCGATCAACATTTTTAAACTTAAATATCTTAGCTATTGATGGGAATACACAAAAACGCCAAACGAAAATTGTTTGCTATAAGATGGCGATAGTCAGATTTTTATTTATAAATTACCGTGCGAGATATTTGACGAAACAAGTTTTTTGTGGTGATAACTAAGATTTAAAGATAATTTTTTTCTCTTTACAATGATATAATATTTTATACCTATGTCTATTTTCAAAAATAAGCGAAATCACCTACTACGACTGCCACTTAAAAAAAGTTGTTTTGTTAAATATCTCGCACGGTAATTTATAAATAAAATCTGACTATCGCCTTCTTATAGCAAACCAAATCTACTAACATTTTTCCTTTGGCGACAATAGTCGAGATATTTAAGTTTAAAAACTGTGATCGATTTCGGTTTTTTTGTTATATCACACAAGCCATGAAATTTTTAAACAAAACAAGATCTTCTTTAAAATACATTCCTAAATAACTAAATTTAGTCCCGTTTAACCAACCTTGTATTTTCATTATTTACGGAAATAGCAATAGTGTCCCCTGTATATGTTGATCATGGTTTATTATTGATAATCGTAGAGTTTTAATGAACATGCATAAATTAAAAACATAGCGTTAATTATTTATTAATAAAAAATATATAGGTACGAACTACTGGGAAAAAGATCTATCTCGCAATCATATTCATAATTGCATTATTTTTTAAATTGTAATGGATAACAACGATTAACGGTTAGATCTAGCAAATTCATTTAAATTTTGGACAAGTTTAATAGGTTTTTAAAAAAATACACACTGTTAGAACACTGTTATAACCAGGGGTTTGGAGCGGAGCGCGGAGCTGGAGCGCGGAGCAGTGGAGCAATGGGTTTTTGCCCGGAGCGGGAGCGGAGCCCGGAGCAAATAATTTTGATTGCTCCACTGCTCCACTTTACTATTATAAACTAATATATTTTTTTTATGAATTATTGTCATGGGTATAGTAGATATTTAATAAAATTATAAATAAAATAAATTTGATTTTTTTGAAATAAAATTATTATAATGTAACTTTTCTGAATATTAATTTTCATTATTTTGTATTTGAATTTTGAAAAATTTTAAAGAACTTTTTTTTCTTTTTTTAACTTTTGAAGATCAATAATTTGTTCATTTATTTAACTTCACTTGTTTCTTAGGGTCAAATATTGTAATTTTTGGTCCATTTCCACATATCTCATAAAATTTTAGCTTTGTTTTAAAAAACAAATTTTTAAATAAAAAAACTTATTTTATTAATATTTGGAGCGCGGAGCGGAGCGGGAGCGGAGCTGGAGCAGGCATCGTGATGCCGGAGCGGAGCTGGAGCGGAGCAACTAAAAAATTGGACTGCTCCAAACCCCTGGTTATAACATCTTATTTATACAGCCCGATAACAAGTATGTACAGCCTTAAAAACCCTTAAAGAAAATCCTGAAGTTTTTCAAAAACACAGGACTTCTTTAAGGGGCTATCACCAGAGGGTATGTACAATAGACCAATAGGTCGCAGTACAGGAACCCGAAAAAGGATCACCTCCGCGGAAATAATAATAATAATAAGTATGTACATAGATATAGTTGTTAATATAAAAACCGAAATAAAGTGAAACTTTTCTCGCTTTAAGATTTAAGATTATTAATAATAGACTTTTAATTTAATTATTGATCTATATCGTTTTCTATGAACAATGTTAGTATTATTGTGACAATAAATTTAAATGTTAACAGTTTTATATTTGAGGCCCCCGACATCCTGAGGCCCCAAGCGCGCGCTTCTTGCGGCTGTGCGATAATCCGCCACTGAAAATTGGTAAGTACAGATTTTAGACCAAAAAATCGGTAAGCGTTCTTTATTTTAATTTATATTTATCAACACAAAAATAATATGATTACAGTTATTTATTTTTTCATTATGAAACTAACAAAGTTGAAATGCAAACAGAATTAACGTTGTTTCTATACCAAACACAGTGTCGTTTGTTAAGATTAAAGATTTAAATTAAAAACAATTAATTACGTGCGCAATAATTAGCAAAGTTGTATTTTAAACGTGATTTATGTGTAATAACTTTCTGGTTTTTCGGCAATAAACGTGACCGTTTATTCCGTGTGAAGCGCTTAAGCGTGAACCACTTAACACTTTACGCGATATGGTTAAAAATTTCTTTTTCATTTTGTAATTTCCAAGCCGGAACTGTTATATGGGGAACTCAATCAATAGTCGTCCAAAATTTTCTCGTTATCTTTAAATATCCGGGTTTGATGGAGCTGGTTCAGCGACGGGAATGCTTTTCACGGCTCATAACCCGAGGCGAGCGCCCGAGCTGCCCACGTTTTTTAACACGACGGCCGCAATAAAAACAGCGGATTTTGTAGCCTGATTTATAAAAGGTTTTTGTTATCGTCCCCAAACGCTCTAGGTTGTAAATAAGCTGCTAAATTACGAAACAACTAGTTTTTATCGAAGATTTGCGGTTAATCGCCCATTTTATTCTTTTACCGAAATTCACTTCGCTTTATCAATAAACGCCCATCTAAATTTTATTTATATTAAGATTTTAAAATTAGTTTACAGTCTGTTAGTTCAGTGGAGAAAAACTTATGATAAATGACCCGTCTAAAACAATAGCGGTGATCAAAAAGTCATTAGAGCGCGGTCCAACCCTAGCTTTTGTCTCAGATTGCACGAACATAGCTTTGGTTTAGAAGCTCGTTGCAGTTCTTTAGGTTTTTATAGCTTTTGACTTTCCGAGCTTTTAAACATTTGCGCGCGTAAAATGCTACATTGTAAAGGAAACGAGAACATCGCGTTATAATTTCTCATGGAAATGACTTAGCATCCGCAAAGAAAAATCTAAGCTAATGTATACCATCACATAATGACTATTACATAACAAGCAAATACCAGTAGTTTTTATTTTTATTTTAAAAAATCGAGATGACCTTGCAGAAACAATTTATCCGTTTATTTTGAAAGTTTAGATAATGTAAATTTATTATCCAATAGTGTTTATCAGTAATGGCTAAAGAAAATAAAGATTTTGTTATACCCAAATGGACTCAACTTTCAAATGAATGAATTATTGTAAACCTTACTTAAACGGCTAATATTTCAGTTGAAGCATAGGTACTTATTTTGAATATTTCAATCATAACAACAAAAATATTATGTTTTTTTTTGTTTAAATGTTAATTCATTTCATGAAAAATAGGAGTAAAACATAAAAAAGTAACAAGTACAGTAAAAATATAACATATCAAAATAGTATATTACATAACAAGAGTTGTAAGAAGCACATTACGCACGAGCGGCGAGTGCGTATTTTCACGAGTGCGTAATCGCTTTACAGCTCGTGTTGTGTAGCTTACTTTTTATACGAACACATAATACATACGATTTTAACGGCTTTTTGGCTAATATACAGATATATTTACGTTGTCTTGTCTATTTTGACGTAAGCCTACTTTGACATTTCTAAACAAGTGTGCTTTTTGCTTAACGTGCGTTATAACTCAATTACTGGGTATGCAGGCAGTGTTTGACGTAAGGCTACTTCGATCTTTCTAGACAAGTGTGCGTTTTGCTTACCGTGCGTTAGGACTCACTTACTATGTATGCAGGCTGTACAGGGTGGTCCAAATTCGATGGGATTACAAGAGTATCTGGCTTAATAGGCAAGATAGAGAAACGGTTAAATTACCAAAAATTGCAGTTTTTTGAGAAAAACAGTTTTTAAATATATCCTATCATTCCCAGGATTTTCTTGTTTTTTTTTTCACAGCCTACTTTTTGTTTTTCACATTAAAAAAATTAAAAAACCTTTGTAACTTGCGTGATATTGAAAATAAATACATCAACCCTTATATATTTGGAATTAAAAAAAAAATTAGGAATTTAAATATGTCATAGCCAACTATAACTCCTATTTAAAAAAAGGTGAATTTGTGTCATAACTTTTTAACTGCGAGGGTAAAATTTTTTTTTTAGTACTATTATAATCTACATAAAAATATCTTAAAATAGTCTTTATAAACTTTTCCGATTATTACTACAATAAGAGAGATATGACCCCTTATAAATAAACCAAAAGACAGTTTTCCTCGAACAGCTCACAAACCGGAAATGATAGAATACGGTTCTGAGTTTGTCTCAAAAAACTACACATTTTTGGTAATTTAACCGTTTCTCTATCTTGACTATTAAGCGAGATACCCATGCAATCCCATCGAATTTGGACCACCCTGTACGGTAATAGTCATTAACATTAGTGGTAGTAGAAAACAATTATTACTTTTTATTAAGAATTCCATTAAACTTATACAGTTTCGTTAATAATTTGCAGTTTTTTATCTTTATACTTTGGGTTTTATTTAGGATTTAGCAATTTAAAGAAACAGAAGGTAGACCGGGTGTAACTGATTTCCGGTACACCCCCTTTTTTTTCTCACATATGATATGTGTAAAAAAAAACGGATTATTTGAACATATGTACACTGCTGTTTCACTTCCGGTTTCGCCGGAAATTACCCTAACTTTACTATTTTAAATGGAACACCCTGTATATTTTCACATTTTTGGAAAGAGGAAGCAATTTTGGATACAACTGTACAATTTTGGTTTTTTTTATTTATTTTTATTCTATTAATTTTTATTATTAAATTTATTAAATCAGCTAAAGAAAAAAAAGGGGGTGTACCAAAACTCAGTTACAACCTGTATATGGTAATAAATCTATCATGTCCTTATTTTTTTCTGGTGTACTTAATTGGCTTAGTTTTTTAGACTTGCGCCACCTTCAAATTAAACATGTTTGAAACACCATTAATCATCAGAACTTCAATTGCCAGAATGTTAGGGATTTTAAATTATTTTGACTATCATATCAAGTTCTATCTATTGTTATCGTTAATCTCATTTGTTTTTTAAATTTACTTTTCCCACTGTTAAAATAAACGGTTCAATCAGATACGTGCAAAACAGGTTCAGTTTACTAACGATTTGACCTTTTCTGTTTCATTTTTACGACAATTACTTCCGCCAAGGAAGATCTGCATTACACCCTAACTAATCCCACACCCAGAAAAAGGCAAAAAGTTGTGCGCAATATACACAACTCCCCATTTAATAGTATACCGCAAAATTACAGCCCCCGTGCTAACCCCTCTAAAATGCAATTTATTCATGTTTAAAAAATGTTTTTGACGGCAATTATTTGTCGTTAAAATGTATTCCTAAACTATTTCAAACTCCTAAATTTTATACGAACACAAATAAGATACATAAAATTACATACTAAAGTTGACCAACAACGATTAATCAATAAATACATAATAAAGCCGAATAACTAAATATAAACAAGATATCTTCATGGTAACTGAACGAAAAATTTCGCTTGAAAAACAAAGAATGATGTATGCGTATAAAATGATTACTTTGTTACAGCTACTTTCGGCGGATTTGACTATTTTTCTGTTATTTGGCACAGAGCACCGTGTATATGTTTACATTTTGTTAATGCAACTACATCTCTTTGCACATTCTTACAAAAATGAATTTATGAACAAAGTTTGGTTTTGTTTTCTTTTATAAATCGCCATAAACAGTTGAAAATATTTTAAAACTGTTTTTATATTATTGATAAACATAAAATTTAGCAGCTATGCCAAATTAAAACCTAAGTACCCTCTATCTTCAGGAATCCCCATGGTCGCCCTCGGATTTGAATCAGCCTGTCTTTCTAAAATTTTGCGATAACCTGCGGGAAATAATTCCTAATTAAAAATTAAGGGGTGCTTTTATATAATTTTTTCCCTTAGACGACTCCTTTCGGAGTTACACCGCCCTAAAGGGGAGCAATAAAATTAGGTTTTTAGTTTATTTCCCAAATTTGGACAAATTTAGGACCATGATATTTGAAAGATATTTTGTACTTCTTAAAAGATTTCCCATAGTTATATTTTTATTCATTTCCCACATTCACAAAGGGCTGAAAGGTGCAACCCCTTTTGGTTTTTTTATTCGAACATTTTGGTGGCTTAAAATTTTGCAATTTAAAAAATGTTTTTTAAAAGCTTGATTTATTTAGAAACTTTATTTTTTCTTTAACTTTTCCTGCAAAACCTACAGTAAAAAATTAAATGAGTGAACATGAAACCAGTAAATATTCTAAAATCAAATGATTCGTTTTGGTGATTACCAAATTACCATGGTATGTTCATGTTCATGTTGCTTAGAATTGACGGGTGTTTTCGTGTTGTCACCTCTTAAACTTTAATTCTACCCAATATGAACATAAACAATCCATGGTAAACACCAAAATGAATTGTTTTTTTTTTAAATATCTAATGGTTCATGTTCACTCATTTTAGTTTTTAATCAAAAACTGTGGGGTTTGCAGGAAAAGTTAATAAATAAATAAAGTTTCTAAATAAATAAAGCTTTCAGGTTTCTTTTTTTTTAATTTTAATTTTAATTGTAAACCTCCAAAAAGGTCTGTTTAAAAGATCAACAGTGGTCGCACTTTTCAGCCCCTTGTGAAGGTAGGAGCTGATTGAAAATATTACTATGGGACACCTTTTGTTAAGTATAAAACATCATATCATTCTCCCACATTTGTCCAAATTTGAGAAATAAAATAAAAACCTTATTTTACCGCTCCTCTTTAAGGGGGTGTAACTCCGAAAAGAGACGTCCAAGGGAAACAAATTAAATAAAAGCCCCCCCCCTTAATTTTCCATAATGAATTACCTCCCGAAGTTTTTCGCAATATTTAAGAACATTCTGTATATTAGTTTCTCAGATTTGATGTAAAACTTCATATTTATTAAACTAGTAAAAATAACTTAATAAATTAATGTTCTGATGACAAAAAAAGTCAATAAATGCATGTGTTTTGTTGCAATTAAGCATAGTGTACTGCAATTATTTTAATACTCTTGTAACAGTTATTGATATTTTAATTATATTACATATTATGTGTACAAATTCATAATAATAAATTAAAATTTTCGGAAGATTTAGAGACTTATAAAGTAGCCAATACATTATTTATTAAAATTTAATTAGTGTTGTTCGGATATTTGTTGATTTAATAAAATTCAAATTACGGTCACGGTAGTCTTATATTAAAAAAATAAATATTGGTTAAAAACTTATTTGGGGTTTTAAAAAGAATTAAAAATAATGTAGCTATGTTTAAAATTGCTTTCTCTTCTCAAAAATGTAAAAATATATAGACTTAAAATTACTGAATATTTCATGTCTTAAAATATTTAATAGTTATTTTTTTAAATAATAAATTGTGTGCAAATAATATACTTTTGTAACGACTAATTATATCTATTTTAGAATTTCTGTCATAACAAATCACACTGTACTAATTAATAAATTTTTGTCTTTGTTAAGAAATCAATATTTGTTATTGTAAAGGTAAAAAACTTATATTTAACGTAAAACCAATCAATACAGGGCCAATTGTTCTTGTAACGGGCAATTTAGTTTAATAAAACAAAACGCCGCGCCGTTAATAATTCCTGTTTGGCTTAACTTGTGGTATCCTTTGGAAAATTCAAGACATTTCTTACAATTGTTCTAGAAAACCAACTTTATTTATTTTTGCGCATATCCATAAAGGAAATAACACTCGAAATTACATTTAAATGCATTTTGTTGCCAAGAAGCGTTCGCGAAAGCCAAGACATTTTCCGGGTCTTAAAAGTTAATAATGTCCAGTAATAGCGACATTAAAATTGTAACTACAGAAGAATTCGCCATATGTGTCATTTTACGAGAAAAACCTAACAAAAGACATAAACTCGTTCCAGATGAGAACTAAAAGCATAAAAAACGTTCCACCCTCGACACTAAAAGACGGACAGATAGCAGTTAAAATAAAAGTATATGTCCACTTCTCTCACGCTAAGTTACGGATCATGGCGTGCCTAGCTATTTGCAAATTGGTGCTTTTTATCCTAAAGGCTAGTAGCAACAACCACTTTCAGCTACATGGCTGCAAGCTTCAAATATCATACATGCAAGGACGATATTTTGATACTTTATTGTACAATTTTTATGCTTAGAATAAAATGCCGTCGACAAAATGAGATTACAGTCTTCGTCCGTGAAACTATTCTTGTGTATAAAATCTTTGAGGTTATAGATGGCTGTTTCCCTAACCTTTTATTTTTACTGTTGTAAGTTTGATACAAGGTAATGTTAATATTATAAGACCACGCAAACTCCTTTTAGGTTATTTTCTTTTAGGAGCAAACTATGAAATTTTATTTTGTGGTGGCAGTTCATGTTTAATATCCGCTTTTATCTCTTGTAAAACAACTAGAAGAGGTCGCTAATAAAACTTTTACATCAATAATTTCCGTTGAAATATTACCCACAAATATCTGCCACAGTACTCATACATACATAAAAAAAGCTCGTATAACAGAGTAGCTCGAACATATCTACCAGATTACATTTTACCACTGATAAATTTACACAAAACAGAGCAAGTACATTAAACGGAGCCTGGCTCTTCAAACACTCAATTCAACCAAGAATAGCTACAGCATTAACACCTACGAACAAAAAATGATGATACCCTTTTTATAATGCAGTTTATATGAAGTAATCTTGGCAGTAATAGTAACTAAAAAACGCGAAAATCAAAATTAACAGCACACGCTGTACATAATACATCTTTGTGCCAATTGGTTACAATAAAAAACGGAAATGAATTCATACATTACACATATTTGAATTATATGGAACGGCTAGTCCGTGATAATCGAGTTAATTGCACCATAAATTGTCAACAGATGGTAACTTTGATGCACTTTTAGAAAAGAGGTACATTTATGGCAATGCATTCATTTATGTTATTTGGAGAATATAATATTCAAATTAAAACTTCGGTAACAGCCAAAACTAAAATCAGTATTTTGAAAAACACAAATAAAGAATAAAAAAATCCAAAATTGACTTAAAAAGTTAATATAAGTTGTTAATATAGTCTAAAAAAAAGTAATAAACTATTTAGAAAAAGACAAAGTTGACCAGAAGATAATATAAGTTGTTAATATATTTTCAGTTTTAAATTTATGTATTTACAATTATTAAAGATTTATTCAAAAATTTATCTTTTATTGTCAAATAATATTTCTAAAAAATTTATTAAATGTTGTGTTATTTATTTAAATTTGTTGTTTAGATGTAAATCGCCCAAAACAAGGTATAAAATTCATAAATAATTACCACTTAAAGTAAATTGGATTCTAAAGTTTTATTAAAAAATTGATAAACGATTATTGCAAACTTGAAAAGAAAAGAAAATAAATTGTGCAGAAAACAAGATTGATTTAGTAAAGAAATTATTTTTACTATACTAATTTAAAAACATACATAATATACAATATCTAACAACCGAAACTTTCAAATTATCTAAAAAAATGTATTTATTTTACATCTTTCAACGCATGTCATATTTGTTTAGATAAATGAGAATGGTTTAAATTAAGTAATTGAATTCACCAATTTTCATTCAAGCGTGGGCTTGTTTTTAGTTGTTATATGAAATAAAAGTAAAAAAATACTGCATTGATCGAGCACCTTAACTTGCAGTATCCAAGGTTGATCGTGATAACGTTTTCTTCCGCGACTTTTTCCCGTTTTGGATCTCACGTTAGTTTATCTTCGGCAAGTTAACAGGAAACTGGAAGATTACTTAGGATGCTAAATAAATTCTAGGTGTTTACAGAGCAATCCAAGTTTTGTTTGTGGCATCAACGAATACGAATACACTCCAACAAGCTTGCATTTGCCCTCACAGCGTGTAAAATACTAACTTACAAGTTATTAAGTATTCCCTAAACTACCCTGTTTTTAGATGATGAATGAAACGTAACGAAAAGGAGGTTAAAAAAGGCTGAGAGGTAGAACGTGTTTGAGAACAAAATTATTCAAGATGATTAAGCAATGTTTTACAATGAAGTAATTTCAGGATAAAATGGAATACTAATGTGTTTCAGTTTTCACTGAAAATATGACAACGCTTTGACTTTACAAATTAATCTCATTTATTAGAACATGCTTCATCGTAATTATGCTATGTGCAATAAAAATTACAGAAGCAATTGCATAATTTTTTAATTTACTGCTAGTAGTCAAAATCAGTAATGCTTGGCCATTTATCAATATATCAATAACATTAATAGGATGGTAATCCAGCTACAGAGAGTAAAAAACATCACTTATCTTATACTACGTAAACGAAAAACTTTTATCAGTAAAAATTAATTTACTAGAAGAGAATCAAAAGTATTTAGTACTAGCAGCCTATGGACAAAGATCAATTCTACAGCAGCAAATGAATGACGAAAAGCAAACTATCATTATTATGATGCGAAATCGAAATGAAAAAGTAGGAAACAAGGGTTTGGAGGGGTAAATTTAAGAAAACACGGAAAATCGAATTATAATAGAAATAGAGAAAAAATCGTTTACCTATGCTTAGCAAATGAAATGAAATAGTTGTGGCAAACGTCAAGCTGATACATACGGGCTTAAAAAAATAGACATACCAAATACCAACAAAAAATCTATTATTGACCACTTCTTGGTGAGCAAAAATATCTGGAACAGATACGTGAAAAAAGAGGGGACGGAATACAGCAGCGAAAATAATTTATTAACATTAAAAATGAAAGAGGTACATACCTATCCCAAAGAGAGATGAAAAAACAAATGGTTAAGATTTAAAGATACAGAATAATAAAAAATAAATAAAAATCAAAGTATTTACGATACAACCGATGCAAAAAGAAAAAACATGGATAACATTCTAGATTAAAATGAGAGATGCGTTTACTGACACCAAAAGTAATTTTAGGGGCTTATGTGGCAAATGAAACAAAATAGAGGAAAGATACTGAAACAAATAAAAGATGAAAACAGATCTTTAATATTTAAAATAGAAGAACTTCATAAATAGATGAAGAAACTACATCAAAAAACTTTTGAAGGCGAAGAACAACAAAAATAGGAAAGAAATACAAGAAAGGAAGGAATTGGAGAGCAATATGACAAAATAACTACATACTACAATAGAAGAGCCAGAAAAAAAAACATATCTAAAATAAAGATGGGCAAGGCGAAATACACATGACGAAATAACACCATGCAAAGAGAATTATCATAATTTAATCAGGAATAAACTAAAACTATGGTTTAAAGAGCGGAATAGATGGAACACAAATTAAGCCTAGACGGTGTTACAACTAGTACAAGTAAAAATGTTAAAAACACCTAGGAGTGTACTTGCACTGTAATAAAAAGATAGACGGAGAAATAAACGAGAAATTAAGTACAACTGCTAGGATAATATGAAGGTTAAAAAACCATTACAGTTAAAAATTAATGTTAAATTCTTGTTTTACATAAGATATACTAAAAGTAATGTTAAAACAAAAACAATTGGGTTAACTTACCTTAATTAAACACGAACATTATAAGAACAAAAGGCGAAATGTACCTAAATGTATTACAGTATTGTTTTTAAAGTGTAGTTTGAAAATTACAGAATTATTTTTTAAACGATAATTTCAACGCAATTTAAGTACTGTTTCTTGCTTTAAAAAAATTAAAATTAAATCAAATCAAAAATTAATTTACCATAATAAAGAAAAATATGTTGTTACATTTATCAGATAGAAACGAGAAAAAAATATTAATCAATGCTCGATAAAAAACAAAAAGTTTTGTGAAACAATTACTTTTATGGCCACAAAATTCATCTGTAGTAAGGATCTTTAGTTATTGTCTTATAAATTCTCTATGTTATAACTTAAGCAGAATATTGTGATAATTTTAGTAAATATTAGACTCTTTTTGAGAATTTAAGGCAGCGGAATTTTATTTTGAAAAAATATCCTAGTTTACCTAGTAATTGTTGTCGATTTAAGTGTTTAATTGACCTTAACTTGTTATAGGGAGAATCTGCAGTTCTATGTGAATGCGAAATTTAAAACACATTTTTCTTGAAGGCTTAGGCGCTTTTCACGGTCATAGATAAAATGTAAAGAAAAGCGTCTTGTCGTGAAAGGAATAGACCTCCGCAATTCCGTTTATTACTTTATTTAATAGCTAATTGCATTTGATACGTCTCCCATTCTGTTTAAGCCGGCTTTTAAAGCCAATAAAATGTTTGTCAGATATATAACTTACCAAAACGATTGGTACCGAGCCAGTCATACGATCCTGCAACAAAACAGTAAAGTTAATGCACTTTAATCGCATCCGATAACATTTGAACGCCGTGTTATATTTTATTTTAAAACGAGCGGCTACAATCCTGGCCGGCAATAGCCGTTCAATCTTTTGATTTCCGCTATTTATTAGCGTAATAACGGCATTTAATACCAAAGATATGGTTGTAAAATAAAGTTATTGCTGTTTTATCTACAGAATTAACGCTACACACACAAGTTCAAAAAAAGTTCGTACATCAGATTAGGTACATAACAGAATAACTACAGTCCCCAGCGCCATTAAGCAAACATTTTAATTACACAATGCAAATGATTCGCATTAAAATGCGACTTTATTTGAACAGATATTAATCGAAAATGGTAACAAAAAATAATAAATTCCCGCTGTACTCCGTGCCGGTTTTAATGAAACTGGAGTTGAAGTAAATTCCTATACATGTAACCACTTTACGTTTTGGTTAGTCGCAAATATTGCTTTTCCCCTTTTGGTTTCATTCTTCTAATTCTGTTACTGTTCACAAATTATTAAATCGCTCGAGAAATTGAAATTATTTCAATGAAATGAGCTTTTAATTTGTATTTATTGGACATTACGTCCAAATGTTGTTAAACAAGTCAGGAAAATTAAAACACGTTTAGTCTTATTAATTCCATCCGATATTCTTTACAGGAAGACTTTTGATTAAATTATCTTTTTTCGTTGAGATGAATAACATAATATGCATAGATTTGAACTTACCGGTAATCGATCACTGGTGATACCGAAAACAGACATACGATATATTCAGGTACATACATATTACATATGTGTCCGAAATAAGAACATTTATCTCACCTCGTATTTTTTATTTGTTATGGTTACATGGTTTCCCTCATTACATTTTATTTTATGAAATAAAAATTTACTGTTGTATTGCAGAGATGAAAAACCAGAACGGAGCTAACTAAGGTGAGCATTCGTTCCCGATTTTCGGGGACAGTCCCCGAAACAAGACTCAACTCCCGGATTATTCTTGGCCACGATTTTCATAATTTTCTCATAAACTTTTAAAATAATGAATGTAAGGTATGGTGCGGTCCTGTCATGGTTGCCAAATTATGCAAATCTGATAGTTTGGCCAGGTTGTTACAATATAACTGTAAAAGGACCAGCATAGTCGATGCCTGTGCTATGAAATGGTTGAATCTTCGAAGTGGACTGTATCTTAGAATTGTTTTATTGATAGAAAAAATAACACTTTTTCTTATTGAACTTGGATTTTTATTACATCGTTGTTTACTTAGTTACATCTATCTTGGCAGATACAACCTTATTATTTTATATTGATAATTGAATATTAGTTGGCTAATTAGATCTTTACAATAACCGTTGATTGAATACGAAAACTGGGGTGGGGGGAAGTTTTGAAATGTAGGGGTTTTTACTTTCCGTTTTTTCATTTAAGTTAGTCGAGGTTTATTTTTTTTGTATCCCTAGGTTAGTGTCGCGGAAATTTCTGAGAAAAAATGGCCGGGCAACTTAAGCTTAACGCGGGAACCTCAAAAAGCACATTTACGTATGGAACCGGAACCGAAACCTAACGTAATAGTATATTACATAACAAGAATTGTAAGAAGCATATTACGCACGCATGGAATAGTTGCGCACGGAGCCGCGTAGCTGCGGGTGCATATTTTCACGAGTGCGTTATTGCTTTACAACTCGTGTTACGTAGGATACTTTTTCTACGATCACATAATACATACGATCTTAACGGCTTTTGGCTAATATACACATGTAATTACGTTGTCTTTTTAATTTTGACGTAGGTAAGTACCCACTTACTATGCATGCAGGCTGTACAGTAAGAGTCATTTACAATAGTGGTTGTAGAAAAAATTACTTAAATAATTATAAACGAAAGCCCGCTAAAAATGAGGTTTTCGGAGTTTTACGAGAGTGTCGAATGTCTCCGAATTCGCGGTAGCGTTAGCGTTCCCGAGCAATTGTGAAGCGGTCTTTACAGCCTGTAGTATGCAGTTGCAGGAGGGAGCTAAGGCAAAACAGATTATATTTAATAAACAATAAAACATACTAAATTGTGTCCACAAATTATACAATACTTGAAACGGCAAAAAAACGTATATAAAGATGTACATAGAGGACCAGAATTTAAATATACTATAGCTACATAAAGTTCGCCGAACTCATAAAAACACGCAAATTTCCGTATGAATATCGCGACAAATCGTTTTAAATACCAGAAGACATATTCAGAGTCGATGTTTTTTGGATGATTATGGATACTGCTTAAACATCGGTTAAAAAACGTGTCAAACAAATGAAAACCCATATTTTAGGTTTCTTACATAGTTTCTCAAAAATTGATAGTGAAAACAGTGAAAACCTTAGAAAAAACTGTGATGATGAGAAAATTATTAAAAAGGTGTTAACAACAAATGTATAAATGGTACAGAATTTTATGATGAGACATTGGCAGTAAAGTTAAGTTCAAAATTTTCAGTTTATTGTATTTAATAATTTATCCGTTCCTAAGGAAACCATTCTTTTAAAAAAATTATTCCCATTTTGCTGAGAGTAGCAAGCAGTGAATATTCATTTTTTAAATAAAATTTTATTGAGACGTATCAACGAACGAATATATTACAAGAGAGGCTTGTAACCTTGCATAAATAGCGTTTGAAAATGATCTACGTGCTAAATTAGATATGAATAAAATTATTTCTTCTCTTCAAATATAAAAGACGAAAAAAAAATTATTCTAGTTACACTACAAAGTTCAACGTACATTCTCAACGATTACGTTGTAAAGGGGCGCTCTCAGATGGGCAATGAACAACCTAGAGTCGGCTCTGGTTACGGTCAAAAGTGGACAAAAATAAAATTGTTTTCAAAACCATTTTATGAATAATGTTAAACATGGAACTGAACCCAACCCTAAAAACAGAGTTCCAAAAAAAATTAAGGTTAATTTTCTCTAAAATCTTTTCTTTTTGTTTTGTAGCTGTTTGCAGTATCAAACACAATAGTTTGCAGAAGATTGCGTAATTTGTTGACTGGAATCAACTATAATTTACAATAAAGAGTCATCCAGTTGAATACAGACTCAATAAACAAAAATTATTTCGACATTATTAAGTTGTCTTTATCGCTTTTTTAAATTATTCTTTCACTTTCGAAAGCTTTGCTGACCTGCAAATTGAAATTTTGAAGTTTCTTCAAAAACACGTTGGTAAGCACATTTTAATTCGCGGGGCAAATCTCATTGATATTGAACTCGATGAAAGTTAGTTAGGAAGGGGTTGTTGGCGAGGGTGAATAAAAGGATAAAAGAGGCTAGCTTGGGACAATGGCAGGTGCTCGAAGGGATACAATATCAAGTTATCCATAGATATCTACCAGACAGGAGGTTTTTCTATTATTTCTGAAGGAAGTGAAATCGACACCGCGAGAAAAATTTCATTGTAGTTGGTTCATCAAAGTATATTTAATTGAAAACAATATCATATTACTTTAAAAAACCTATAGAGCATAATAAGAATCAAGGAACAATATTAAAAATGCGATGCTAGAAGCATTGAAAGGTCATTTTCTGTGCTGCGAGGAAATTTAATTCCTTCTAGAATGAGACATCCGCAAAAAAATATACAATTATCTCTTATATTTTCTAGCTTATTGGTTTGTTAACAATGCGTTTCATCATAATGTTGATTTGTGTTGATGTGAAATTTAAATTTTTGCTTTACTTCGTTAAAAATATAATCTTTAAATGTTAGCCATTATGAAATGTTTTTAACTTTTGGTAAGTATTTTGTAAAACAATTGGTCAGTATACAATACATAGGTATACAGGGTGTCCCAGATTACATTTCCAGCATGGGGATCTCGCTTATTATAAGAGATACAGGTTTGTTTAAATTAGATGAATTATTCCTTGGTATGAGAAGAGCCACAAACAATTTTTAAAAGTACAAAATTCCTCGTACTTCAGATGTTATAGCAAAAAATATGAAAATGTCCAATTTCTTTTTTCTCTCATAACTTTTTTGTCTTAATCATTAGAACAATTTTATTTGTACTTTCTTAAGGCACTTTTTAATGGAGAATTTGACTATAATTTAATATTATTTTTAACACCTACCATTTTTGAGATATTACCCCTAACTTCATTTTTCCTTATGGGCCGCGAAGTTGGCTATGAAATAGTTAGATGTGCTTTTTTTTCTCTTTCAAATGAGATATTACTTGCTACATCTATTTTTGAAATAAGTCACAAAATGAAGAAAAATCGTATTTTACCCATCACTTATCAAGCTATCTATGAAAATAAAAACAAAAAACAGCTAATTAAATGTCAAGTGACAGTTACCATTTGTCTGCGGTATCATTTATTAGAATTGTTTAGTATTGTTGTGTAAT